>JAOQMR010000213.1:17702516-17722519 GCA_027563865.1 Erythroxylum pelleterianum
AATATGGGTAGAAAGACGAAAAAAAGGCTTGTTATCTGAAACAAGAGAGAGAAAATCTCAACCTAAACGTGAGATAGCAATACAGTTGGTGGTATTGGAACCGCTACTCGCCTTTCATTTGTATTATGAGGAAGTGTATTAAGCGATGCATTTTGGTAGAACGTCTGTAACCCAACAGTTGGAGACTTCAGGGAGCTCCGACAGGAAGGATCTGTACAGGATTACTGTGCCAAGTTTGATCGCTACTCCAATAAGTCGAAATAATACTTGATCAGAATTTGCTTGAAGGGCTTGAAACCTAAACTAGAAGTTACCGTTAAAGTAACTTCAAACTATCGGAGTCGCGTAACCTATAATAAGCCTATTCTCTCACGAGGAAGCAACAGACAGTACTAGCAGTGCACACGACCTCCTTAGCCATGCGAGGAGGAGCAAGAACTAGTCCCCAACAAGGAGGAGCCCATATGGGAACAAAATTTCCAGCGGTAATGAGAATTTAGTCCCAGACTAGTAAAAAAGGATATTACCAACGCTTGGGGTTCAAGGATCTATAGCTCGTAACAATCAACATCGAGCGGGGTGTATAGTTTCACAAAAACTTGATTATGATCGTAATTACTTGTAAAGTTACGGGGTAGATATTTGTAATTATATCTATCCGTTACTAGATGTAAAATAACTATATCAGTTAATTTTTTGTACTAAATAAAAACGGAAAAATAAATACGAAATTAAACAAATCATCATTATCACACCCAGTCTGAAGTTCCGCAATGAAACGAGATCGTCTGGGAAGGTCTGATAGTTTGCAGCTTTACCCCTATATTGTAGAGAGGTTGTTTCCCATATGCCCACATACAAATGTGACAAGAAAATAATGATACAGATTAAAAGAGCAAATAAGTAAAAGCTGGCAAGCAAAATATTAAAATTAATAAATACAATAAATACATAAAAATAATAAATAATTATAATACTACCAATAATAATAATAATAATAATAATAATAATAATATTAATAAACTAACAACAACAACAACAACAACAATAATAATAATAATAATAATAATAATAATGATGATGATAAAACTAATACAAATAAGAAGATCAATACAACAACAACAACAACAACGACGACGACATTAATGAAATGAACTACGAAGAATAAAATAAAAATGCAAGACAAAGGAAGCCCCAATAAATGTATATATACTATCAGTATGAAAGTTGCCTAAAGAATCTCAGTGGGTTGTGGTTCTAAAGAAAAAGGCTATTTATAAAAGGGCGTAGTAGGAAGGAGAAAACGTTCTAAAGGACTTGTCATAGCTCAATCATCAGGTAGGTAGGTGGGGTATCAACGGATCGCACGAGAAGAAAGGAAGACGACTTCTGTTGTACAACGACAAATTTGTCAGGATGCTCGAGAAAGCCCATGGAGAAGACGTGTGATGTGCCAGTAAACGCTACGTTGAAACGACTACCTTACATGCCCCCACGCATCACTGTCCCCAACGAACGTTCTTAGGCATTCGACTCGGTACTCACGCTGCTCGGTTGAGCAGACCCAGGTTACTAGAGTATCATGGGTAATGTGCATGGCAAACGAGAAAACGTAAAAACAGAACAAAGGCGGATACAAAACCACCCAGAGGATTTGAAATAAGCGTACAAAACCCATACTAAAACAAGGATCACATCGGCAGACATGAAAATAATAAATGCAACTACACGGATGGCTAGAACTGCTACCCATTACCTCCACCAACGGACAGGAGCCACTCATAGCGAATGACCAGAGAATATGACACTGTCATGTACACACAAACTCGCACCAAAAACTTAGAAAAGCAAAAGTTAGAAGCATACATTTAGGTACTTGATGATGCGTCTTCCCCCTGTCGGCCAAAGAGGAGCAGCTTTTCTTACCCAACATCCATACAGAAATTTTAAAACGAAAGAGAGATATTACCTGATAGCCACTGCCATGTCCATCGTGTTGGTTTACTGTGTCGACGGGTCTCTCATGTGGCTCACTTCTCCATCACTATATCTCTTTCTTGCCTTTTTGCATTTCTAGACACTACCTGTTGTCACAATAGTTTGGCCACTAGGAGCTTCACTGGATGCCACTTGTAGCATAGACCACACATGAAAAGAACAAAAACAAATTTGGCTACCTTATAACGATTGGCAAGGTTCTTTCGCTTGCACTTGCACTGATCAGAGGTGCTAAAGAAACCTCTATCTATCATCCTGGAGCCGACAAACTCCCCCTCCAATAAACTCGACGAACGTGCCTATCTTCCTTTGCTCATTCTTTGCCTCCCTCTCCTTTGCTCGTCCTTGGTCTCACCCTTCCAATCTCAAGCTCAAGCTCTTCACTGTCCTATGTAGTTCATTTTCTCTACCATCAAGCATTGGTGAGAGAACCACCTAAAGAGCAACCCCTTCTTCTCAAAACTTGAATATTTTCTTGTAAGCTAACCCAAAATCCTTTAACTTTTCATGGAAACAAGGTCATAACTTTCACCTCCATTCGTCATTATTAGACCAAAACTCTAAAACCATTTGGAGGTACGACCAGAAATACCAAAAAGCAGATGGCGTCGTTAGCCAAAGTGGTCTTTTCACGGTCGGTGACCTTCGTTACTAGCAACGGTAAGAAACTTGAAAAAAAAATCTATGCTATCTTGGACCACTCAATTCCCTTTCAATCCCTTAAGCTTGATCTTCTTAAGATTCACGGTGAACTCGAAGTGATCTCTAAACAAAAAGACACGTTTGGCTGTTGGTAACGTAGTTTGGTACACTTTGTCTATGTCTACAAAGCCCTCACCCAGCTAATCACTTTTGCGAAAGTACAATAAATTTACATAAGGCTTTACTACGCCGACATCACTCAACCCTTAACACTATCTCTCATCCTCACTACCCGTGAAAGATTTTCACACTTAATAACACGACCGACTCGTGTTAACCTTAACAGAGGATTTTTCAATACTCCTTTAACGAAAAGACAATAAATAAATAACTCAAGTGATTAACTATCTAAGAACGAAAACATAAAATACTTAAGATAGAAACACTTCCATATAGGTTCAGCTCCTCTGAAATAGATCAGAAATTTGTTAACACAAAAAAGGTTGATTCATGCACATTTCAAATCCAAGTTACAGCTGTGGCAGAAAGACTTCATGCAAGATAGATCCAGCAAATAAACCTCCACACAATAATTTACTGAAGCCTCACCACGATGAGTCACACTCCCACAACAAACAAGACATTCACAACCTTCACCACATCAATTGTGTAACCTACCATAAAAGAAGGTGAAAACCATGGAGATATTCGCAGTTGCACGTTCATGAATACAATAGAACGTGTCTTGCGTTATTCAATCAAAATCCCACAAAACAATTTTTCCCACATAACCAAGAAGTCTTCACACACACGTTCACTTTTCAGATAACTCACTACACACACACAATCTCTAAAATCCTATGACTTCATTTCAGCCCACTTAAAAACTATTGTTATCTTCTTCACATATCCTACTTAAAATATAATTCTATCACAACTGAACCATTATCCAAAAATCCAAGAGGCCAGCTTTGCCTAATTTAAGTTCAATCAATTTGGATGTGAAACTAAATTATTTGCTAGGTTTAATTATCCAAAAATTCCAAAATTCAATAATAAGATATATACCATATATCTTAATAATCTTCCCCTTTTTGACATTGTTTGGTATAAATATGAAACTCTCCCTAAATAAAATAATTGGACATATAATCTACATGAGAAAATAACTCCCCCTTAATCCATCATCAAGTTCCAAAGAACATCCATCAAATTCTTCAAGTTCAAAAAAACATCCAAAGAAACAATAATGAATAATTATCCAATTATCCAAATTTCTCCCTCTTGGGACAAAAAGACGTCAAAAAGCAAGACTAAAAGTCACAAAGTTTCCTTAAAATATCCCCCTGAATTGAACAATCACCAAAAACAATTTGATGTCTTCCCCTTGGAGCAAAACAATACCCAAAACAAAGAATGTCTTCAATGCGATCAATCTCAGCGAATAAAGAAGTATAAACATTAGCAATAGGTGCAACCAAAGAATCATAAGAACGTAGTGCAATAACAGAAAGCCAAGATGACCATTTGCTACCAGTTAATACATATGCCAACATATCATTACTCACTTCAATTCCATCTTCATAAGACTGATCAAATTCATAAACCTCATCATCATGCATAGCCTCATGTACACATTAATCAACTAAACCTTAGAAAACCCATAAATAAAAACTCAGAAAGACTAAATGATAACTCCTTCGAACCTCTTTTTTTTAATAAATAACATCAAACTATACTTCAAAAATGTAAAGCACACCTTAGAAGAAATTTAAACTTGGGCTTATTCCTCATCACATTATTTCAGTCATCAACTGTCTGATTGATTTCTTCATCTGAAGTAACTGACTTATCCTCAATCTGAACAGTTTCTTCAAAAGTAATAATTAATTGTGAATCTGGACAATTTCTTGTTTTTCTTTCACTATGTCTTTGTGCTTGTACTTGACCCTTTCTAACCTAAGAGTACTTCGATAAAATGGGTTTATTATGAAATTTATGTAAGGGATATAGGGTCCTTCAGTTTTGGCTTCTTTGAAACAATATCTGTAGTAACTTGTAATATTTTGGCCTTATGTGCCCGATAACTCTGCAAAAATGACATGTGGGAACAAATCTTCGATTCTTCCTCGATATTTCTTCTTGGATAGATCTGAGTATATCAATTTTCTCATCATTCACCTTGGAGCACTCACCTTTGTAACTAATGCCTTGAAGATCCCATTTAGCCTTACCGATTTCGATCAACTTTTCTAACTTTTCTGCATCTCCATTCAACATTCTCAAACCCTTTTTGGTACTTGCTAACTTCAGTCTGGCTTCACTGAGCTCCTTTAAAGCTACCATCAATTTCTTCTCTAAATCTTGGATATTGTTCTTCATAGAAAAGTTTTCTTCCTTCAACCTTTCATTCTTTCTACATATTTTCACTCATTTATCATACATCACTTTGTAAGCCTTATAAATATTCTTTCTTTTATCATTTGAATCATTTTAATCTTTTATCATCTGAATCACTTTTATTACTGCCATAATCTGATATTGAACCTTGACCTGATCTGTCTTCATTTTTCTCGACATTATCTAATTTGCCCCCTTTTTCGTCTTCAGTTACTTCCTTCTTAGTTATTATTAGGCATGTAACTGGATTTTTGCTATACAAAGCAACTAACACAGAACCATTTGCAATTTCTTCTTTACTACTATATTCACTTTCGCATTCATTCTTACTCAAAATGCTAGTAAAAGATTTCCCTTTTCTCTTCTTCAAGATATTAGCACATTTTGATTGCACATGTTCGAAGCCCTGACACTCATTGCATTGAATTCTCCTTGCTTTTCTTTCACCTTTTTGAGTTTTGACTTGTTGTTCGATGAACTCCCACCATTTTGCCTAAAATCGGATTTATCCTTCTTCACTTTCTTTAACCACTTGTTGAAATTTCTTATCAATAATTTCATATCCTCATTCTCATCAGATTCATCTTCTACATCATTTAAGTCTTTTCCAGTTTCAGCTTGTAGTGTCAATCCTTTGCTCTTTTCTTGTTTTCCCCTCAACAAATCCATTTCGAAATTGGTAAGAATTCCAATTACCTTCTCCAAAGACAAGTCATTGATGTCATCAGCCTCGATTACTGCAATTTTTGGAATAAATCTTAGAAGTAGTGATCTCAAAGTCTTCTTGACTAGTTTCAGATTGGAATATTTCTTCTCGAGTTGATGTGTCTGATTCGCTATATCGCGCAATCTTTCATGAAAATCCCTAATAGTCTCATTTTTATTCATCTTTAGTTTTTCAAACCTTATAGCTAATATTTGAAGTTTTGATGCTATCATAGATTTTGGCCCTTCATGAATAGTCTACAAAGCATCCCACGCTTCTATAGTCGATTCATAGGCTGATATCATTGAGAAGCGTCCTTCATTAACAACACTAAAAATTGCATGCATTGCTTGTGAGTTTCCAAGTGCATTTTCTTCTTCGACTTTTGTCCATTCAGATGGATCTTTTTAAACTGCATCTGCTTTATTGTCAGTAATCATCGGATGCGTCCACCCATGTACTACCGAATGCCAAGCTTTTGTACCCTGAGCTTGGATGAAGACTCTCATCTGTGATTTCCATGTAAGATAGTTAGAGTCGTACAATAGTGGTGGTCTGGTGATCGATGCAACCTCTCTTGTAGCCATATTTGCGAAACTCGGATCTGCACCAACTTACTACCAACTTCTCGCTCTGATACTAATTGAAAAAAAACCGTAGGGGTTCAGTTTCGTAAAAACTTCAATTGGATCGTAGTTACTTGTAAGGTTCTGTCGCAGTTATTTGTAATTGTATCTATTGGTTACTAGATATGAAGTAACTCTATCAATAACTGTTAATTTTTCTATACCAAACGAAAACAGAAAATAAATATGAAATTAAACAAATCAAAACCGAAATTTAGTAACATAGTTCGGCATATTTTGCCTACATCTGCGGGGCCCTCACCTAACTTAATCACTTTAACGAAAGTACAATAGATTTTCACAAGGCTTTACTGAGTCGACACTACTCAACCTTTGATATTATTACTCGTCCTCACTACTATGAAGATTTTCACACCCAATAACATGACCGACTTGTATTAGCCCCAACAGAGAATTTTTCAACACTCATTTAATGAAAAAGCAATAAATAAATAACTCAAGTGATTAACTATCTAAGAAAGAAAACATAAAACACTTGAGAAATAGATCAGAAAGTTGTTAACACAAAATAGGTTGATTCATGCACATTCCAAATCCAAGTTACAGTTGCGACAAAAGGACTTCAAGTAAAATAGATTCAACAAATAAACCTCCACACAATAATTTACTGAAGCCTCACCATGATGAGTCACACAACCACGACAAACAAGACATTTATAACCTTTACCACATCAATTGCACAGCCTACCAGCAACGAAGGTGAAAACCATAGAGATATTCATAGCTACACATTTATGAACATACTAGAACGTGTCTTGTGTTATTTAGTCAAGATCCCACAAAACAAAATTTCCCATATAACCAAGAAGTCTTCACACACATATTCACTTTCTAGATAACTCACCATACACAATATCTAAAAATCCATTAATTCATTTCAGCCCACTTAAAAGAAATCGTTATCTTCTTCACATATCCCACTTAAAATAGAAATTTACCACAATTGAACCATTAACCAAAAATCCAACAAGCTAGTTATGCCCAATTTAAATTTAATCAATTTGGATGTGAAATTGAATTATTTGCTAGGTCCAATTATCCAAAAATGCCAAAATTCAATAATAAGATATATACCATATATCTTAACAAATAGTACAACCTGTATGGTGAGCAAGAAAGAGTTTGATAAAAGACAATCAAAAGGTATTTGTTTTTAGTGTTATAAGTGTTACTTTCCAAGACATAAATGTCGGAAGAAGCAGCTTTAGTTATACAAGGTGGAGGAAAAAGAAGAAGTTAGAGAAGGAGTGAAATACCCCAAGCGAATGTTCCTGAACATATCCTACCAAGCTATGATCGGAGGAGAAGATACAGGTGATTTCAAATAGATGCAGGTCATTATATCTCATTTATGATGGCCCATACAAATCCTAATCGACATCAGAAGCACCTATAATTTTGTCCATTAAGTGATAATCCAAAGAAACTCAACCTAACTAAAAAGAAATACCACGAGTCCAAATCACCGTGGGTGGAGAGCTGAAATTAAGCTGCCACTAAGAATGCATGGGACTTGCATGGAATATGTAGTGCGCATCACTCATCTTGGATGCATTGGTCATTCAGCTAGGAAGTTGTAAAGTGGTAGTAGGTGTTTAGTGGCTTGTCACCTTAGATGACATATTGTGTAACTTCTGAAGGAACAAGGAGGAGAGACGACCCAAAAAACAGAGAAGAAAGGCAGTAGAGGAAATATAAAGCGTAGAATAAAGTTTCAGAAGTAAACGTGCTTTTACTCTATTTTATTACATATCTACTTGCAACATACATATTCAATATATAAAGACTGACGCATAACAACTTCCAAAAAAAAAGGAAACTAGACCGATGTTTATTTTGCTAACAACAATATAAAAAATTAGTTCCTAAATTGTAGCTAACCATATTCCGACACTCTTCCTTGATTCAAAATCACTTACTCCAAGCAAGCTTCCGAGGTATAAATGTCGCTAACTTGACAAAGCCTTAGTGAAAATGTCTGACACTTGAACTTCGGGATTGAAAAACTTCATATCTATTTCACATGTTGCAACTAATTCTTGAATGAAATGAAACCTCAGACTTATATGCTTTGTTTTTCCATGAAATGCTGGGTTTTTGGACATTGCAATAGTTGATTTGTTATCACAATACAACTCACTCCCTTTTTCTTGCTTTTGTTGTAAATCACACAACATCCTTCTAAGCCATACATACTGACAAGCTACTGTAGTAGCTGCTGTATATTCTACCTTTGTTGTTGATAATGCAATAGTTGCTTGATTTTTAGACATCCAGGTGATTGCTCCTAATCCTAAATTGATAACATTTCTAGAAGTGCTTTTCCTATCATCCAATGAGCTTGCCTAATCACTGTCACTAAATCTTGTCAACTTGAAATAGGTTACATGAGTATACCAAATTCCATAACTCACTGTACCATAAATCTACCTTAAGATTCTCTTTGCTACACCATAATGCTTTATTGAGGGATTGCTCATAAACCTTGACACAATTCCTACGGAAAAAGAGATATTCGTCATTGTGTGTGTTAGGTAGATTAAGCCACCGACTAGGCTTCTGTATAGCTTCTGATTTGTTTTCTCAGCTTCATCTTCTTACTGTAAATTTTGTTTTGCATCCATTGGAGTTGCCTTCACCTTAAAGTTTAACATACTAAACCTCTCTAAAAATTCTATTGCATATTTCTTTTGATAAATAAATATTACAGCTTTGTCTTGCATAATCTCTAGGTCCAAAAAATAATATAGCAAGCCTAAGTCTGTCATCTCAAACTTGCTCATCACTCTGACTTTAAATTCTTCTAACAATTTCAGTGTTGAGCTCATATAAATTATGTCATCTACATATAAGCAAATGATAATAAAATCAGTACCTTGCATCTTTAAATAAAGAGTAGGCTCATTCTCACTTCAAACAAATCCTTTAAGTTGAAAGTATGCATCAATCTTGATGTACCAAGCCTGGAGAGCTTGCTTTAGGCCATAGAGTGCCTTTTTCAGCTTGTAAACTTTAGCCTCACGTCCATGAATCACAAAGCCTTCAGGTTAGGAAGCATAGGCCTCTTCTGCAAGGTCTCCATTGAGAAATGCAAACTTGACATCAAATTGATATACCTTCCAACCAAGGTAGGCTGCTAGTGACAAAAGAAATCTCACATCTTCAAATCTTGCCACTGGTGAGAAGGTCTCATCAAAATCCACTCCATGTTGTTAAGAGTAACCTTTTGCCATTAATCCAACCTTATTTTTTTTGAATACTTCCATCTGCATGAAGCTTTGTCTTGAAAACCCACTTCAAGCCAATGACATTCTTTCCTTCTGGCAAATATGTCAATTCCCATGTTGAGTTCTTCTCTATTGCTTCAAGTTCTCCCTTCATTGCCTACCTCCACACATCTGTTTTAGCTGCTTTAGTAAGAGTTGTAGGATTTGTTGGATCTGGAGCTATCAGGGCAAATTCATCATTTTCATAGATCTCTCTTAATGATCTGAATTTTCTTGGAGGTGTCTCCTCTAATGATTCACTTGGTGAACTTAAACTGCTTCTTGATGGTGTAGTTTCTGGACTATTTTCTGTTGAAGTGAAAGGAATAGGTGAATTAATTGAGGCTGGTTAGTTTCCTCAATTAATGGTACCTGTGGTTGATCTTTTCTACTATCTATTTTATTGCCTCTCCAATTCTAGCATGCATCTTCATTGAACACTACATTTCTACTAACAATTATCTTTTCATCAATAGGATCATACATTTTATATGCTTTAGACTCAGGACAATAGCCAATAAAAATACATTTACGTGACTTCCCATCAAGCTTTTGACGATTTTGAGAATTTACTAAAACATAAACAATACAACCAAATATTCTTAAATAACTTACAGTAGGTTTCCTCCATTTCCATGCTTCATATGGAGTGTAGTCTTATACAAATTTTATTGGAGAGAGAATCAACAAATAAACTATTGTTGCTACAGCTTTTGCCCATTATGAATTCGGTAGACCTTTCCCTTTCAGTAAACTTTGTGCCATTTCCATCACTGTTCTATTTTTGCATTCAGCTACACCATTCTATTATGGGGTGTATGATGCTATCAACTCATGTTTCATGCATTTTTATTCAAAAAATTGATTGAATTCTGTTGAAAGAAATTCACCACCCCTATCTCTACGAAGCACTTTGATGCTTGCTCCACTTTGCTTCTCCACCATAGCTTTGAATTTCCTAAAATTCTCAAATGTCTTTGATTCGAGTTTTAGGAAATAAACCCAACTCATCCTATTGAAATCATCAGTAAACAATAAAAAATAGTAACTGCCACCCAATGATTATGTAATCATAAGGTCACAAAGATCATCATGTACTAGTTCAAGGCATTCTTTTGCTCTCTATGCCTTTCCAATAAGGAAAGATTTTCTGCTCTACTTGCCATAAACACAGCCTTCACATATTTCAAGTTCAGAAATTTTTGGTAAGCCATAAACCATACCTTTTCTCTCAAGCAACTGTAACCCATTGATATTTAAAGTTCCCATAGCGCAAATGCCCAGCAATAAAGGCAAAGTCATGCATGGTTTTGACATCAAATGCAAACATTATGTTCTTGGACATTGGTATTCTTGCAACCACTTGATTTGATTGCTTATGTCTAATGAAGCACTCTCCATCATCAAACAAGACAGAATATCCACTTTCCATGATTTGGCCCACACTTAATAAATTATGTGACAAGTTAGAAACAAGTTGAACATTATCTAGGAGTTTTGTTTTGCCTAGAGCAGTATTGGTGGCTACTGTTCCTTTTCCCTACAACTTTCATCTCTTTATCATCTCGAGCTTCACTATCTTCTCTTGAGTCTCATCTAGCTACATGAAAATGGCTTTTTTCCCTGTCATAAGATTAGAACAACCGCTGTCCACAAACCAAATTCCTCCTTGTGCTTCAGTTGCATCTCCATATGCCATGAATAGCTTGTTTTCTGCAGTAGTTTCTTCTACATAGTTGACTTGTTTGTCATTAAACCAACAATCAACTTTCATGTGCCCAAATTTCTTGCAATTATAGCATTACATGCTGTTTCTATTGTAGTTTCCAGATCTGCCTCCACTTCTGCCATGACTAAAATGCTTTGCTTTGGATCCTCCCCTTCCTCTTCCTCGACCAGCTGGCTTTTCATACTCCTTTGAGCCTTCACCTTTTGTTCCTTCACCTTTTGCTTGGAATGCCTTTTCTTTATTCTTCTCTTATTTTCTGTTAATTCTTACCTCATGTGATTGTAAAGAACCCATCAACTCATCAAATATATAAGTTGACAGATCCTTAGATTCCTCAAAAGTTGTAACTATATGATCAAATTTAGGAGGTAAAGTTCTTAGTACCTATGTCACCATCATCTTCTCTATGACCTCCTCTCCAAATGTATCTCATTTGATTGACTATTGCTGCCACTTTAGTCATATACTCCTGCACAGATTCTACATTGTTCATGCATAGGTTTTGGAATTCACGATGTAGAGTCCGCAACTTGACTCGAACCACTGTGAATGAGCCATGAAGGATGTTTGAAAAATTAGCCAAGCCTCCTTTGCTATTGAAGCTGCAACTATTTTTGAGAAAATCAAATCATCCACTACTTACTGGATGAAGAACAACGCCTTTGAGTCTCTTCTTATTTTCTTTCAATGAGCTCTTTATTGTTCTCATTGTACCCATTCTCCACTAAGTCCCATATTTTTTGAGACTTGAATGAAGTCTTCATCTTAATGCTCTAGAACTTATAGTTTTCACCTTTAAAAAATGATAGATGGCTGGGAAACACTCACTGTAGTAACATTGTTGGTTGCCATCATAAATAAGGCCACGGTTGATCGGACCGACTTTGATACCATTTTGAAGGAACACGGAGGAGAGACAATCCAAAAAATAGAGAAGAAAGGTAGTAGAGGAAATAAAAAGCATAGAATAAAGTTTCAGAGGTAAACGTGTTTTTTAATCTGTTTTATTACATATCTACTTGCAACATACAGATTCAATAAATAAAGACTGACGTATAACAACTTCTAGAAAAAATAGGAACCTAAACCCAAGTTTATTTTGCTTATAACAATAAAACAAATTAGTTCCTAACTTGTAGCTAACTACTTTCCTACTCTTCTGCACAGATTTGTTGTACATGATTTTGAATCAGATTTGCAAAAAATTCAAGGACGAACTATAAAATTTCCATGGTAAAGACGATTGGGCACGTTAGTAGGGAAAGCGTAACAGAAAACAAAACTAGTGACAGGCAAGGGCTTTAGCAAAATGCTTAAGGGGTATAGGCTGGGAGGATTGTATATGGTGCAGCTAACCCATTCCATTGAATAAAAATACAATAAAAGCTAAGTTCCCTATTCCATTAATTGAAAAGTTACATAGCTCTAGTAGGTTTTTGAAGCTGGATCTAAAGGCAAGGTACCATTAAATACAGATTAGGGAGGAGGATGTGGCCAAAACCAACTTTCAGATAAATGAGGGACATTACAAGTTCTTTGTAATGCCATTCGGGTTGACGAATGCACTGTCAACTTTTCAGAGCCTCGTGAATGCTATTTTTTGACTGTTCCTCCAAAGGTTCATCTTAGTATTTTTTGATGATATTCTCATATATAGTTGTGACCTGTCACAACATCTGTTGCATCTAAGGGAAGCTTTATCCATATTAGAAACACATCAATTATTCATTAATAAGAATAAACGCGACTTCGGGGCCATAAAGACTATCTAGGGCAATTCCATTTTGGAGAAGGGTGTCACCACAAACGAGAAGAAGGTGATAACAGTGAAGAACTAACTGGTTACCCAATTCGTTGAAGGAGTTCGGAGGGTTCCTTGGGCTTTACGGGCTACTACCATAGGTTCATGAGCAATTACTTCCATTTGGCCCTACCCTTAAACGATCTTCTCAAGGCCTAACTGACAAGCGAATGGTCATGGGGGGCTTCCCAATGACAGGCCTTTAAAGGACTCAAAAAGGCATTAGTCATAACTCTTGTTCTAGCGATGCCCAACTTTGATCAGCCCTTCGTCATCGAGGGAGACGCTAATGGCTCTGCTCTTAGGGCAACCTTTTGGTAAGATAGACACCCCATAACATATCTCAACAAGACTTTGGTTAGCAGGCATCTGGGGTTGTCAACAAAAGACAAATAATTTCTGGCCATCATTAAAGCAACAAATCAATGACACCATTATTTTGATAAAAGAAGCGTTCTTTTTCTTCATTTTATTTCCCGTAACATGCTATGTTTATATACAGAGAAGATACAGAGAAATTGCAGGGATTCGAATAAATGTTATACTAAAAATAATTGCTATATCCCTAAATTGCTACTATCCCTATAAATCAGAAATTCATGGATACGCTATCTTTCCTTTTACAAGAATGTACAACTCACTCTAACACTCCCCCTCAAGTTGATGCATAGATCTCCCGAATGCTCAACTTGTTGAGTGAGTTGTGAAAATCTTGTCGTGAAAGAACCTTCGTGAGAATGTCCGCTAACTGGTCTTTAGATTTGACAAAGGGAAATCGAATTATTCTTTCATCCAGATTTTGTTTGATGAAATGTCTATCCACTTCTACATGCTTAGTACGATCATGTTGGACCTGGTTCTGCGAGATGTCAATTGCTGCTTTGTTATCACAAAACAGATTCATTTTAGAATTAGGAGCAAAGCCGATTTCTGTTAGTAACTCCTTGAGCCATAGGAGTTCACACAGTCCTTTAGCCATTCCTGGAAATTATGCTTCAGCACTAGACAATGCCACCACTCTCTGCTTCTTGCTTCTCCAAGTAACCAAGTTGCCTCATACAAATGTAAAATAGCTTGATGTATATTTCCTGTAAGATACACTCCCTACCCAATCTGCATCGGTATATCCTTCAATGTTTAAATGGTTATTTTTGGAGAATAAAATCCCTTTCCCTGGAGATGCTTTTAAATAGCAGAGTATACGGATTACTGCATCCATATGACATTTAGTAGGGCAATGCATGAACTGACTCACCATACTTACAGCATAGGCAATGTTTGGGCGTGTATGTGAAAGATAGATTAGTTTTCCAACTAATCGTTGACACCTCTCCTTATTGGTTGGTGGATGATCAGTAAATGCACTAAGCTTATGATTTTGAACTATTGGAGTGCCAGCTGGTTTGCAGTCCAACATCCCTACCTCTGTTAACAAGTCCAGCACATACTTCCTTTGAGAGAGAAATATCTCCTGCTTCGATCTTGCTACTTCAATTCCCAAGAAATATTTTAGTCCTCCAAGAGTCTTCATTTCAAACTCTCTTGCTAATTGTTCTTAAAGCTTAGAAATCTCATCTACGTCATTCCCCGTGATGATCATATCGTCTACATATATGATTAAAGCACTTACCTTTCTTTGTTGATGTTTCAGGAACAAGGTATGATCAGAATTGCTCTATTGAAAACCATATATTCTCATAACAGAGCTAAACCGACCGAACCAAGCATGAAGAGATTGTTTTGACCCATATAGAGCTCATTGTTGTTTGTACACTACCTCAGTTTTTGACTCTACTATGTATCCTGGTGGAATATCCATGTAGACTTCTTCTTCAAGATCACCATGAAGGAATGCATTTTTTACATCGAATTGATGCAAAGGCCAATCTAGATTTGCTGCCAAGAAAAGCAAGACTCTAATAGTGTTTATTTTGCCACAGGTGGAAACGTTTCTTGATAATCAATGCCATGCATCTGTGTATACCCCTTCGCCACAAGCCTTGCCTTATATCTATCAATAGTTCCATCTGCCTTGTTTTTGATAGAGAAGACCCATTTACATCCAACTGTCATCTTCCCTTTCGGTAATGAAGCTAGCGGCCATGTTTCAGTTTTCTGTAAAGCATCCATCTCTTCCTCTACTGCTTTGACCTAATTTAGATCTTTTAAGGCTTCCTGTATCTGAGTTGGGATTTGGAAAGATGATAGGGTGCATGCAAAAGCCTTCAAATGTTATGACATGTTTTGATAATTCATATAATTGGCGATAGGGTACTTCGATCCCTTGCCCTCAAATTCTAGAGAATACCTGTTTGGTGGTTTTCCAAGATTGTGCCTGAAAGGCAATACATAACCAGTAAAGGTATCCAAATTGTCAGTATGTAATGGTGGTGTGACTAGGGAACTTACCTCAGGAACATTCTCAGGAGGAGGGACGTCAGGTACTAAGGAGATAGGGGATGTATCTATTTCTTCTTCAAACTTAGGCAATTTAGGATTGGTCCTTGACTCATCAATCTCATCCTCATTAAGTCTCATCATGTCACTGTTAGTGAGTATCGATGCACTACTCTCATCAACACCTGGCCATTCGAGGCCTATCCAATTCAAGCCTTCATCCTTATGCTTCCCTTGGAATGAAGAATTAGATACTGTAAAAGAAAAGAAAGTATTCGACTCGACAAATGTGACTACCATAGTGACATAAGTACGTTTGTTGTTAGGATCATAACACCGATAGCCTTTTTTATGAGAAGCATATCCTAATAAAATACAACGAATTGCACAAGGATCAAGCTTACTACGCTGATTTTTGTGAAGATGGACAAAAGCAACACACCCAAACATGCGAGGAGGAATCAATAAGATACTAGGTAAAGGAGCATAAGCGGATAGCACCTGTAGGGGAGTTTAAAATTTATGATCTTTGAAGGCATCCGATTGAGTAAATGTATCGCTGTAGTGACAACATCATCCCAGAACAGATTCGGTACATAGGCTTCAATCAATAATGCTCATGCAGTCTCTAATATGTGGCAATTTTTCCTCTCTGCAATGCCATTTTGTTGTGGAGTCTAAGAACAAAACGTCTCATGTAAAAGACCATGACTCCTGAAGTATGCTTGAAATTGATGATTAACATATTCACCTCCATTATCGGAACGGAGGACTTGAAGCTTGGCGGAGAATTGAGTCTGAACCATTACATGAAAGGCTTGAAACACATTAAACACATCAGACTTATGCTTTAACAAATATAGCCATGTCATCCTTGTACAATCATCTATAAATGTAACAAACCAGCGAAAATCAGAAGACGTAGCAATCGGAGAAGGTACCCATACATTTGAATGGATCAATGAAAATGGAGTCTCACATTTATTCAAACTTATTGTATAGGAAACTCTATGACTTTTGGCTAAAATACATGTCTCACATTTGAAATCGGACTCCCTTACACTTGAAAACAAATCAGGAAATAAGTGCCTTATATAACTAAATGATGGATGCCCCAGTGGACGATGCCATAGACAAATTTGCTTCTCTTTGTCATTATTTGAATAAGACATACTGTTGGCTCTTCCCAAGTTAAAATCGTCCACATAGTACAATCCCCCTCTCTTAGTACCACGTCCAATGATCTCCTTGGTGAGAATATCCTGGATAAGACAAAAAGTGACATATAAGAGCACCACACAATTGAGCTCAGAAGTGATCTGACCAACAAATAATAATTTATTCGCAAGTGATGGGACAAGTAAAGTATGAGACAAAGAGAGTGAAGGTGATAAATCAACGGTTCTTGCTCCCGTTATTGGATGCACAACACCATTCACATTAGTGATGTCTTTTCGCCTTGGTATAGTTGTCTCCGAGAAGTCATTTGAGTCAAATGTCATGTAGTCTGTTGCACTAGAGTTGATAATCTAGTGTTCATCATGAAATTTGTTAGGACTAAGTAATGCTAGACCACGATTACCTTGATCTTGGAGAGTTGTTGAAACATTTATAGATTCTTTGTGTGAATCGAGGTGTTGTTTTGGCTCAGCAGTAACTAGAGCAGCTTTACCAGAACCTCCAGCAACGTCATGTTGTTTTTGAGCCTTGAGTTCATTCCACCATTCTGGGTAACCATGTAATTTGAAACAAGTTTCACGAGTATGTTTTGCATTTTCACAATGAGTACAACCTTCTGTTTGCACTTTAGACTTGGGGTTCATAACTTGTTTTCCAATATTCATAGACAAGATCCCAGTTTTCGATTGTGATTGATGCTGTTCCGATCTTCCTCCTTTGGAAATCATAATAGCCCCGGTTGTGTTCTCCATGCCAGTCATCATTACTGCCTGTCTGATATCTTCTCTATGGACATGAGAATAGGCCTGTTCCACTGTGGGAAATGGCTTCATTTGTAGCACATTAGCCCGAATATTATCAAGCTCGTCATCAAGGCCATCAAGGAACATATAAACTCTATCTTCTTGTACGATTGAGTTATACTTTTGTATATCAACCACACACTCCATTGGATTTGGTCTTCGAGAGTCAATCTCTCTCCACAAACCTTGGAGATCGTTGTAGTATTTTTCAATGGATCCCCAGCTTGTCTCATCCTTGTGACTTTCCTTCGTAGATCATATACTTGAGAGGTATCATTTCCATTAAAGTATGTAGTTGCGATAGGATCCCAAACATATTTTGCAGTAGGAAAGCGAATAAAATTTCTAATTAAGGCTGGATCCATTGCACTGATTATCCACCCTTTTACGAGCGCATCCTCGGTCTTCCATTTTCTAAAAGTTGGTTCTGTTTGTCTAGTTTGTTGAAGTTCTCCATTAATATATCCCAGTTTGTCTTTCCCTGAGATATACATCTCAAGAATCTGGGACCATAAGGCATAGTTGGTGTCATTTAGCTTAATGCCAACCTGTGGGTGAGGATTTTCATGGTTTCCATAAGAGTTTCGGTTTGATTTTTGGTGAGGACTCTTGTCTTCTTTGTTGTCAGGTCTTCTAGTATGGAGTTTGTACAAGAACTACTTTGTTCTCCAATCTCGGTGAATTCCATGGCTGCTGGTTAAGGTTTCTTTGGAGGTTAAGGCTCTGATACCATGATAAAAGAAGCGTTCTTTTTCTTCATTTTATTTCCCGTAACATGCTATGTTTATATACAAATAAGATACAAAGAAATAATAGGGATTCTAATAAATGCTATACTAAAAATAATTGCTATATCCCTATAATTGCTACTATCCCTATAAATCAAAAATTCATGGATACGCTATCTTTCCTTTTACAATAATGTACAGCTCACTCCAACATATTTGAGCTATTGTACATTCTAAGTCCACACCAACCATTAGAGTTTGAATTACCTGTTAAAGCAACTTATCTCAACATCATTCCAACAGAACTGGCTTCCCAAGCTATTCAGGTACAACTTTGAGGTGGTTTATTGGAGTGGAAAGGAATTTCTCAAATCCACATTGGATTAATGGAAGATATCAAAAACAATTTGGAAGGAGATTCTAACATTAAGGATCTTATTTGCCATTTTAAGTCAAACACCACAGGATCAGATAATTACAAATGGAAAGAGAATCTGTTGAGATGGAAGGGATGGATTGTCATAAGGTGCGATAAGGAGCTACGAAATTTGAATCCTTAAGTCATGATGGCCCGTATGGAGGTCATTTGAGTGTAATCACGACAAATAAAAGGATCTAAAACGTTTTCCACTAGAAGGGATTGAGTAAAGATGTGAGAAACTTAATCAAAACTAGCATGGTTTCTTAAAAGAACAAGTAAGAACGTAGCCGACATCTGGGAAAGCTTTAAGTGCCTTATAGATGTTGAGAGGACATCAACATGGATTTCATAGAAGAGCTACCTCCGTCTAAGGGACAGACCAGTGTGATCGTAGTGGTGGATCGGCTTAGTAAGTACAAACATTTTATCTCCCTTAAACATCCATTCCATGCTCATGATGTCGCTTAGGTATTCTTGGATCATCTGTTTAGTTACATGGGATGCCTTAAAAGTATTATCAACGATCGTGATCATATATTTCTCAATATGTTCTGGAGAGTTTTTAAGTTGTTAGATAGCTTGACCTTCTCCATGGCATATCACTCGCAATTCGACGACCAGATAGACACGATGAACAAAAATGCTCGAGAGTTATTTACAAAGCTTTTTTAGTAACGCCCTCACCAAGTGGATGGAATGGTTATCATTCGCATAGTGGTGGTATAATAATACATACCATGCAACTATAAACTCCACCCCATTTGAGCTTTAATATGGGTACACTCCTTGGGTATACGTTCCCTTTTTTGGTTGTAGGTTATAAGGATGTGGTGGTCGATCAGATGATGAGGGATTAAGCGATAGCTATTGCGTCGGTCAAATTCAATCTCCATCAAAGCTTAGAACCATATGAAATAACAGGCAGACCATAAAAGAACAAATCGAGAATTCAAGATGGGGAACTTGGTGTTTCTAAAGCTTCAACCATATCGGAAGCGTGCTCTTCAGGAAAGATACCATCAGAAATTAACATCTCTATATTATGGCCCATATGAGGTGACTAAAAAGGTTGGTAAGGTTGTAAGCGATCTAGAAGGGGGGGTTGAATAGATCTTTAATCTTTTTGTAATTTTCTACAACAAAATCAGAAGTTAAATTCACACAAAAAAAAATTTAAATAAATTTAAATAAACAGAGTAGGGAAGAAGGGAAAACACTATTTTTATAGAGGTTCGGTGCTAAGACCTACGTCCTCTACCTAAGCTCCCACTTAGGATTTGGCAAAC
>JAOQMR010000213.1:17722619-17737093 GCA_027563865.1 Erythroxylum pelleterianum
ATTCCTCAATGCTTTTTAATGCCTTAATCATGTAAGATTGTCTCCTTCAAAGTCTTCTAGATTTCTTTCATTCCCAACACACCTGCAATAAATTTCTTAACCAATTCTATATATTTTATTATTATCAAAACCTAAGTAGGATTAATTTGTCAACCACAATTTTTCTAACAAAGGTAGCATACAAGTTACGCCAACAAAAGAAACTACTATTCATCCCATGCTCGGTGTGTCGCAACTCGCAACTAAAGAAATGTGTCGTGGAGGGCAAGGTTGTCTCTTAAAAATTCCCTATTGCACCTCCATGCATTGACAAAATTCTAGAGACAACTTTAGGGACGAAATCTTCTCTCTAACTTTATTCTGCCTAACTCTGTCTAGTTAATTAAACCTGTCGTTGTTTCTACTTGTGCATGACTTAACTTGCACGGTTGCACGACCGTGCAAGTTAATTCACGACTGTAACTTACATGTACGACCGTGTACTTATGTCATGCCCGTGACATAAGTGTCACAGAGACGACATATGAGTCTTTTTTTATTTTTTACTTTTTATCATTTTAATTTTAATAATACTACTATTAGTTTAATAAAAAACTAATTTTAAATTTAAATTTAATTATGTGACTATTAGTTTTAAAAAAATTAAAATTAAAATGATAAAAAATAAAAAATAATTGGTTTGTATTCATTATTCCATTTTCTGTTTTTTTAATTATTATTTTAATTTTAAATTAAAATTAAAATTGTAAGATAAAAAAATTAATTTTTAAACATTGATTAATTTATTTAAAAATTATATAAAAATATTAAATTAAATTAAAAATTGATTATTATTATTATTATTATTATTATTATTATTGGCCTGCATGAATATTAATGCAATATTAAACATTTTGTATATTTATGATAAAGTTTTTTTTGCAGAGAATGCTTGTGAAATACAAATAAATTATACAATATATTATATATGTGGAATAATTTATTTTGATTTCAACAACTTATTTTAATTGATTAATTTACTAAACTTGTTTAATTAATTTATAAATTATAGAATTTTATACATAAATAACTAATACTAAATAACTAATTTTACCAAATATCTTTAATAATTAGTTGATGTTATCTGCTGGTCAAATCAGCTAATATAATCAACTATTAGCTAATTGCTGAATCAGCTATGAGTTAATATAATCAGCTGATTGCCAAATATGGTCTGTTTGACAATCAGCTGATAACTTATTATATCCGTTTATTTGACTAGCGGGGCCTGTTTAGCAATCAGCTGATAGCTGATTATATCTGTTGATTTGACCAGTGGATAACATCAACTATTTATTAAAGATGTTTGGTAAAATTAGTTGTTTAATATTAGCTGTTTATGTATAAAATGACTTATAAGGACATAATTTTAAAAAAATAAGGATATGAGTATTATATTTTAGTATTCTTTTTGAATATTTTCATAAGAATTTAGATATAGATATTTATCTTTACAAAAAAATAAGTTTATAAATCTAATTAAAACATAGAACATATAATAATAAAAAATTAATCAAATTTTAAATTTAATTTAATATTTTCTATAATTTATAAATTAATTAATCAATTTTAGTAAATTAATCAATTAAAATAAAATTTTGAAATTAAAATAAATTATTCCACATATATAATATATTGTATAATTTATTAGCATTTCACAAGCATTTTCTGTAAAAAAAGAAATTTTATCATAAATATACAAGATGTTTAATATTGCATGAATGCTAATATAATAATAATATTAAAATTAATTAATTTTTAATTTAATTAATATTTTCTATAATTTATAAATTAATTAAACAATTTTAATAAATTAATAAAATTTTAAATTTTAAATTTTTTATCTTAAAATTATTATTTAAAAAATTAAAATTAAAATAATTAAAAAACTAAAATGGAAAAAGTACCATTCATTCCTGTGACATAAACCAATTATTTTGGTTTTTAATGATTTTATTTTAATTTTTAAATAAAATTAATAATAGCATAATTAAAATTAAAATTTAATTGAATTTTTTTATTAAACTAATGTTAATATAATTAAAATCGAAATGATAAAAAATAAAAATAAAAATAAAAAGACTCACGGGCATGACTTAAGTGTTACGCCTAGCTTAGTGTGACAGTTATATTTAAGTGACTGGGTCGCTTAAAATTTAAGTAGAAAGGATGACATTTTATTAACCGGACAGAATTAAATAGAAGTAGGTTAGACAAATAATCCCGACTCCAATTTTAGACCATGCAAACTTATGACTCAAGTACTAGTGCAATTGTGGGGGGAATCATCCAAAGAAGCCACTCATCCAATGAAGCCACTTAGGAGCATCTATTCAAGTTGCAATGACGCTTTCCTAATGCAAATCTCATGGTCAGGGTTCCTGAGAGGGAATTTGTTATGAAGAAAGGAAGCAAGGAGAAGTAACTAACGAAAGGAGCACGTGATAACTAGAAGAAACAAAGTCGTATAGCGAATACGAAGTCGTTAAAATAAGAAGTGTGGTGTAGCGTAGAATATGGGTTAATTACATGCTTCGTTTTCATACAACATTTGGAACCCGACAGTGGCGACGTGTCCTTAGTTAGGTCTTACGTCTTTATCTATGTAACCAATCAAAACTAATTTTAGGAATGAAATCTTCTCCTCCTCCTTTATCTCTTCTTCTTCTAACCTCTCTTTCTGAATTCACTTGATTAACTTCGTAAGGGCCATTTCACATGAAACACAGTCATTTCAAACCAGCTAAACATGAATGGGAGACATCGACCACAAAATTAGTGCAAAACTCAAATAATGAAGAAACACAAGCCATGTGTTATGCGTGTATGGCCATGTGTGTTAATTAATTGTTATTCATTCTTGTTCCTTAATTTTAGAACATAAAAACTAACAATGAGTTAGTGGGTAGTTTAATCAAATTAGTGAGTAATTTGATTTCCTTCTTTCATGTTGTTAATGGGATTGTTTCCCTATTTTTTCTCATTCTATATTCATCTAAAGCTATTATAAATAGTTATTGATTATTCAATAAAAGACGCAATCTTCAGAATAATTTCTCTGTGTGTTTTATCTTTCTCTCTTCCAATTTTTTGTTTCATGGTATCAGAGCCAGGTTCATAACTCTGGTATTATTCAAAATTTCTTTGTGAGGGTTTGAGTGTGGAAGAAAGGTTCAGGTTGTTCTAATGGAGGTCTCTAATGGAGGAAATAATTTAAATGGGATAGAGAAGCTTGTAAGCAACAATTACAAGTATAGGAGATTGTACATGGAGGCATACCTTCAAGGTCAGCATTTATGGGATTTGGTTATTGGTTCAGAAGCAACGGTTCTTGTAGATGTTCCAGAGAATGCAGAAACACGTAGGAAGTGGAAGATCAAATGTTGGAAGGCTCTCTTTGTTTTGAGGACATCAATAAGTAAAGAGTTCATTAACCATGTACGGGATTTTAACACTCCAAAGGAGGTTTGGGAGACGCACGAAAGGCTGTTTACCAAGAAGAACACAGCAAGGTTGCAATTTCTGGAGAATGAGCTGGCCATGTTGAAGCAAGGAGGTATGTCTATTTCTGCTTTTTTTTTTAAATTAAAAATATTTGTGATGAGATTTCAGATATAGACATGGATGAGAAAATTAGTGAAGCACGTTTGCGTCGGTATCTCATTCGTGGGTTGAAGGAGTACAATCCTTTTGTCACTTCTATTCAAGGATGGGCAAAATAACCTTTTATAGAAGAATTAGAGAATCAACTTTCTAATTAGGAAGCTCTGGTCAAGCAGATGTACAAGAATATTGATTCTGATGTTGTTTTATTTTCGAATGGAAAGAAAAATAAGTCCAAGAATAAGAGCAAAGAAGAAGAATCCAAGCAGAAAAACAAAGAAAAAGAATCAACCGGAGAGAAAGGTAATAGCTCACAAAAGAAGCTATTAAATGTTACAAATGTGAGAAAATTGGGCACATCAAGAGGAACTGTCGTGTGAAGCTTGACAAAGCAAATACGACGTGCACAAATGATGAGGAGCCTAATTGGGAGCAGTGTTTTACCGTTGAAGCTGTAGTAAACTATGTTAGCAACATTAAAAGGGAGGAATGTATTGTAGATTCTGGATGTTCACACCATGTAACCGGAGATGATTCTTCGTTTTATGAGATACGGGATCATAGTGGAGATCGAGTCATCATTACTACGGATAATTCAACTTATCCAGTAGTAAAAGAGGGTGATGTGATTATTGAAACTGGTGATAATGCAACCAAAAGCCTAACGTTGGATGATGTATACCATGTGCCAAGATTGACTAAAAATCTAGTTTTAGTTCCTCAAATTACTGATTTTGGAATGTATGTTTTGTTTAGTCCTAATGATGTAAAGGTGTTGGAGAATGTGAAAAAAAAATCTGCTGATGTTCTTCTTATTGGCAAGAAGAAAAGATCTTTGTATGTTTTATCATCAAGAGAAGCTTATATGAAGACAACCAGTCAGACTGATAGTCCTGCAATTTGCCATGCTCGTTTGGGACATGTGGGCTACCAAATGTTGCAGCAGATTTCTTCCAAAAGCTTGGTGGATGCCATTCCAACATTGAAGAATGTTTGGGAAGATGTGATTTTTCAAGGCTATCAATTTGGTAAATCACATCGTCTTCCATTCAAAATGTCGTCAAATCGGAGTTCCGCACTTCTTGAGTTGGTGCATACAGATTTGATGGGACCAACAAGGACACCAAGCTATAGTCGACATCGATATGTCATGAGGTGGATGATCACTCAAGGATCAGTTGGGTGAAGTTTTTGAAGGAGAAAAGCGAGATTTTGGTCAAGTTTATGGAGTTCAAAGATGATAATGAAGGAGCTTGGGAAGAACATAAAGTGTCTTCGCAATGACAATGGTGGTGAGTTTATGTCTGATGAATTCTTTTAATTTTGTGATGATAATAGTATTGCTCGCCATATGACTTGTCCAAATACCCTACAACAAAATGGAGTTGCGGAAAGGAAGCTCGCTTACTTGGCTTCAATGTGTCTTTCATGGGTGCATGACAAAAATCTTCCTCAGGAGCTTTAGGCAGAAGCTACACAATGTGCTTGCTATGTTAGCAACAGGTTGCCTGCTTGGCCAGGTACACAAAAATGTTCTTTTGAGTTGTTGTATGGTAATAAGCCTAATGCAAGTCATTTAAGGATTTTTGGTTCTATTTGTTATGTCCATATTCTCAAAACTAATAGAACTAAACTTGACCCAAAAGCAAAGAAGTGTATTTTTGTTGGATATGACTCACATAGGGAAGGATGGAGGTGCATGGATCCAGAGACAAAGAATTATACTGCTTCTAGAGATGTGTTTGATGAGGTATCCTCTTTTTTTTTCTGCTCAAAAGTTTGTGATCCTTGGTGATGGTTAAGGAAACTTGGAATCTTTATTTCTTAAAATGCAAGCACCAAATATTGAGGAAGAAAAGGATGTTCCCCTAGTTCAGAATGTTGAAAGGAGAGATACTGATGAGCAACATGAAGTGAGAAGGTCAACGAGGGATAAAAGGCAGCCAAACTACCTTAAGGACTATAAGGAAGTGCTCAACAATTGTACTGTGACTTCTTGTTTCTTTATAGGAGCATTTATTGCAGAAGAGCCGGGAAGTTATGAGGAAGATAGGAGCTGTCCAGATTGGGAGAAAGCCATGCAAGAGGAAATTGATGCTTTAAACAAGAATGAGACATGCGACTTGGTACCCAGGCCAGAAAAATGCAAGCTAGTGACATACAAGTGGGTATTTCGCTTGAAGAAAAAGGTTGATGGCACCATTGACAAGTTTAAAGCTCATTTGGTAGCTCGTGGTTTCTCTTAATCTTATGGTTTGGATTATGAAGAGACATTAAGCCCGGTAGCTAAAATGGTCACTGTAAGAACTCTCATCTCCCTTGCTGCTTTTAGGAGTTGGAAATTGTGGCAGCTAGATGTTAAGAATGCTTTCTTGTATAGAGAGTTGGATCGTGAGGTGCTTATGGAGCAACCTCATGGTTTTGTTTCTAAGCAATTTCCAAGTCATGTTTGCCGGTTTAAGAAAGCATTGTATGGCTTGAAGCAAGCGCCTCGGGCTTGGTATGGTAAGGTAGCATCATACCTTAACTTTTGTAGTTTTAGAGTTTCTGATTCCGATCCTAGTTTATTTATTAAATTACAGTCAAGTGTGCATCTCTTGGTATTATTATATGTTGATGATATGATAATAACTGGAAATAATGAATCAGAAATTTCTATTTTGAGGAGTGACTTGGCTGTCTGTTTTGGGATGAAAAATCTGGGAGAAATTGGATGTTTTCTTGGTTTGGAAATTGAAAAGACAGGGCAAGATTGTTTCGTTTCTCAAAAAGGTTATGCAAGGAGCCTTCTGGGTCATTTTAGCATGGGAGAGTCAAAGGAGAAAGCTACTCCAATGGAACCACATCTTCAACTGAAGAAAGATGAAGGAAAATTGATGAAGGATGCTAGGAAATTTCGGCAACTTGTTGGTAGTTTAATTTGTTTAACTATCACAAGACTTGAAATTTCATATTCTGTTAGAATTGTCTCACAGTTTATTCAGGAACCTAGGATTCCCCATCTCAATGCTGCTAAGAGGATTTTATGTTATGTAAAAGGAACTCTTAGCTATGGACTTTGGTATAAAAGATGTGATAATTTCTTCTTGAGTGGATTCACTGATGCAGATTGGGCAAGAGATTCTAACGATCGCCATTCAACTGCAAGATATTGTTTCAGTACAGGTTCAGCAATGGTTTCTTGGTACAGCAGTAAGCAAAACGTCATTACTTTATCAAATACAGAGGTAGAATATATAGCTGTAACTATGGCTACACAAGAGTGTATTTGGCTGTAAAGGTTGATTGAAGATTTGGTATATGAGACTGGCTATGCTATGCAAATCAAATGTGATAATGAGAGTACCATCAAGCTTACATTAAATCCTGTCTTTCATGCACAAACAAAGCATATTAAAGTTCATCATCATTTTGTTCGTGAGAAAGTATTAAGTGAATAAATTGAATTGGTGAACGTTCATACCAATGATCAAGTAGCTGATATTTTTACCAAGGCTTTGGTGAAGCCAAAGTTCCAAGACTTCAAAGAGACCCTTGGGGTTATTGATGGGGAGTTTACACTAAAAGGGAGTGATAAAATTAGTGCAAAACTCAAAATAACGAAGAAACACAAGCCATGTGTTATGCGTGTATGGCCATGTGTGTTAATTAATTGTTATTTATTCTTGTTCCTTAATTTTAGAACATATAGTAGGTAGTTTAATCAAATTAGTGGGTAGTTTGATTTCCTTCTTTCATGTTGTTAATGGGATTGTTTCCCTAATTTTTCTCATTCAATGTTCATGTAAAGCTATTATAAATAGCTGTTGATTATTCAATAAAAAACACAATCTTCATTATCTTTTCCTCTCTTCCAATTTTTTGTTTCAAGTGGTAAAAGTAAAAACAATTGCAACCTCAAAAACAGATCAGGCACCTGCATTTGATGGTTATAAATTAAAAGGTCAACAACTCAATTTACCACGATAGAAGTTTTCATCAAGGCATTAGGCACATAGGATACAGGTTCATAGTACAATTCAATCGCAAGAACTTTAAAGTGTCTAATGGGATAAAAGAGTAGCGAGATGTGCACCAGACGATAACATTACAAAAGAAAGAATGATGACAAGAACATCTATTCTAGACCTAATATGTTGTTTCAATTAAGAATTGGTACTATTACTATACAAGTTGGCGAAACTAGCTGGTCTCCAGGTTTTGCTCGTACCTCATTGACATTTTAATAAGGAGAACAGAGATCTTGAACTAGTTATATTTGTCCAGAGTTGAGTCGCTCCAGCACTATTCTGGTCTCGGTATAGTTCAGAATGTGACACTAACAGGGGCTCCTTTCCTGACATATTTGCTTAACGGCTTCTGGAAGATTCAATACAATCTCTGCATAAGCTGAGATGAAGCAAAGAACATTTGAGAAACAACAGAAAAATGAGAACAATCAAACAAAAGCAGGCCAACAGCTGAGCAAATGTAAAAAGAATAATATTTCATCCGATTAAAGTAAACTAATTTCACGCTCCACTTATTTGCTGCATCATTTGAAGGCTACTTTGACGGGATCTCTAATAGCAATAGAGGTGCATGCTTCATATGAAAAACTGGGGGATTGATTCAAATAAAAGAGACATAAATATTTAAATAAACAAAGTCAGGCACAAATGTACATGTTAATGCCACCAATTAGAAAAGAAAATTGGAAATTTTTTGATTGAGATGCTAATCAAATTGGAATGTCCTGACAGAAGAAACAAGAACAATAACACAGCATCTCAAATGGATGCCTGATAATACAATTGAAAAAAAAAAATGGTAACACCTTCTGGTAAGCTCATGGTTCGCAAAGCATCCTCTGCATAAGATAAACGAGCAGGACTTGGGTGAGTTCCTACTGATCCACTTTTCTTTAATTGATTCATTGGCCATGCAAAGACCTTGACTCGAGTTGGAAGTACAGACATGAGGTCGGCATATCGAAGACTGACAGTCACTTTACTGCAAAATGGAAATCGATGTAACCCACCAAATTAAGAACATATTTGAAGCCAATCACAAAGCACAACACTAATCCATTAAAGCAAACTTTATATCATCAAGCAACTCATCTGGACAATAATCAATCAAATTCCAAACAAGGAAATTATTGCAGAAAAATAATCACAAAATTGACCAAAAATGAGTTTCAAATGACTAGTGCTGTTTTTGACCCAGAACAAATGGAAGGTACTGGAATATTCTTCTGGATACAGATAAACAAAAAGGTGAAATAAAGTCGTACAACTGATAGGTAACTAGGAACATGGAACAAAAACAAAATAATGGTTAAGCCCCTGTTCCAGACAGAAACTCAAGCTTGTCAATGATGTGACAATCTCCCGAGATTACGAGACTACACAGCATGCTAACGAAAACTCACATCACCTACTACTTTCTTCACCTTAAGTAATACCTTAGTCCTAAGAAATACCTCTTGCATATTCCAACAGTGCTACTCCTACTCTCTTCTAGTTAGTCATATTATGAAACTTCCAAAGGCACCACGGAAACAATCACACAAGACAAAGATTTAATGATTATGATCAAGCTCCACAAATAAGAAAAATATCCATTAGAAGAAAGATTGCATCTGATTGTTACATAATTGAATGGCAGAACAATCACTCATTAACTTCAACACTCAAAAAGATACTGACCTCTCAAAATCATCCAATACAAATTCTATCATGTGGTATGGAAGGCTGTGATATAGCTCTCCTATCTGGTTTCCATACAACTCCTTGATGAGTCGAACCTACACGAGAATGAGAAAGCAAGTGAGGTGAACAATTATAGCATCCAAACCACCATAGCAGGCGATGCTATGGAGAAAAGCTGCAGACTGTTAAGTATGGTAAAATTTTCAATACAGTAACCAGGTAAAAAATGTGTTATTTTATGAACAATCATCTAATAGCAACAATTACTTATGGAACCTACGTTTTGTCTCATACCAAAGAGTTGGCATTATATATCCACTTTCATGAGGCATAGATCAAACATCATACCTGTTCCCTTCTATCCACATAAGCCTGCAGAAGTTCTCCTATGTAGTCTATAAATCTCTGAAATCAAATTATCAAGAACAGTTTTGAGAGAGGCTATGATTCCTTAATGGCACGATGTCAAAAGGGAATCAAACAGAAACAATGGGAAAATCTTACAATGGCATTGGAAGAGAGAAGATCATTTTCTGCTTCTCGTATTGGCAGAAAGAAAGGAACTGTATGTTCAAGGACAGTCATTTTTTCAAGAAATGACTTGCTCTCAAGCACACAGTGGTACAACTCACAAGGCTCTCCTGGAGGTGAAAAGAGAACAGATGAATCATGTTCTCAGTTGCATAAAACAAAGCACTATCTCTACCAAAGTGTAAAACTAAATATAGGATAAGATTACCCAACATGAGAGACTTAGCTATCAATATTTGAGTCAAATTTCAATGTCACAAAATTGAATAGTTCTTAAAATTCACTAGGGCCATGTATTACATGATGAATATTTTTTATGGAATTTAGATAGCCTATTAAGACTACTCAACAGCTCAACCTCTAAGCCCTGAAATATGTTTCAGACTAACAACAAATTAACAAACCCGTTTGTTAAAACACATAATATCCTCTACAAAGGTATTGATAGTACTAAAATCCAAAGATTGTGGAGACAAAGAAGTTGATGAATAATGTTCAAAAGACAAGACAATACAAGGGTGAAAGACAATTTAGGCTGTCGCTTAGTCCAATTTGAAAAGGCTACCAACCCCAAATTACTCAATCATATACAACCATACACACCAAGGATCTGTGAGGTATAGACGAGATGAAGGGCACTGTGAAACAAGTTAGAAGTGTGACAAGAAATCACTTGATGTACCTGCAAATGATGTCTCATATTGAATGCCAATTCTTGGCCCCTCCAAGCAACAGATCATCTGTTGAATAATATAACAGCTCAAAATATGTCTAAGACCAAGATGCATATATTATTGCAAAAGACATTGAAAAAGTTTCAACAATACTGTTTTCAAGTAATCTAAGCCTGATAAGTTGTACCCACTAGAAATATTAGTTATGGGGAAACGTTTTTGTAATTAATATCTCATTCTCATATGTAATTTTACAATTTCTCAATATAAATGCAACGTCACTCATAGCTAACAAGAAAGAATTTCAAGGGTTTCCCCGTAGTGTAAAATATGAGCCTCTTATCCAATGTTACTTCATGTCAAGTACATGAAAAATCCAATATTACATCATCAAAGAAGCGTGAAAATGCTCACCTTACTTCCAACTTTGAAGGTAATTTTTTCATCAGAATGTTGATTTGGCATCATATTCGTGTCCCCTGACATTGCCTTTCTGTCAGCTTCCATGTGAACCTGTTAAAAATCCAGCATGAACAAATTTAAGATTGGATAACACCCAACGTCAAATCTGCAACACAGTTTTTGTTATGGAGTGTAACATCCAGTGGATTATGAGATAACAAGGTGTTAGGTTCCGAGAAAACAGGTCAGGAAATGGATATATTGCTATTGATTTCTGTAAAAAAATAAACACAAGATAGGCTGGTTTCGAGGACCAGCAAACCTCCAGCCTTAGGCTCACAATCTCTCTTCACTCAACAGTATATTCGATAATCTGCCTCCTCACATCTACTCCTTATTTATACACCGAATCTGTTAGGAATAACAGATTCGGTTAGCCCTCCCCGTAACAAACATCCTATATGTATATATTTATATATTTACTATATCGGTGAATATTCTGGAGTCTAACACAAGGGTCTTAATTATGTAGTCCAATTACAAGGAAAACTATAATGAAATTCAATCACTTCAAAGTATTCAGATAGAGCTGTACCCTTTCTCTCATTGTAGCTAGCAGCCCATCATTCCATTCTTCACCCTCTAAAAGAATTTCTGCAAATGGGGAACAAGAGGTAGGACAAAAGCAGCACTTTTTAGTCAACAAATGATGAATAGATCAGATATGCTTAAATCACAAACAAGTTATTTGAAAGATCCTGAAGAAGTGAAAGATAAATCACATTAAACAATTATTGATCCAACATAGTTTAAGACATGTGGTTAGTTCATTTATTAATATCATCATTGTTCACATTGCAAGAAAAAAAAACCTTTAGATTGTGATGCTCGTGCAGCTTCAAATTCTTTCTGCAGACGTTCAAATATTGACTTGTCAGAATCCCTGCAATGTAATGGAACCATGAAACCAAATTATTTTAGCACTTAGATGCTCTGTAGCAATGAAAATCAGTAATTACATTGCAACCAACACAAACATACAGAAAAGTGAGAAAGGTAATTTTTTAAGTAAACTAAATATGAGCTGATATGACGGCCAAAACAAGTAAAATATAAGCTCAGGTTACATAGAGCTTAGTATTGAGCAACTAGTTAACCAATGAAATGAAAACAACATGATCACCTAAAGATAATTGTTTTAGCAATGTTTAATATTAACTATTAACCTTTCACAGAGAAATAACTGCTCTGAATATCAACATATATCAAACTTACATTGTTGCCCATAATAAAATTCCAAGTATTGGTTTGGAAGGAAGTATTTTTACAAACCGTAATGACATGTTGGTTTAAGAAATCACAGTAAGAATTCCAACAATTGTAAGAGATTTTAAATGAACAGCAGGAAATGAAGGACTTAAAAATTGACACTCTCAAGAGAAAAGGAAACTTGCTTGGAGGTGATAAAAGTGTCTCAAATAAATCAACACATCACAGATAAATGTCAGCAATTATAAGGAATAATTTCTGATATTTTTTATAAGGATCAGAATTAAACCCTCCTTGGCTTCATGAAAGGTAATCATTGCATGTAATACAATTTGGTGAAATACTTGCTATGCTTCAACTAATATAGAATTGCATAACAGGAAATAAGAATAAGTCTGAGCTATGCTGATATGCACTTACAGTCAACCAGAACCAGCTGTATGCAGATAAACTGACAAGGATGCCGTGTCTTTGCAAGGTAAAAAGAATCATTCACTTGTCAAAGCCAATTTTTGTTTTACCATTGTTGTTTTCTACTTTTCACTCATAAATATTCATTTGATCAACAAGTGAAAACACCAATGGTTCTAAAGAATACTCTGGATTACTTAAAAACAACATGATAAACTAAGCATACCTAGAAAGACGCTCTGCCAGTTCCGCATGCCTCTTCAGAACATTAGAAACTGTGACAAGGAGAAGAAGATTGAATTTCTTCTACAAGAGCATCGTATTACTGAATACACATAAATACGCAACATAAAAATTGACTTGCAAGTGACAACAAATACATCTAGCACGTGTTGTCTCCAATCGAATATCTTCCTCTTGCATAAAATTCTGTTAAGCAACAACATGAACTATGATTACTGGGATAGTTTCAAAATTAAAAAAAAAAAAAGTAAAGGCAATATTTTGTTCAAACACATTGGAATAGAGTAGAAGGTCAATAATAATCATAACAGGCTACATCAAATAACTACTTCTGTGTTATAGCCGAGGAATAAGACAAACAAATCATAACCAATTCACTATTTCAGAACTCTAACAAGAACAGAAACAACTCTAAATCGAATTAGTTAACTAAGCATTTTTGAATCATCAGTATTCGAACTTCAACTAATTTACACGCTCCTTTGACAATTATGGTTTCACTTTAAGATAACAATTACCAAGTTATTCCAGAAAGCAAAACGAGAAGAAGAATAAAGCAAAGAAGAAACAACTACTGGAAAAGTACCACTTCCCCCATGAGTGAATACGGACGCCCTGAGAGCGGTTCGAACTGCTGCACAATCACAAAGAAAAGCAACTGTAAGCTAACACAGGGGAAACTCACTGACTACGGTGTCCTGAAAGACACAAACAGTGGCGAAGACGAAGGAATTAAGAAAGAGACCTTGCGAGAGAAGTCTGCAGCAAAGGAATTCTTTTTCTTTCTCTTCTTCAAAGACTCTTCACCGTCGCTATCCATCTGATATCGGCCGCACTTGCGCCGAAAGACGGTGGTCGCGTGGAGGATATTATCTTGATTCGGGCGCGTTTGAACCCGATATCAGTAGTTTTAGGGCTTGAATAGGTGGGTAAATTCTGTTGGATCCGAACCCGTGGGGTCAAATACGGTCCTCCTTTTTTTAGTTTTTGATTTTGATTTATGGTATAATTTTAATTTTAATTTTTAAATAAAGAATCCAATAGTACACTATAAGAAAATTACAAATTAACGACGAAAAATTATCGATAGAAACAATACTGTAGTAAATTACCGGCAAAAAATCAATTTCCATCGATAACATTGTTAGAAAAAATTGCATTTAGCGATAGACAAAATATCCGTCGATAAAGATGGAGGGACATTATCTCGATAATTTTTTTAACAGAATATATTGACGGAAGAGCGATGTCCGTCAATAAAATAGGTTGGAATGCTTGACGAGATAAATAAGTGTTAGAGTGTATCGACGAAAATAGTTTCCATCGGTAAATTACTGAAGGAATAACTATTTCGTCTGTAAAATTGAAAGTTAAATGTTGTCGTTAGCTTCGGCATCAATGTTTTTAATAAAACAAAAACGACGTCATTTGGTACAATGTTAAACCTATCGAAGCCTACCCCTCTCGTGTTTCACTCTTTGGTTTCTGGTCGGGTCGGCCAGGATTGGGCCTAGACTCGGTCACAACGACCGGAGGGCCGATCGATCCACTCATCAAAGATGTCAAGCCCAAGCCCGATCTATGCTCTCCATGGCCCATTAGCCGAAGA
>JAOQMR010000213.1:17748298-17773933 GCA_027563865.1 Erythroxylum pelleterianum
AAAACCTAACTTGAGCGTCGGAGGGGCTAATCGGGACACAATCCCCGACGAGCCTTCTTTGTTTTGCAGGTATCGCAACGGAAGGAAGCAGCCAATCCATGGACCCAAACAATGATGTTCCTATCTGTCAGAATCAGGCAGAACCAGACACAAAAGTGTACTCAGTTGCAGAGGATATATTGTGGAGTAAAGCTGTTATTTGTAATGTGATACGAAATTATGGTACGCGCATGGAGCCATCTGTTTCGACCATTTTTACTATAAGAAGACTGCTTAGAGTATAGTCTTATAATGGATTACCTCTTACCAACTATATCAGAAGGGCGCTTCAAGCATCTGTACGACAGGGTACTCTTTTCATGTATGATACCATGAACCTAACAGATGTAAAGCGTAGTAACTTGAGAACTTTGAGAGCATGCACTCCAATGAGGATTGTTCTAAAGCAGTCAATGGTTGCTTTAATGCTGGATCGTTGTGTTGGTCTCTGGGCATCTATGCTGACCATCTCCCCATTTTTGAAAGATTAGAGTATTTACTGATGAGGAGACTCTAGAATGCTTATAAGTCGGTTTGGACATGTGATTTAGTCAGATAAGACATGCGGCAGTCCCTTTTTTCAATTTACTGAAATTTTCATTACAGTCGCCGTCCAAGTTAGTTTGTTCTTTTTAACATATATTGCTGCAACACAAACATTTATGTTATACTGCTCTCTGGCCAGTAAACAGATGACAATAACTTCATATTAACCATTAGATACTTAGCTTTCATCGCCGCTAGCGCTACTTTTGGGCTTTAATATCTTTGACGCCTTCCTTTAGGTTCTTGACGGTGCTGTTGAAATTCATCAATTATTCATGGCATAACTGTCTGAATTGAAAAGAACTTCGAAAATTGATGTCAGAGATCTCTGCGCATGCGCTCTTTATCCCGCTGGAAATGGAATAGGCAACATTTGTTAATATTCGATAGACCTGGCATCCCATTTTTGCAGTAATTCAGGTCGCATGAAGTTGCGTTGACGTTCTTTTAGCCCACATTGGTGTGTTCTAGGTACTGGCAAAACATTTGCATTTACGTTTGCATCTCCATTCTTAAAATCTCCTCAAAACTTCTGACCAATCACGCATCATCATAGTTTTCCTCGGTTACTGTTAAAACAGTTGGTGTCCTTACCAACAGATAACCGCTTAGGTCTGGCAGCAATAGTTGTCCCTGTTGTGTGGCAAAATTGTCGTTATTCCTATTTCCATTACCTGAGAATGGAACACTTACCCATGACTATTCATGCCCTATTGCATTTCATTTAATGATTGCGGATGCTGGCAAGTGGCTGTTTCCTGGACTTCCATTTTATGAACTAGGAAACACCGTTGCCACTGCGGCTTTAAAGCTGTATGGACTCTAGGTTCATGGTCGTTTATGTCTTAACGTCAAATCTATCGATTGTACACATATAATATAATTAATTAAAAATATCATTATTTTTAAATATTTATTTAATTATTCCCCTCAAAAAAAATATTTATTTAATTATCTTCATAGTATAAATAAATTTTGTAAATAGATAAAGCGTAATTCCGAGATTAATATTTTATTTAAGTATATTCATAAATTATTTTTATACATTACTATATTAAGATTATATAACAATAAAGTAAAAATATTAATACACATTATAATTCTTCTTTATAAAGGAAATAGTCCATTTTATAACTAAAGTATCAAGATAAATACATGAGTAAGTGCTTATTTGTAATTAAGTTAACTAACGTAATATGAGAATTTCATATGTAACATTGCTTGCATGGCTATAAAAATATTTATTGTAATGATTATATAGGTGATCGTTTAATTTGAGATCTTCAAAATATCTCATATATGAATTCCTTTTTAGAAATTAGGGTGGGATTCGATCCCACGCAGTGGAATAACGAAATTTTTTCTATTGAATTTTTTGAAGCTAAGATCACTTAAATTTTATAAAATAATTAACATTAAATTATAATAAAACATAAATCTTAATTCATGCCTTATTTCGAAGCTTGATCATTTTCTTTTTTTTCGAACTGTTTCTAAAATCGAATCATCTCAATCACTGTAGTCGTACAAGTGTCTGACCTCTAACAATATTCACAGAATATGTTGGGAGAACTCTGCAACTATTATAAAGAGGGTTAGGTAAGGAATGCTAGCTCCTTTAGAGCTTAAGCCTATTTATAATAGATTTATAGTAATTAAATTAAATTTTTATTTTAATTAAATTTTCATTAAAATTATAAATAATTATAATTAAATACCAATTATTTTCAAATAAAATCCAAAATCTCATATTGATTCTTATTTATTAAATATCTCATATGTAATCGTATAATTTCTCAAACTTTACAATTAAGTCCAACTTATTAAAATATCTTCTCTCTTCAACCTGTCCTTTATGTGCGACTCATTAGATTTCCAAAAATATTAGCAATGGTTACAAATTGTAGCCCTAAATCATATTCAATATTAGATAAATTAAACTCTTTTAATCAATCTTTAATTCTCTAATTAAATAATTTATATCTATCAATTGAGATTGAAGTCTAACAACATATCATGACCATCTAAATATTTAGGAATTTCAAAGTCATTTTGACTAACCTTTTTATGCATGATTTTTTGTTTAATTCAATCCTTTTATTGTATTCTGATTAGACATATAACATGAAATTAATGTCTACTCTATTTGAGTCTAATCATGTTAATTACCCACCATTAGTAATTGATTCAATTAATAACATTTAAAAACTATTTTCAAAGTGTTATTATACTTTGATCAAGGATTTCTTGAGTCAATACTAATTAGAAATAATAAAATATTCTTTCTAATTACTTTAGGGTGATGAATAATGTATTGATCACTCATCTACCTCTATATAGTTCATGTTATATCCAATGACAACCGACTCAGCTACCCTTGAAAACTTGTCTACAAAGATAGGCATCACACATCTTTGAAAACTTGTCCGTGCATTACAAGCCCAAATGGAATCCGACTATAAACAAATGTTCCATAACGATATGTGAAAGTGGTCTTCTCTTGGTCTTTCAAATAGATAAAAATCTGATTGTATCATGAATATCCATCAAGGAAATAATAGAACGCATGTCCAACCAACCTTTGAATCATTTGATCCATAAATGGTAGAGGAAAGTTTTCCTTTTTAATCGCCATGTTGAGCTTCCCATAATTAATGCAATCCCTCCAACCAGTGACTATGTGAGTAGAGATCATCTCACCTTTTTCACTTTCCACCATCATTATGCCGCCTTAACTGAGCATCGTAACGCTAGCCCAAATAAAATAACTAGACTACTACTATAGCAGTGGTAAGTCTAGGTCGATCCTACAGAGAGTGTGTGTAAAGTATATGAAATGAAAGCAACTTATGTTTAGGTTTAACAGGGAGTTTTGGATTTTTTGAAAGAAGAAAATAAAATGAAACTAACCAATAAAAACAAATTAAAGAAAACATGCGAAAAATGATAAAAATGGGAAATTTGGTAGGGACCCGGTTCTTTAGTTCAATCTCGACCTACACCCTAACTAAGCATATTTCATTGATTTGTTGTTCTTTAACCTCTCTTAGCAACTATTAATCGTGGGTTAATAATTAACCCAAGTTTTTCCATATGTTTCGCTTAATCAAGATATGATCGTTAATTAACCCTAACCACCAAATAACCTAGGTTACGATCTATAGATTTAATTAGGCAGTGGCATTACAAATTAGAAAAACTGATTAATCAAGGCAATAACCTCATACGATGCGTCATTTAACCTAGTTCATGTTATCCCTAATGATTATGAATCATTAGTCGCTACACATGAATTTCATCATAACAATTATGAATTATATCGAAATTCTAGCAATGGGTTTGCAATAAAATGATTCATTGAACGCATTAAAATCATCTTTTCACAAAACTCAATAGGTTCATACACAAATAACTAAACAATAACAAAAATCCGATTATCCATACACAATACCCAAATCAATTAACGTAGGATAACATAATCAATTTCTAATGAGAGAAAGAAAGAACAAAACAATAAAAAATACTTAACCTAGGTTATCAGCGTCAATGTCACCTCTCAACTGGCATCGGGATGTTACCCTTCCATAAGTCTCTCTCGAAAAAATATTTCAGCCCCCATTGATAACCCTACCGAAGGCCCCTTATCACTACACCTCCACTCCTCTCTCACGTAGCTCTATTCTCTTTCCCTATTCATTGATTTGACAAATTAAGTTTGTGGTCCATATCCACTATTCACGTCTTACTCCCTATCTCTATTTTGCACTCTCTTCTACGACCCCCTCCTCCTATAGCTTGATGTGACAAATAAGTATATATGGACCACATTAATATTAACTTTAAAACCTTGCAACCATTTTCTCTTGAAACGCACTCCCCGCCTGCGTTACACAAACGTCGTCTGCATGAAAGCAGACGTTGCTTGCGTTACACGGACGTCGTCTACCTGAAATGTAGATATGGTATGTGTTTTTCACGAAGACATTAGACGTCTTAGAGCCATGCGTTTTCTTCATGCTTCACTGTCATTTTTGTATTTTTTTTTTCTTTTTTTGTGGTAAATCAATAAAAATTTTATATAAATAAGAAAAAGTTATATACACAGCTAGTGATTTCGAAAAAAACATCTCTAGCCTACCAAAAGGGCTCACAAAAGATATATATATAGATATATAAAGAGGAACCATGAACAAAGCATGGAAGAAACACTACACCCTCATACCCTGCCTATCGAGAAGCCTAAGAAAACTAAAACCAGTACCCTGTTACAGAATTCACCAGCAGACATGAAAATAGCACACAATGACCTGCAGAAAAATCCCACCAAATACCAAAAACCACATTCAGTAGAACACATCTAGAAAATTATAGGGAAGTCCTTCTATCAGAACCTCCGTAGGAAATGGACCTTCTCCTGGTGACCTACCTATTATCGATGGGAGGGAAGTATAACCATCCTCCACTTTAACCCTAAGATGTCCCCGAACTTGCATTTTTATCAATATGAATAACAAGAAACTGAATACATATACATATACCTTCCCTCAGTGTTTAAGTGGAGGTGCTCCATAACTTGTAAGATCACCAGAGAAGTAAAACTCCTATATTTGAGGCTTCATTGAGGAAGGATCGAAGGTTTTGTTCATACCACAGATTATACACAACAATAGACAGGATAATGCAAAAGATATGAAAGTCACTATTGTTGAAGGGGGAAGACATATTAACCCAAAGTAGGATGGAATGGAGATTAGTGAGTTGTGGATTGGTAAGGTGAAAATGGTGGAGAGTATTAGTCCAAACCAATCGTGAGAAAGCACAATGAAATAAAATATGGTCAATAGTCTCAGAATCCATAACACACAAGGAACAACAGTTGGGGGTGTGGAGAAACAGTAGCTTATCCCTAGTCTGCAATTTGTTCAAAAAGGCCAACCATAAGATAAAGGAACAACGAGGATTATTCCCCTTATGCCATACTAATGGATACTAAGGCACCATCGGATGGATCGGTCTCATGAGTTTGTATGCTGACTCATTAGTATACTGCTTAGAAGGGCTGGCTAGCCATTCTAGTCTATCCTCACTGGATGAATCTGGGTTATAAAGAAGAAGTGCTAGGGTACGAATAGACTCCATATGTGTATGATGCCACCTTCATTCATTGTGCCAAATAACATCTAATACTCCGACATTCATGGGAAGATCTGACCCATTGATCAATCGTGGGGTCGAGTGAGCCAACAGGATGTTGCTCGGATGCCAAGGATCCTGCCATAAAGAAGTAGAGATACCATTCCTAATTCTAAATCGAAATTGATCCCCAAGTTGGTCTCTAACAGACAAGATCTTCCGCCAACTCTACGAATGACTATTACTAGGAGAAATAGTCTAAAAATTTTCTAACTGTCCATCTTCATTCACTGCTCTTTGCATTTTTTCTTCTTTTAATTGTCTTCTTGTATTTTAATTTTCTTCTTCTTCCTCCATGAAGACAAGTAAAAATTAATCTTCAGAAAATGGCCAAAATATAGAGCTTCGACCCACTTTAACTTCTTTGCTTCCGATTTGTACCTAAAATCACACATGTGTCACAGTGAGTATCTTAAGCAATTTCATGTTGTTAATCGCCAAGCTTTATGAAATAATTAAACAATAAATTAAGTACATATCAATTTCTCCCACACTTAGCTTTTGGCTATCCAAGGGCAAAATATCCAATTTAAGTTTAAAGCCCCAAACCATTTACTCAATTCCCATATTTTCCAAAACTATATAATTATAACCAAAGATGAATGAATTTCAAAAGTGATAGCAAGAATTCAACATTCAATGCTTCTACTCATGATCAATTAACAAGCATCATCTTCAAAAACCGAGCAATCTAATGGTAGACTAAAAAATGTGTTTAAGTAAATTATATCTATAGGTACACTCAATACCATTCATGCTCATGTCATTCCACAACTTTGCATATCATTTCATTTCTCTACCACTAATATTCACATGCAAAATCATAGATTAAAGGACTTTTCAAGGTTGTAATGTAATCAAAGGTAAGGTTGGATGTATTTGGGTTAAGTAGCATGAAAATCATCAAAGCTAGTGCAACACTCATCAAAAACTGGGTATCGTCAACTATGACGAATTGCAGCATTTATATTTCTCAACCCCATTCAGCTCTCACACAAACCATATGAAGCATAAACCAATTCGAAGAAATCAATCATACAATTTGTGCCAACAATACATTGAATCACAAGAGTAAACCTTCTAAGCCAATATCTACCTCATATTCAATACACTCAAATAACACATTCATTACAACTCTAGGAAGATGCATTAACCATAAACAACTTTTCAACACATATGCAATTCCTCCTTGATACATTTATTTAAACAATTTTTTCTTTCTCTTTCTTTCTTTTTCACTTTCTTTTCTTTTTTCTTTTTTATTTTTTTTCTTTTTTTCTTTCTTTCTTGTCCTTATAAAACTTAAAATAAACTACATCAACATGGGAATTTCAATGATAAAACATAACAAAACATCCCAACACTAACCAACCCACATATATGTACACTCCCACACTTACACTTTTGTACATCCACAAACTCACCAATCACAAATGTTCCACTAGCTTTATGACTTGGGTAGGACATTTGGTTAAGTATAAAGCATCTAATATGGTTGATACAAAAAGAAGGGATAATAAGCCTCAAAGGGGCTTATCAAAAAGGAAAATCATATAATAGGTAGGCTATTTGGCTAATGTAGTTCAAAAAAGAAAAGAATGCCTAATCATATCCATGTTAATGCATATGATAAAAATGTGGTCTCGAATAGAAATTCAACGTAAAATTGGGATGTACATATCATGAAGGTCACATATTATCAAAAGGCAATGAGACTGATATGGATGTGTCAGGCAAATAAGGATCAACATCTTACCGACTTTGTCTACCATTAGTCACCACTTTTCTAAGGATAATGCATATCGACCAATCACAAGAGTCAAAATACATGCTAGAATTGCTATGAAATTCTCTAGTCAATCCACATTCTAAGCACGACTATATAATCCCAGAAGTAATAGAAAATGAGAAAATGTTTGTTTCATTTGTTTTATTCTTTCTCTCATTTTGATTGAAAACGTAAAAACAAGTAAAACAAACAAATTCAAAAACACACATGTACATAAAAAGTAATGCGAAAATGTAAAGAAAAAGAAATTTACTTCCCTTGGGTCTCCCAAGAAGCGCCTTTGTTTTGGGTCGCTAGCTTGACTCTTTCTTCTCCTCACGTGACGAAATTGTGATCTTCGGGTGTCATATACAGCTCCTCCACGTGAAGTAGTTCCGAATAGGGCCTTAGTTGATCATCATCCCCTTTCAGCATCTTCCTTATTCTTTCTCTCATTTTGATTGAAAACATAAAAATAAGTAAAACAAACAAATTCAAAAACACACATGTATATAAAAAGTAATGCAAAAATGTAAAGGAAAAGAAATTTACTTCCCTCGGGTTGCCTCCCAAGAAGCGTCTTTGTTTGGGGTCACTGGCTTGACTCCTTCTTCTCCTCATGTGACAAAATTTTGATCTTCAGGTGTTACATACAGCTCCTCCACGTGAAGTAGTTCCGAATAGGGCCTTAGTTGATCATCATCCCCATTCAGCATCTTCCTTATCCTCAAATTCTCAATCCTAACTGAGTCCATATACTCTGAAAATATTTCAAATATCTCTTCACCTTTTTCTTTATCATTTAATTCCTCCAATTTGTTATGTAAAGGTAAAGAGTTAGTCTAAAAAATAATCATAGACCCAGTACCAAGTTAGTCTAAAAAATAATCATAGACCCAGTACCTACCTCCTTAGAGCTCCTTCTCAACTTTTTTGACACAAGCAATTTGTTGAGTTAACCTCAAAATTCTCAAAGTCCTCATCACTTTGTAAAGTTTCTGTACAAACGTCCATTGGGTACACCTCGGGCTGATACGGTTGCTCCTCTTCACTTTGCGGTTCCAATTGATTGATATCTCCCCATCGAGGCAATGCATCTTGCTGGAATTGTAAAGCATCTTGTCAGATTTGTTGTACACCTTGCTGAAACAGCTGCTGCATATTCTATTGGACCTATTGCATATCCTATTGTAGGCTCTATTGAAATTGGAGATTGTTAGCAATCATAACATTCATCAATTCTTCCAGAGATGTAGCTGAGTTTTGATGAGAAGCTTCTGGTTCACTTGGGAATTGTTGTGTGTCTTGCAAACTATCACAGAAGTAATTATGATGATAATCTCATCCATAACAAAAGTTAGGTTGATCAGTCCAAACATTATTATAGGATTAAGAATATGAGTAATAAAAGAAATTACCCTTGTCCATATTGAATTTTTTTCACAAACACAAAATAAAAATGAAAAGATCATGAAATAACTGAAAAGAAATCAATTAAGAACAAATATATACAAACACATCAATTAAATCACAAAAAAAAACTAAAACACCACACTCCCTAGCGACGGCGCCAAAATTGACCTCGCGTCGTAACGCTAGTCAAAATAAAATAACTATACTGCTACTATAACAATAGTAAGTCTAGGTCGATCTTATAGAGAGTGTGTGCAAAGTTTATGAAATGAAAGTAACTGGTGTTTAGGTTTAACGGGGGATTTTGGATTTTTGAAAGAAAAAAATAAAATGAAACTAACTAATAAAAGCAAATTAAAGAAAATATGCAAAAAATGATAAAAGTGGAGAATTCGATAGGGACCTAGTTCTTTGGTTCAATCTCGGCCTACACCCAAACTAAGCATATTTCATTCAGTTGTTCTTTAACCTCTCCTAGCAACTATTAATTGTGGGTTAATAATTAACCTAATTTTTCCCTTAGGTTTTGCTTAATCAAGATACAATTGTTAATTAAACCTAACCACCGAATAACCTAGGATACAAACTCAATATTTAATAAGGTAGTAGCATTACAAATTAGGAAAGCTGATTAATCAAGGCAACAACTACATATAATGCGTCATTTAACCTAGGTCATGTTATCCCTAATGATTACGAATCATTAGTCACTACACATGAATTTCAACATAACAATTACGAATTATATCGAAATTCTAGCAATGGGTTTACAATTAAACAATTCAATGAATGCATTACAATCATCTTTTAACAAAACTCAATGGGTTCATAAACAAATAACCGAACAATAATGAAAATCTGATGATCCATACACAATACCCAAATCAATTAACAGTGGTTAATACAATCAATTTATAATGAGAGAAAGAAACAACAAAGCAATAAAAAATACTTAACCTGGGTCATCGGCATCGATGTCACCTCTGAACAGGCATTGGGATATTACCCTTCCATAAGTCTCTCCAAAAAAAATATTTTAGCCCCTATTGATAACCCTATTGAAGACCCCTTATCACTACCCCTCCACTCCTCTCTTACGCAACTCTCTTCTCTTTTCCTATTCATTAATTTGATGAATTAAGTTTGTGGTCCATATCCATTATTTATGTCTCACTCCCTATCTCTATTTCGTACTCTCTTCTGTCGCCCCTCCTCCTATAGCTTGATGTGATGAATAAGTATATATGGACCACGTTACTGTTAACTTTAAAATCATGCAACCATTTTCTCTTGAAACGCACTTCCCGTCAACATTATGCAGACGTCGTCTGTGTGAAACTCAAATATGGTTCGCATTTTTCACGCAGACATTAGACGTCATGCTTCACTATCATTTTTGTATCTATCATTCCATCTATCCATCTTCATTCACTATTCTTTGCATTTTTTCTTCTTTTAATTTTGTTCTTGTCTTTTAATTTTCTTCTTCATGTTCCATAAAGACAAGTAAAAATTAATCTTCATAAAATGGCCAAAATAAAGCTTCGACTCACTTTAACTTCTTTGCTTCCAACTTGTACCTAAAATCATATATGTACCAAAGCGAGTATCTTAAGAAATTTCATATCGTTAATTACTAAGTGGTATGAAATAATTAAACAATCAATTAAGCACATATCACTCCTTTCTTAGGCACACATTGTATAGTCCATTCGCTATCTAAAATAAGGTGAATAATACTCGCATCCAACAACTTCACTACTTTTTTTGGATCACTTTTTTCATATGAGGGTTTAGTCTTCTTTATCTTTCCCTTATTGCCTTACAACCTTCATTAAGGTTAATCTTAGGCATCACCACATTAGGACTTATACCTCTTATATTAGATATTTTCCATCCCATGGCTCTCTTCCTCTTCCTAATTGTTTCTACCTCTCTTTTTTTCCCTATCTAGGTAGTATAAAATTTCAATGAGATCGTTTGGTTATCCTCCCAAGTCCACTTGTTTGATATGATATCTTTAAGAAATTGGCATCCTTGGCATGTTCTTAAAAGCTTCCGCAAAGAAAAAGTTAATTTTAAGTTGCTTCAAATTCTCTACAAACTTTGTAAATTGAGCGTCAATTTGATTCTCCTTTAGCCTTTGTAGGAATGGAATCTTTGGAAAATATGGGGGTGGTGGGATATTTGGTGGCTCCTCCTTCCTATCTTCTTTCTCTTGGCTTTCTTCTTGGTAGGATTCAGCATTCTTCTCTATTGGTTCTTCTAACTCTTTCTCATTTCTAAGTGTGATGGCCTTCAATTACTCCCTTTGATTAGATTTTATGTTGCTCAAGAGACTCCCCACTTTTTGTGTAGATAAAGCATTATCTAGTTGGCATACTTGAAACTCTAAAATATGGATGGAAGAAAGATGATTATTCATAATTTGTTCAAACTTAGCTTCCATCCTCTTCTAACTCTCATCTTGTCTTATTAACTACGAATTCAACACATCCATTAACCTTTCCATTGTATCTAACGAACCAAGCTTATCATGTTGAAATCTTGGTGGGCCTTGTACTATCATTTGGTTTCTCCATTATTAGACCAAGGGAAATTCGAGTGGTTTTTTCACCTAGGATTATAAGTGTTAGAATAAGGGTTTTTACCACCCCAACCAAGTGCTCCCATGTAATTAAGCTATTGTATGTTGTTGCTCTCTACTAGAAAGAAACCAATTTTAATAGTTCACATCTATGTTGTATTACTCTAGGTGGGCTGGAAGAAGTGGCTTTCAAGCTGTTTAATTGTTTGGTCAAATTTGCTACTTTAACCTGTAATGTTGTCACTGAATCAATAACAAGTACTAACTTTTGATATTTAAAGGTTGGTTATTATTTACTCCTCTCCGACATCCATAGAGAACTATTGTTTGCCATCTCCTTCAACAATTCATGTGCAACATCAATTGTCTTCCTTATTAATAAACCTCTAGATATTACATCAATGGTACATTTAGTGGGTGGATTTACTCCATTATATAAGGTTTGCAAAATGAACTCCTTCAGTAATTTATGGTGTGGGTGGCTTCTTTGCAACTTCTTGAATCTTTCCCATGCTTTGTACAATGACTCCCCTTCATTTTGTTGAAAATTTGTTTTCCTTTATGATCCCTGTAGTCTTTGTTAAAGGGAAGTACTTAGCCAAAAAGGCTTATAGCAACTGCTTCCATATCGTCATGTTTTCTAGGCTAAAAGAATTCAACCAGGCCTTGGCTTGATCTTTAAGTGTGATTAGGAATAGCCTCATTTTAGTTGCATCCTTTAATATCCCATTATACCTAAACATGTCACATATCTCCAAAAAATTGGCCAAATAAGCATTAAGATCCTCATTGGTTGGTCTATAAAACTACACATTAGTTTGTAGCATGCTCAACAGTGCTGGTTTAATCTCAAAAGTATTTGTTTGCACTGGTGGTATTGTGATCCCTTGTTGATTAACATTGAACGTTGTCCTCTTAAATTCCTTGACAGTTATTTGTTGTCCTCCTTGATTCCCTTCTTCTACCATTGATCTCTATAGTTTCTTAGCATCTTGCTTTTTAAATCTACCTATCTTGCTTAGTGATGTAAAAAACTTGCATACCTAAAAGTTTGCTTTAACTCACAGTTGCTCATGTTTTCATACACCTACAATCACACAAGAAAAGCGTTAAAATTCTTAAATCAAAGTAACTTAAACTACATTAGATGCTAACTTATCAATCTTCAGTGATAGTGCCAAAAACTTGGAAGTTTAATTTAAACTTTCTATATTATAAGTTTACGGATCATATCTTATAGTATAAAAATTATCATTGCCGAAAGGAATGTATTATTCACCTTAAAATTCTTATAAAACTTTGTTTAAGGTCAACAATATGATAGTATAATGATAAAATAAACTAAACTAAATAAAATTGATAAGTGAATAATTGAACAAGCATTAGTGAAACAGTTGTTTAATCAATGATAAAAACTTAGAAACTACTTTTATCCTTATTTGTTTCCACTTTACCTTTTAGATTTAAGGCTACTCAATCCTAAATATCCAATAATTATGATTAGCCTTTGTAGTGATCTAATCAAGTAATCCTAATTAAAATAGATAGAAATTGAATTATGACCTCTCGATTTATTAAAACTCTTCCTAACTATCCGATTGGATTTGAATCAGTCCTATAGGTAACTAACAAACAATTAAGATCTCTCTTCAATTTCCTATTAATTTCATTTTTTTAGTTCCATTATGGTACTAGATGTTGCAGTATAACACAATATAGATGATTCAACCTAATCTCCTAATTCAAATTGAATATAAAATAATAAACATCATAAAGTATGCTCTCTTAAATCTAGAATGTAAAAGTTTAACAAATAATTCGAGAGTAATCACTAAATTAAGTTTACCAATCCATATCAAACATATATCCCAATTGATTCATTGTTAATATCCAAAAAAAATAAAAGAAAAGGGTAGATGTTTGAATTCATAATGTCTTTTCATCTTTTTCCTTGAGATGAAAGATTTTGTAGCGTGTGTTCTTTAGAAGTTTATCTCGTCGATCTCTTCTTTTTTATGTTTCTATCCATCTCTTTTATGATTTTCCCTTCCTTTTTATACTCTTGGTCCTCCTAGGGTTCTTTCTAGGGTTTCTCCAGTTATTTTTGATCCCAAAATATCCTTGAATCATCAAAAGTATAAAAAACCTAGCGATATAGAAATCTACCTCTTACATGATTGTCCACAACTTCCTACACATCCTCTCTATCATGATTGTGCATAATATGCATGATCTTGACAAAGACTTCACCTGTTAGACCCCGAACTTTTGGTGGAAATTAGAAATATTGAAATGAATTGAAATGAGTGTTTTTGTATATGAATTGTATTATAGATGTTTTGGTGCCTTAAGGAAATTAATGAGAAAAGAATTGATTAGTTTTGATGGCTTGGATATTTGACTAGATTTGTATGAGTTATGAGAGTAAAGTGAATGAGTTTATTGAAATGGAAGTTGAAAATTAAGAAATAAAGAGAAAAAGTGTGTGAGTTTGTAGAATTACAGAAAGTTTGACTTTTTGGAGATAAAAGTTGACTTTTTGATTTATGCAGAATTTGAGAAAAGGATCTTCATGAAACTTGTAGCTACTGTCGAGAGCTTTCTGTCGCCATAAAGTTTGATATTTTTTGATATCGGGAGTAAAAGTTTTGATCAGTCAAAGTTAAGTGTTATTTTGCTTTGTTTTGTAAAAATGACCATAAGTGTACATTTGCGAGTACTCGGCTTTGGGGCCACTCGTCGTACAGATTTAGTCTGAATTGGAGTAAGTGGTCTACATGAAAGTTGTAGCTTGTCTGTCAATCTTTCCGACGCTATAAAGTATGTAATTTTTAGATGTGGGAATTGGGAGATATGAAATTTTAAAGTTTTGGAGTTGGTATAAGATGACAATAACAGGGCAGAATCTTTGACTGAAAAATTGACCTAGTTAGAGGTTGAATTTGTTTTAAGTTCTTCATGAAAGTTGTAGATTATGTTTTTATCTTTCCATTGATGTAAAGTATGCAATTTTTGGACAATGGAATGTAGAGTTATGATTTTTACAAGTTGCTGTTACTGTTTGGCATGATCATTAGTGGACAGAAACTTTGAAGTGGTTTTTGATTCTCTTAGAGGCCAAATTGATTTTCTGTCCTTCATGAAAGTTGTAGAGCTTCCTTTGAGCTTTCTATTGATACCAAATTTGTCAAATTTGGAGTTCAGGATCAAGAGTTATGATTTTTGGAAAATTCGACTTTATCAATAGATTTGAAGTTCTGTTATTTTGTTTCTAATCCGACCCTTTCGCAATCTTTTGTTTATAATTTCTTCGTTCGACATCCGATCGACTTGGTTTTTAAAGTGTTGGATTCCTAAGACAATTAGCTACATTTTCATGGAAAATTATGAATTTTAGGAGATTAAATGGAAAGAGATTGTTTTTAATTAAGTGATGTTAGAAATTTTCTGAACATGGTTCAGTATTTTGAGAAATTGGGGAGCTGTAGAGATCCGATTGAGTTGATTATTAAGGCAAAATAAAATTGAGTCATGGTGCTACAAATCATATGAAGGGATCAAATTCTAATTTAGTCCCTAAGATTGTCAATTTCTGAGTCGAAGTTGGTGATGGTTTCAGTCTCGGATTAGTAAGAGCTGAACGAGTATTTTGGCCATAACTCCTTCATTTCTGAACCGATTTAAGTGTTTTTGGTGTCGTTGGAAACGTAAGATGTATAGGAACATTTCTCTAGAAGGAAGTTTTGCCAAATTATTTCATTTACCTGCTCAAAATCGAGAGGCAAGATGTCAGTGTTTAAAGGTTAAATGAAGGGCAATTATGGAAGTTCACTTAAGTTACTATGGTTTAAGGCTATTATGGAGGGGTAATTAAGTCTTTGTGCTTCTATAATGACAAGGGATGATGTGGATGTTGTGTATGAAGGCTGAAACACGAAAATGAGAAATAAAAGAAAGAAGAAAATGATAGACAGAAGAGAGAAGCAGAGATTCGGTGATGGAGAAGAAGGAAGAAGAAGAAGGAGCTGCTAGGGTTTCGGTTTGGTTAGTTAGGTTTCCAACGCGATAAGCTTCTAAAGTTCACGTTTCGGATGTCGGAGTGTGATTTTCAGTTTTATCGAACTGTTTGTTTGCTTTCGATTCGATTATTCGATTCATTTTTGTTTAGCGATTCGTTTCGTTCCGCATTTTTGTTATCCAATTTTTTTGCCCTTCGATCCGCTTTTGCCATTTTCGCTTTTGTTTTCGAATTGTTTTAGTCTTAAGGTTTCCAACGCAACGTGTTTCTAAGATTTTTGTTTCCCGGATGTCGGAATTCAGTTTTTGTTCTTCTGCGATTTGCTTTCGTTTTGTAAGTCCGATTATTCAATTCCGTTCGTTTGATTCCGCTAAATGATTTTTGATCCATTCATTTGCTTCCGTTTGCCGTTTTGATTTGATTCGATATCTTCTCTTTGTTTCCACTTCGGATTCTTTCGTTTCCGTGTTCCACTTTTCGTTTTTCCTGTTGGGGTCCGGTTCTGAGATCGGGTCCCAATAGTAGATGGTATCAGAGCCCAGTACTAGGATCTTATCTGGGCGCTTTAGGATAAGTTAATTGGATAAGAAATTGTGAGAGTTAGAATGGATAAGATTGAATTTGTGATAATGTGATGAACATGCAAATGGATTTTCATGAATTATTGGGAAGAACCTAATTGATTGTTTGATTTAAGTGATTTGTGATTATGGAAAATTATGGCAAAGGATAGTGAGATTAGAATGGTTGAATTTCCAAATGGGAAATTAAATTGATGATTTGTATAAGATTGATTAATAGATGAAGGGAATGAATAATAAGGAAAAGAAGAAAAGAAAAAAAATTATACCGGTTTTCGGATTTGGTTCAGTCTTAGGGTTTCCAACGCGACGACGCTTTTCTAAAGTTTTTGTTCGCGGATGTCGGATTTGCAATCCTTTGATTACTTTAGGATTCGTTCCGCTCTTTGAATTCGATTCGTTGTTTCCGATCCTTCGTTTCAATTCGTTTCCGTTCACTTTGTTCCGTTCCGGATATTCGTTTCATTTTCGTTTCCTTCGATTTCGCTTTCGAGTTTAGGATCCGAGCCCTTCGCTTCACTTCCGGATTCGCGTTATATTTCTGCTTCAGACTTGAGTTGGAATTCATTTTGTAAATCCGTTCCGTCGTTTCTGCTTTATGATTTTCGATATGTGTTTGTAAATCCATTCTTTGTCTCTTCGTTTGTATGCTTTGACTTTCGCCTCATGTTCCGTTCTTTCGAATTCGATTTCCATTCGTTTCCGTTCCGCGTTTCGTTTTGTTTTCTGTTTCGTTTCATTTTTCCGGTTAGGGTTCGATTACGAGATCGAGTTCCAACATCACCAAAGCTCCTGTTGCCTTCATGCCTGACTTCTTTTTCTTTTAAGGAAGAGAAATCTTGAAAAATCTATCAATAAATGATAAATCCCATGATATAGATGATAGGATAGGGATAAGGCATTCATCTTGCTAGAGAGTAGGGTAAGCTTTGATGAATAAAAGAAGAATTGGTAGAAATTACAATGCACGATCATGACAGAGATTTCACTAAAACTCCTACTGCCCTCATACGATCGTTACCCAGCTTGTTCTCTAGCTCGTTCTTTATCTTTTTTTTTTCAATTTTCCTATCTACACTCTTCATCAAACATGTAAACATGCCTTAAAGCATACAATTAAGATCACTTTCTTTCCCTAATTAATAACAATCAAACAAAACATATAGAAACACTAATAAAAACATAAATCTAAGTCTTAAACATATGATTATCACTTAGGAAAACACTCAGAAACACACTCTAAGGGCTAGAATCAAATTATAATTTACACCCATCAAAGAGGACAAACAAAAGAGATTTAAGAATACATCAAAAATGAAGCAACTTTGGATAAAAGTAAGAACTCCATTAAGAGTCATCAAGAACATCAAGATTCAATATCTATCAGAAATAATTTTTATTTTTTATGTTCTTTCCTACTTATTATGGATTTTTTTTACATTTTGATGAACTAATTATGATAGGAAATAAGTGGATGTTCTAAATCTTTGGTTTTAAAATGATTCTTTTATTTAACGCAAGATTTTTGTTTCCTTGATAAATATTTGTACTTGCTTATTATGTTGGATTGAAATGAAGAACATAGAAAATTTAACTTCAGATTTCATTTTTAAGAATCGAAGTAGTTGTTGGTTTATTTTGTACAACCAACCAATTGATTATAGTTTAGTGACATAATTATTTAAAATCATTCTTTGTCTTATACATATTCATACATCTATTATAGAGTTCATGGGATAAATATACATTGCAAACGAATTTATGATGAATTCATAATTATGATATTCATATTATATGTATGTATTATCCCTAAATTATTCCTTCATAATTATGAGTTTCGTATTCTATTTATGTATTATCCCTAAATTATTCCTAGTTATTGTTCTATTAAGATAGGACATTAATACAGAGTAAAAAAGACAAACATATATTATGTTTCTTCTTTATAAAAGAAGTAGTTGATCTCATAGACTAAAGTATGCAAATACTTAAACAAATGAATAGATGCATGTTAGAGAACTTGTTCAGCCAACTAACCTAGTTTGAGAATTTCATTTGGAACATTAATTGTATGTCTATGAAAATTCTCATTGTGATAATTGTATAATTGATCCTTTGACATCATATCTCCAAAGTTATCTTATATAGGAATTGTTATGTATTGATATTACTTATAACCTCTAGTCAAGGGTAGCTCAGTCATTAGTCATTAGATATAGTATGAACTATATGGAGGTAGTTGAATGATTAATATAAGGTTCATCACTTATTCATGGAGGTATTTGAGTGATTAATATAGGATTCATCGCTTTAAAGTGATTACAAATTACGTTCCATTGTTTTGATTAGTATTTTTAAAAAAATCCTAGGCTAAGTTGGGATGACACTTTTAAAATAGTTTTCAAATTTCATTAATTGGATCAGTTACTAATAGTAGAGAATGACATGATTAGGCTTAAATAGAGTAGACATTATTTCAATGATCTATATAAAATGGAAATATTATAAGAAGAAAGGATTGAATTATATATAAAAAAAATTTTGCACGGAAAGGTTAGTCAAAACTGTTTTGACATTCCTAAGATATGGGTGGTCAAGATATATTGATAGACACTAATCTTAATCTATGAATATAAAAATTTTAATTAGAAAATTAAAGGATTTTAATTTAACTAATCCTAAATATGATTTAGTTATAATTTATATCAATTTCCAACATATTTGGGAACCTACTGAGTCACACACAAAGAACAGGGTTGAAAAGATAAAAGATGTTTTAATTAAGTTCAACTTGATTGTAAAGTTTAAGAATTTTATGACTAATATGTGATATTCAATAAATAAGGATCAATATGAGATATTGGATATTATTTGGGCCTAATTGGTATTTAATTAAAATTAATTATAATTTTAATTAAAGTTTAATTGAAATTAGAATTTAATTTTAATTAAATTACTAAAATGTTCAAAATTTATTATAAATAGGCTTAAGCTCTAAGGGAGCTAGCACTCTTTGCCTAACCCTCTCTGTAATGGTTGTAGAATTCTATCAACACGTTTTATGGATACTATTAGAGGTCAGATACATATACAACTACAGTTGTTGAGATACTCTAATTTCATAAATGATTCAAGGGAAACAACAAGAAAATGATCAAACTTTTGAATAAGGTAAAAATTATAATTCATGCTTTATTTTTATTTTTAAAGAAAAATGTATTAATAATAAGAAGTGCAAACAAAAGTTTGTTCAAAGAAACTATGCAAATAAAGACTAGATAAATATTACATCAAAGTGATTAGAAATCACATAAAATGACAATTTGCATTATTGAGCTAGTTGATGTTTTGGCATTAGGAGTTCAAGCAATGATTATCTTTGTATACTAACATATATGGTTTGATTCTGTTACACAAAGCTGCAAAGTAATTCCATTGGACTTAAAAGAGTCACTAAAAATCTTAATGTTTCTTTTTCCCAAATAACATTAACTAGGTAGTTGAAAGCTACCTTGAACACCCATAGATCACCTTCATGTTTTATCTGAACCTCACTACATCACTTGATAATGTCTGACCAAAAGAATGGTGGGCTATTTTGATGAAAAAGTTGGATGATTGCCTTATAAATGTATCGTGTTTGCACTAAAAAAAGATATGTTCTATGTATTCAATAGAAGACTTGCATATAATACACCAATTTAGTTTTAAAAAAAAAAGAAAATAAAAGTGTGGTATTATATCCATTGTAGGAAGTATGTTTCTAATTGTTAGACATGAAGTGATTGAGGCAAGAGGAGACCTGTGCTTATACCATATAAGCTTATGTCAAAATGTAGTTTGATTGGTGCTTATAAATATGGTCCAACATGATGCATTAGAGAAGGTATCAGGTGTATGCAGCCAATGGATTACATCTTCCTTGGAGGTGTTTAGGAAAACATTTGATTAGAAAGTGACCCATACAAATGTTGAAGATAATGTAAAGAAGTTTAATAGGAAATGCTTCAGCTATTGTTATATTTGAGTATATTATATCAAGGAGGGGATTTGCTTCAATGACAAAAGCCAGAAGACCAAAGGGAGTACAATGATCAAGCCAAAAGAAAGTGGTTCTACATTCATTAAGAAAATGTTTGCAAGAGTTTATGATGATGCCTCTAAGCCTTAACAAGGAGTTTAAGAGTGATGAAGAATTGATAGGTGTCTTAGAACTCCATAAACATTGGCCTTTTTACGTAGTAAGTGTGTATCCATTTCACCCATAAGGAATGTTTATCTGTTAGTAACCTCCAATGCCTCTTTATAAAGAAAACTGAGTTAAACATTTTGATTGGAAAAATGCCTAATCCACCACTTTTCCTTGGTATGCAAACATCAAAACATTTGACTTTTTAACTAATTCTACCATTATCATTACAAAGGAAGTTTCTAAAGAGTTTCTCTAACTCTTTGATGACTGCTTTATAAAATACTATATGTAAGGCCCAATAGTATGTGAGTAAGGAAATAACTAAGTTATTCAATTGACATCTACTTACAAGGGATAGAGTTTTTGAGCTTCAACTATCTATTATGCTCTTGATTTTGTTAATAAGAGGCTTAAAGTCAGAGAAAACAAGCTTATGGGACCACATTCTGCCACGATTTCTTAATAGTAGTGATATTAAAAAATTAATATATATGATTAGATTAAAGCAAAAGTGATAAGAATTGCAAAAAAAATATTGAACTAGGACCACTTATCTCTTTTGGATTAAAGTGAACACTCTCGTGAGAATACATATAAAGAATGAATGTGTTCTAAAGGGTTTTTGATTATAGAAAACTTTTGGTTAGTCAACTTGAGGATACTAGGAATATGTTTTGAGAAAGAATATAATTGTAGTTTTACCATTCCAAAAAACTAGGATTAAACATTGGATCATATAAATTGTATAGGAAAGGTCATTGAAAGATTCTTTATCTAAATCTTATTTATTTATTGGTTCTTATTCTTATTTATGCTTTTGATTTGGTTATCCTTATTTTTTATTTTAGTTTATTTAATTATATCATTTAATAAATAATTCACTTTATTAAACTAGATAATATTAAAATAGTTAGTACTAAGAATTATAGTTCTTATAGAATCATCACTTGAACTTATTGAAGCTATACTAAAGAAAACGATAAACGCACTTACCTTAGTAATTTCCTTTAGTATTGTTTTATCTTTCTAGACATATAAAATTACATTTCACTTTTCGTGCATGATTTTTCTATATAATTTAATCCTTTCAGCATGTAATATTTTAATTAGACATAGAGTATAAAATTAGCTTCTACTCTTTTTTTACTCCAATCATATAATTTCTCCACATTTGAAAGATATTTTCAAAATATCATTCTATTTTAACCAAGAATTTTCAAAATCATTACTAATTAAAAAGAATGAAACATTTTTTCTAATCATTTTAAGGTAATGAATCATATATTTTTTTTGTTACAAATGAGAGAACAAGAAAACTATCCCAGTAAAGGAATACCACAAGCATCAGCCCAGATAATCAAGGAGAGGGCATCAAGAATCTCCTCCCAAACGTGAAAAGTGGACGAAATGCCATGACCTAATTTAGCCAGACAATCTGCTGCAAAATTACCTTCACGAAACACATGCCTAATAGAGCAAAGACAATTCTTAGCAAGTAATGCTTGAATATCCACAACCAGAACAGACAGGGGATGGGAAGAAATAACACCATAAGTCACCATCCTCACTGCTTCCATGCTATCCGATTCTACCATGACCTGTCGAAAACTATGATCCCATGCAAAAATCAATCCATCGTGAATGGACCATAACTCCCCCACTAAGATAGTCGAAACACCAATTCGAAACGAATACCCCCTAGCCAACGACCAAAAGAATCACACAGCAACCCTCCACCACTGGTTAGCCCAGGATTAACAATAGAAGTGCTGTCACAATTCAACTTCACTCAACCAGTAGGCGGAGAAGTCCAACCAATCCAACGCCTCACACCTTGAAGCTTCAGTTGTGAAACCGAAGTCAAAGAGACATCCATGGCAACTTTAAAGACACAACAATGCAAAGTAGCCAAAGAAAGAAACTCCCTTTGAAAGACCCATAAGTTCCTAGCCTTCCACAACCACCAAATACCTGCCAGAAACCAATGTACCTAGGCAAAACCAAAAGGACCCACAGCACGAGCGCGCAGATTTAAAGTGAGCCAATCGACCAAATCTATCTCAATAAAAAAATCAGGAGGAAAATCCCACTACTGCCACTATACAATTGCACCATTACAGTCACGCAACAAATGCAAAGGAGATTCATAATATTAAAAGCACACTCCACACAAATTAGAGGTAGCCAAACCTTGTGAGAACTGCAAAGAATTCTTCAAAAGACAAGAGTGGCCAAGTAACCATAAAAACATTTCAATTTTGGTGGACCAGCCACCTTCCACAACCAAGAAAAAATAGATGAAACTGAAACATTAGACACCTCTTCCGAAAGAAGGGCTTTATAAGCTGCTCGAACCAAATAGGCACCATTCGAAGAAAAACTCCAAGACATAGTATCCTGCACCGAAGTAAATAAAGGCAAAGGAATGACCTAAATAATTTCCCTAAGATGAACCGGAATGACAGAACGTAATCGTGAAAAATCCCAAGAACCATCATTAATTAGATATGCTACCCGAAAATGGTCTTCCCCTATTGTCAAACCATCCATATGATCCACTAAAGGACCTCCCGAGCACCAAGTATCAAACCAAAGACTAATCTGAGAACCATCCCCAACCCTCTAAACCGAAAGAGGAAACAACAAATTAAAACTTTTAACTACCCCTTTCCATAAACTGGAAGTTGAACCCTTAGCAAAAAAGAGGATAGACCCACCATTACAATATTTCCAACATAACACTACCACCCACAAAGCAAAATCATTTAAAAATAATCCTAACTTACCAAACAAAGCAACATTCATCAATTTAGAACTTTTTAAAGCAAGACCACCAAAAAAACTTTGACTAAATAAGCCAATTCCAACCAACCAAATGCAGTTTACGTCTCTCCTGCGAGGAACCCCAACAAAAATCGCGAGCTAACCGATCTAAAGTACCACAAACAGAGGAAGGTAACTAAACCATTTGCATCGTGTAAACTGGTAGCGAAGAAATAGAAGACTCAATAAGCACTTCCTTCCCAGCTGGACTCAGAAATGTAAAACACCAATTAGCCAGCCTAGTCTCCACCGAACTCACAATATGCTGATAAAGAGCAATTGAAGTACAACCATGCAATAACGGAACACCCAAATACCTGCCCAAGTCCGAAGCAACCACTACTCCCAACAATTGTTGTAACCGGGACTTTTGAACATAAGAAACAAAATTTGAAAAACAAATCTTGACTTAGAAAGATTATCCCGTACATTCCTATTCCAAAACAACCAAACCCCACTAGCAAAACCAACAAAATGAGAAAGGAAGAAGTCACAAAAACCAATTTTCTTCGCAACTCTATGCGCTCTTTCATCTGAAATTCGAGGTTCCATGATAATAAAAATGTCCAGACGATGAAGTCGACATAATTCTTTGACATGAGTCAAAAAACCTCACTTCACAGCTCCACCACAATTGCACTGAATGATTTTCAAATCCATTAAAAAGATATATAAAAGACAAGAAGGGGCCAGAAGCTTACAACTTCTAGGTGGGCTGCGACTCTGATAGCGACCACCACAATCGCCATGATCAGGGGGAAGATCCTCAACGGTCGGCAAGAAAACCACACCATTCACTGCACAACTAACGTTCGGAGCCAAAACTGCTGAAAGTACCCTTGGTTCTGCACTCACAATGACATCACCAACAACAGGGTCGGGAGGTTTCGGTGTAATCTAAACAAATTTTGCCACCACTCCACCACTCACAGTATCAAGCACCGGCAACATAGGCATCGTCGTGGACAAAATGCTAGGAACCTGAGATTCCACGAGTAAAAGTTGGTCGGATACATCAGACACCATACCCTCTACATTCGGCCTAGAACTATGTCCAACCTCCAAAGGTGTCGTTCTCCTAGGTACAACCGGTAGACCATCGGAAACGGGCCTACTGAGAACATGCCCAGGCCGAAACTAACCCTTTTCACTACTAGACCTCTCAACCCCCTTAACCACCACAGGCTTCTTACCTTTACCTCGGGGATCCACAGGCCCACTATCACTGGAAATCTTCATGCTAGACCCAACCGAGCCCTTATCCCCCTTGATAGCCCCTCGATCCTCCACCTGTAAAGAGTGAAACCGATTGCCAGTGATAGGATGAGATACTGGCTTCTCCTGAGAAATAGAAGAAGATGTACTTTTAACAATACGCCTGTGGGGACGCTGTGCAATCAACCATGGGCCAAAGATAGCCTTTTTAGAAGTGGAACTAGAATCAATCATCGCCATATCCTTAGCGACACCAACAGTCGCCGCCCCAATAGACATTGGAACCATCGCCTTCGTACAATGTTCAATACTATGATTGACCATATAGTTCACATTGTATTTAATGACTATTAAACGAGCTATTGTTAGCTAGGTTAGGTCTAAGTAGTATCAAAACACAACAATCCTTAACATTTTAAAGATCTTTAAGTCAAATAATCACCTATACAATTATCACAATAAGAATTTTCACATATATACATATATTGTTCTATATTAAATTCTCTTGTTGGGTTAGTTCAGTAAACTTGTTTTCTAACAAGCACCTAAACGTTTGTTTGTATCTTCATATTTTAATATATGAGATCGATTACTTCTTTTATAAGAAAGAAACATATTGTACCTATAGAAGAATATGTAAGCATACCTTTCATGCTTGCTTGAGTAATAACAATGAGATTTGCCATTATCATATTCACAATAGCCAAGATTTCCAAAAGATGTATTTCTAGTAACAATTTATCATAATATATAAATTCAATACAAATTTTATAATTATAATATAATCATAATATCATTTAGAATGAATATTTATTCTACTAATTTTTCTTATACAACACTTAATTAAATAAATAAATATAATAAAAATACTTTTAAATAATTAAGTAAAGAAACTGTATCTCATTGATTATAAAATATAAACTATCGCCGGTATGCACTGGACAACGTGAAAAAAAATTTCAGAAGAGGGAGAAGGGGCATGGCATCGTGGAGAAGACGACGGGCGCGTGTGGGACACGCGCCCGCGTCTGCCAGGGGCGTGGGCACGCCCCACGCGTGCCAGCGTTGGCGCGCCTTTCTCCATTATTTTTTTTAATTTAATTTGTTTTTAAATTGTTTTGAAAACCCTAATTTTTCTTTTATTAATTTAATAGAGATTAAATTAATGAATACTCCTAATAAAAATAAAAGGTGTTTTATTAAAATTTGAAAATTGTTTTCAAAGGATTATTTATTAGGAAAGGGTTTTTGGAATTTAAT
>JAOQMR010000213.1:17788937-17806488 GCA_027563865.1 Erythroxylum pelleterianum
ACCTAAACCTAGCATGTATCCCATATATAAGGTACTATTTCGCCATGATACAGGTACGACATTACAACCCTAGTTTTATATATTCTCAATGACCAAAAGCTCCACAAAAATACTAACTTGAGCGTCGGAGGGGCCTTCCAGGAATCAACCACCCGCGTGCCTTATTTGTTTTGCAGGTATTCAGTAGCAAAAGTTACACAAAATCATGGATCCGAATAGCAATGTCCAGCCTCAGCAAAATATGGCAGAACCAAAACTAAAAAAGAAAATTTGATAAAAACAATAAAATATGCAATAGTGAATTGGTTGATTGAACAATAATAAAAGCTATGAATTACTTCTAGTCTTATTTGTTTTCATTTCACCTTCTTGTTTTAATACTACTTGATCTTAAATATCTCATAATTATGATTACCTTCGCTCGAGATCTAATCAAATAATCCTAATTAAAATAAGATAAAAATTGAATTATGATCTTTCAATTTATCAAAACTCTTATTAACTATGACATTAGATTTGAAGCAATCTCGGGTAGCTAATAAACAATTAATATCTCTCTTCAATTGCTTGTTAACATGGTGTTTATAGGTCTATCGAGGTACTAAATCTCGCTCTGCAACACAATACAAATACTACAGTTTAATCTCTCAATTAAAAATGTGTATAAAACAATAAACTTCACAATCATATTTCATTCAATTAATAACCAATCTTTGTTTTATCTTACTTTCCAAAGGAGACACTACATTTGTTTCAGCTCTTATAAAAGCTAACACAATGTCTGATCTATAGGTGAACTGTTCTTAGAGTGGTTTTCCACCTCCAAAAGTGTTGTATACCGAAATTTAATTTTGACTGCCATAATAGGTTTCAAATAACAAACTCTTCTTATGAGATGCCTTAACATTCCAATCACTACTTCTAGATTAAATAATAGAGATTTTAGTAGTTTATTTGATAAAATCAACACCAAAAATTCTACATGAAGTTCTAGACATCTTTTCACAACTGATAGAGCTCAGCTCATTGTCTCCATTTTAAACTCCAATGTATGTTAGGCTACTCACATAGCTTTACCAACCAACATCATTAAATCTATTAATAAGATCTTCAACAAGTTTTTACGGTCTGAAAGTAATGGAAGTCTCACACTACAAGAAATTGTATTTTTAGTGAAAGTAAAAGTTGTCACTAAAAGCAGTAATATTTGTCACTATTATTAATAGTGTCCAATATTTGAAGTCGTCACCTCCTGTCACAAATACCTCTGTCACTAATAAAATTGTGACTAATTTAAACAATGGTCACAATTATACAAAACTTTTGTGACACTAAAACTTGTTAAATGTGTGACAAGCCTATATGGTCGCAATAACATTAAATATTTATAACAAGTTTATCGTCATAAATAATATAAAGTTGTGACGAATTAAGTCGTAATAGTACTTCATTTTATTGTGACAAACTTACCGGCACTAAAACCTATCAAATGTGTGACAACACTATATGGTCACAACAACTGTACTTATTTATGACAAGTTTGTTGACATAAATAATATAAAGTGATGACGAATAAAGTTGTAACAATACTTCATTATATTGTGGCAAAAGTGCTGACACTAAAACCTATTAAATGTGTGACAATACTATATGGTCACATCAACTTTACATATATATGACAAGTTTGTTGACACAAATAATATAAAGTAGTGACGAATGAAGTAGTAATAATACTTCATTTTATTGTTACAACATTATCGCCACTAAAATAAATTATAAATGGTGACAAAATATTTGTCATTAATAATTTTTTATTATTGTCCATTACTTCTTGGTCACTAATATTTTAATAAAAAAGTATCAACATAATTTCATCACAAAAATAAAAATTGGTTATTACAAAAAGTATTATCACTAATGTATTTATTATTATCACAAATAAAACTATCAATTCAACAACATAATTACATTAGTTTTAAAAGAAATTTGCATCAGTGGCTATATTGTCTAACAGATCTCGTCACAAGTATGAAAGTTACATGTTGCAATAACGTTGTCACTAAATAAAGAATATATGTTACAATAAATTTATCACTAATGCCTTATCATATACATCTGATATGTGTAATAAATCTTCATTAGAAAACCCAATGACTGAAGAGGCTGAGTAGGCATCAATGTATCTTTTCACCTATAACAAAAAATTGTGAAATGACAGAAGGTAACAAAAAGAAGGATGTCTTAATTAACAGCGAATACAAAATCATTTAAAGAGTAGGTAATACCAAATCGAGAGCACAAGAAGAGGTATCAAAGTTAGATGGAAGCAGGTAGGAAGATTTCTTAAAACTCATGCCGAACATTAATGTTTCAAAATGCAACATGTAATTTTGTTGCAAAGGAAACAGAGAATGAAACCAAATTGAACTTTAGAAAGTTAAATCATATACCTCTTAGCGCTTCCTCCACCATGATCAACATTCAGGGTTTGTCCATGTTCGCCTATAACAAAAAGGAAAGTGTTTTCATGCAAGCCACCTGAACCAGACTCACCATCCAGAATTTTGATAAGCTTCTGCAATAGAATTTGTGGTAAAACATTATCAAATAAGAATTAAGCATGTAAGAAAGATTAAAACCAACAGACAAAGGCAACATGATAATGGAAACAATGAAGGTAGGATATTTGGAACAATAGCATGCACAAAATTTTGCAAACTTCACCTTTCAGTCACTAAAGACCAACAAAAGCTCAATTTCTAATTCACTTCTTATATCCTTTCCAAAAAAATTCCAGGCATCAATCTAACATTAATAGCTAAAAGTTTGTGCTTTCCCATGATTTCAACAGGGACTTTTGGAACACTAATAAGTATTAAATTTAAGTGAAAGGAAAATGAGGAAGTAGTTTAGTTCATTTTGATGAGAAAATTTCAAAATTAGGAAGCCAGATGTAAATTAAAAGGCCTGAAGGATAGAATTCTAACTATTTCTTTAGTTTCTCCATAAAGCATGTACATCTGAACACAAGCCTTTTAAAAAGGTAAAACTTAGATGAAAGGAAACACAAAAAGAAAAGCTTCCAAAATGGCTGAACTTTAACCAAAAAACACTGTGGTAGATTTATGACTTCAACAAACTTGAATATTTTTGACACTATCAGAAGTATATGGACAATATTAGCAAGCTCATGAAATATTTTGGCATAATTTGCGTGCATAATTAAGAAACCTACCTCTAAAATGAGATTGTACTGCTCCAACTTTTCTACCATTGGCAGAGAGTCAACTCCATATATATGTCCAGCATGAACTTGCAAAGGGATTACCCAAATCGACCCTCATGTCTTCAATTTGATAGATAACTCATAACGACTTACACATGTACACACAAATTTGCAAAACTCATTAATCAAACAAGAGATACAAATATTCCGCTATTTGCAACTGATAAAATATGTCAATCATACCACACCAAGAAAATGAGCAATAAGAACATCATTCTTCTTGAAAAAGGGAAGGAAAAAGGTGTTCGATGCACCCATCATCAACTTGAAATAATAAGTTTTTGGTATATTATGAAATGTGAGGAATTGATAGTGAGAAAATAATACAGAAGCCATAATGCAATACTGTATGAAGATCTTTAACATTAAAAGAAGGATAGGGATAAGATTTGTTAAAATGTTAAGGAAACAGTTGAACCCATGTATCATCACCCATCATCACTACACGTTTCCCATTGAGAACCTTCTGCAATAGGCAAAATCTTGTGAAAGTGGTACCAAAAAACATGAAAAGTTTTTGTCAGGAATCAATGAATAATTAAATAATAAAAACTGGAAAAGTTAAAACACTACTGAAGACCTTCAGACGTTGAAGACTAGTTATAGGGGGTCTGCAATAGCTTTGAAAATTCTGGCTGAAGACCCATTTGTAGATGCCAAGTTCTGTAGCACAGTTAGTCTATCCATCCAAGGTTTCTTTTTTATGAATCAAAAAAATCAGCAGTTCAAACTCTCCTATAAAAATCCAAGCCCTTGTCATTGCCATTGAACCAAAAGATTAGGATAAATTAGCCACAAAAGTTCATTGAAAATATCAACAATAAGCTACGATGACTCATGGAAAATGCTAGACTGAGGACGTTTCCCAGACCAAGCACAACTCCTGGTGTTCTTTCCATCTTTTCCCAGCCAGCGCCACGCCTCCTACATAGACCACGCACAAAACCACTTGCCTGATGCTGTAGCTGATTTGTGACAAATTAATTTTGTTGTCCATTCTTCACTATTCAACGCACACGCATAGCCACTCCAACGTTTTTCTCTTCACGTTGCCCAACACCACGCACCTAGTTGACCCACGTTGAAACCCCTCTATTCAGCTTACCACGCAGCCCCATGGCCAACTCCAACGCACACACCACTCCAACGTTTTTGTCTCCACACCACATGCAGCACACATAGCACCAACGCAGCCCACACATTATTTTTCCTCTCTGCATAGACGTCGCGTCTAGCCTTCATGCATGCCAACCACACTCCAAACCCATGCAGCCACACTTCTCTTCTTTTTCACGCTGCCGCCTCCACTATTTTACTTGATGTGACAATTATGAATAGTCACTTGGTCCATGTTACTGTTGCTAAAAACCCTTGCAAGCCTCCATTTCACGCTACGTTGTCGGTTTCTCCTTTGTCCATACTGTTGTGTCATTTTTCTTCTCATGCTCCTTGTTGTCGTTTTCTTATTTGTTTCTTTGTTCTCTTTTTCACGCACCCACGCAGCACTACTACGTTGTTTCTGTTCTTCTTTTCAATTCCAGACCCACAAGCCTCTTCATGAACGCTGTCGTTTCTGTCTTGCTTTTCCTTCCACTGCTGCTGTCAATGTTGTCCTCTTTGTGTATTCTTCAATGTTTTAAAAGCCTTGAACCACTATTTTTTTAATCATTATGAACTCTAATTTCTCGAAGTACTCTACAATAAAAAAATACAAATAAAGTAGCATCAACTGTCCAAAAAATTAATTAATCACATTTAAACCAAAATATGAAAAAATTTCCGCTATACATACAAATTAAATTTAAGGCACAATAATTTAAATAATAATCAAATAATTTCTTAAAGACCAATTATAGTGACAAAAACTCATCCAAATGACATGAAAATATATATGAACAAGTGAGTTTGTCAGCAATCTTAAAGGAAATAGAGAAGATGCTCAGTACAGACTCACCTGGAACCTCCTCCTTTCCTTCTGAATTGAACACAGATCAGAGTTATCAAGAATCAGAAAGGAAGTGCTATAAACCTTAAATCTGATACCTAGTAATGGATACGCCATTTTAGGCCATACCTTAACATAAACCTCAATAACAAAAATATTTTTCGCCTATCTTAATCTCATCTAACTATTCACATTCAAAATTTTCTTTTTCTTTATTCATTCTAATTTCCTCATTTCATGTCACTTGACACTTCAAAATTGCATAAAAAGTTCGGGGTCCAACACAGCTGCCATGTAATAACTAGAACATTATGGGAAAATGAAGGGGGTATGTAAGTCACATGCACGACTGTAAATGTAAGTCACGACTAAGGCACGACTGTAAATGTAAGTCACAACTATGACTTAGGCACGACTGTAAATGTAAGTCACGACTGTGACTTACACATGCACAATTATACATGTAAGTCATGGGCTGTGACTTGCATAAAGTTCATGCCACATTCATAGAATTAAGATTCACGCAACATCCACACAAATTTCACTCAATCTATTTCACATTTGGATCAAAACATAAGGATTTATAACCAGAATCAAAATATAAAAGAAATTAAAAGTAATAGAAACTAGACACAACAAGACTCAAGTAGGGAAACTTGCGGCTAAAATGCACAACAATCAAAAAGGGAAGTTGCCCAATCAACCTGAGAAAGCCCAAGCAGTCACTATTCTGAGAAGTGGTAAAATGATTGATAATCATATTGAGATCTCTTATAATCTGTCTAGTATAGGTAATCAAGAGGAGTAGGTAATCAAGAGGAGGAGAGCCTCACTAACGAAAAAGGTGAGTAGAATATAGAAAGCACTAGGCATGACAACTTTTCAAGTCACATTCAGAAAGGTGAAAAACTGGGGCATGCAACCAACTGCAATGAAGAGCCAAGTCTATATAAGGTGGCTAATCCTTATAGACCACCGATCCCATATCCAAGCTGCCTTAAGGATTCTAAACAAGATAAGCAATTCTCTTATCTTTATAACATGTTTTCCAAAGTTAATATTAATATGTCTTTGTTAAATCTAGTCAGGAACATTCCAGCTTATGTGAAGTTCTTCAAGGAACTAAACCCCAAAAAATAGAAGTTTGACCCAAACGAGAAGGTGATAGTTTCAGAGATTGCAAGTATAGTGCTTCAGTAACAATTATCCCCCAAATTGAAAGACCCATGGAGTTTTCTTGTGCAAGTATTAATAGGAAATGATGATGAGGTTAAGGGTATGCTTGACCTTGGGGCGAGTATAAACCGTATACCTTAATTTATTTATGAGAAATTGGATCTAAGACAGTTAAGACCTACAAATATGTGTTTGTAATTAGCTGATAGGTCAATCCGTTATCCGAAAGGAATAATGGAGGATGTGTTAGTGAAGGTTAGAGGATTGATTGTTCCTATAGACTTTGTTGTCCTAGATATGGGGGAGGTTAAAGAGCAAGGAAAGGAGCACGCCATGTGTTAGTGAAGGTTGGAGGATTGATTGTTCTTATAGACTTTGTTGTCTTAGACATGGGGAAGGTTATAGAGCATGGAAAGGAGCACACCATACACCTAGGGAGGCCTTTTATGGCCACTACCAATACCTTGATTGATGTAAAGAACGAGACAAGGAATATGATTGTTTTGGGAGAAGCAGTGGAATTTTCAATTTTTAATGTTGAACCTATTTCTTCTACTACTATTTATAAAGACTATTCTTTTGTTGATCAAATTAATGTTGCATATTTTTATTTCGCATTGTAGGAAGAAGAAGAAAAGCAGCTGGACTTAGTTAAAGAGAGTGATGAATGTTGTCAATTGCTGGTCAATGCAACTGAGGAAGAGGTTAGGAAATTCTTGGAGAAAAATCCTAATGAAGAGAAGAAAACAGTGGAATCCATCACCTTGAGCGATCCACCTTGCGCATGACTTCGAGACTTTAAACGGTCACAGAAGCTTACATGGTCATGTACGTCAACATACATAGGTGTGTATCTTCAAATGGGCATAAACAATGTCTTAGAAGCTCCACATAGTTACAGTCGGATAAGTCGAAGGTTGCTACAATTCTTCCATTTTATACCCCAATTTCACTCAAAGTCTTCTCCTCTTAGTCTATAAAGACAATTATCACTTAAAATACACTTGAAGTATAATAGGTACCACAAATACCATAAGATTCTCAATTGATAAGCAAAATACACTAAATATGAGTACATAAATATAGTCAATTAATCGTTTATCATATATTACATTGATGAATATCAACCTAACAAAACAATACATCCGTGTTCATAGAAGTTCTCACTTGGAAAGCATGAAAAGGCTTCTCCCCACTATTGTCAACATTGCAAGTGGTGTTTGTCTTATTAAAATTTTTGTCATTTAACAAATCTTCGCACTACATACTTTCAACGAGAAACAACAACAATGAAGATGTAGCAATAAAATTAAGGTAAATTGTTAAACCAATTAATATGATGCCCAATTCTTATATTGCCAACTAAAAAACTTACCCTAGATTCCTTTTTGATGGATATGCTACAAAAGTCTAACTCTATTAAGAGATGACCATTAAGATGAAGGATTAGGAAAGTCCCGATTCGAGAAGATCACATGAAAATTAATGAAAGAAGTCAATAATCTACCCAACTACTAACAAGAGAACATTTGTCACGAATAGGAAACATTAAGAGAAAGGAAAAGAAGCCAATTACTAGCTGATGCCCATGGTCTAATAATCAGATAATCGGATATCATGGGCAGTGATGGTTAAGACGTCGTAAGCGCCTTTTTAAGATTAAAGGAGTTTGTTGTAGTTTCGGCTTTCAAGTTGAACGTGGTCTCGTAAGATATGGTCACCTGACACGCTCACACGACACCGTGGGCTTATGTCCAAAACCGCTAATGAGCTGAAGGTGCGGTATTTACCAAAAGCCCGGGAGAGAGTTATCTAAAAAAGCCTTGCCCCTTCCATGCTTTTTTCGATAATAAGGTCCAAAAGGGTTAAGACTTAAGATCTTCGATGCCAGCAATTTCATTTCTCAACTGAGCTTGGTACTCGTGATTTTCAGTCGATCCCACTGAGAACTATACAATTCCAATTCCTCTCACCTTAACCTCTTCTCCTCGGATCTCATCGCTGCAAGGTGCTTTTTCTCTCTATCTATCCTCTTTGCCTAATTTGCGTTCGACGGATTTCTTTGGAAACTTGCTCTACTGTTTCTTTCTTTCTCCTCGCCAACCAAATACATTTTTTAGCTGTTTTGGATTGTTGGTTGTTGTTCATGCCGTTGAATTTAGGTTTTGAATCGGTATCTGATCTGATTGGGAGTCTTTTCGCTCTTTCAATTGGTCATTTGCTGTAGAACTAGGGGATAAAAGTGCTCACGACATCGTTGGGGTTTGTCTTTGTAAGACACATTATGATTTCATGTCCATGAAGCTGATCTACTGGACATGTCCATGAGTTGAAGAAATCAAAGTTCTTAGGTTATAACTCTGACTTATAGTCTCAGATCTGATATCGTTGCTAGCTTTTAGGCGCATTTACTGCTAATTCCAACTCTTATCTCTCTTTAGAATTAGTGCCTTTTCAGATAAATGTGAATTACATGCTTATGGAAAGATCTGCTCACTGTTAAATGTGGTCACAAACTACGGATTTTGTGAGGGTTGGAACTCCTAAGAATTACTGTTTATTTTGTGCTTAAGTGATTAAATTTTTTTGGGTCTTACTTTTCCTGCTTTCTTTGTTAACATTGTTTGGAGGGTTTCATCTATTAAGCTTTGCTTTCCTTATTGTTTAAGTGCATTTTCTTTCTTCATATTTTGTATGCATCCAGTGTCTTTTTACATATTTTTTTTGTCTTCTTCCTTTTTTTTAACAATTTATTTTTTACCATTGTACTTGTAAATAGTTTATTTTTCTCTGAACCTTAATTTATTGCATTACCAGAAAACAGCAAGCGATGGAGAAGTCTTGTACATTGCTTGTTCACTTTGACAAAGGAACGCCAGCAATGGCGAATGAGATTAAGGAAGCTCTTGAAAGCAATGATGTGCCAGCAAAGATTGATGCAATGAAGAAAGCAGTCAGTCTTTTGTTGAATGGTGAAACTTTGCCTCAGCTTTTCATTACAATTGTTAGATATGTCTTGCCTTCTGAGGACCACACAGTCCAAAAGCTCTTGCTTCTGTATTTGGAGATAATTGACAAAACTGATGCCAAGGGTAGGGTGTTGCCAGAAATGATCTTGATATGCCAAAATTTGAGGAACAATCTTCAACACCCCAATGAATACATTCGTGGAGTTACATTGCGATTTCTTTGCCGCTTAAATGAGACTGAAATAATTGAGCCTCTGATCCCATCAGTTTTGCAGAATTTGGAGCATAGGCATCCTTATATCAGGAGGAATGCTATTTTAGCTGTTATGTCCATATATAAACTTCCGCAGGGTGAGCAGCTTTTGGCTGATGCACCTGACATGATTGAGAAAGTTCTGTCAACAGAGCAAGATCAATCAGCTAAGAGGAATGCTTTTCTCATGCTCTTTAATTGTGCACAAGATCGAGCCATTAATTACCTCGTGACTCATGTTGACAAGATCTCTGATTGGGGTGAATTGCTTCAGATGGTTGTGTTGGAATTGATCCGGAAAGTCTGTAGAACTAATCGTGGGGAGAAGGGGAAATACATAAAGATCATTATATCTTTGTTGAATGCTCCTTCTAGTGCAGTTGTTTATGAATGTGCTGGCACACTTGTTTCTTTATCTTCTGCACCCACTGCTATTAGAGCTGCAGCCAATACCTATTGCCAGCTTCTTCTTTCTCAGAGTGACAACAATGTAAAACTTATTGTCCTTGATCGGCTGATTGAGCTCAAGGCATCACATAGAGATGTAATGGTTGATATGGTTATGGATGTTCTCAGGGCACTGTCCAGCCCAAATCTTGACATCCAGAGGAAGACACTTGATATTGTGCTTGATTTGATCACGCCACGCAACATCAATGAAGTTGTACTTATGTTGAAGAAGGAAGTTGTTAAGACTCAGGGTGGAGAGCTTGAGAAGAACGGTGAGTACAGACAAATGCTTATTCAAGCCATCCATTCTTGTGCTATTAAGTTCCCAGAGGTGGCTAGCACAGTGGTCCATCTCTTGATGGATTTCCTAGGAGACAGCAATGTTGCTTCTGCTATAGACGTAGTTGTTTTTGTACGAGAAATAATTGAAACCAACCCTAAACTTAGAGTCTCAATAATAACAAGGCTGCTGGATACTTTCTACCAGATACGAGCTGCAAGAGTTTGCTCTTGTGCGCTGTGGATTATTGGAGAGTATTGTCTGTCCCTTTCTGAAGTTGAGAGTGGCATTGCAGCCATTAAGCAGTGCCTTGGAGAGTTACCATTTTATTCAGTTTCAGAAGAACCAGAAGCTACTGATGCTTCTAAGAAGCCTCAACTTGTTACTTCAAATCATGTTTCTTCAAGAAGACCAGCTATACTTTCTGATGGGACTTACGCAACACAGAGTGCTGCTTCCGAAACTGCTTTCTCACCACCTCCTATTGTTCAGGGATCAATGTCTTCTGGAAACTTGAGATCCCTTCTTCTCACTGGTGATTTTTTCCTTGGAGCTGTTGTGGCCTGCACCCTGTCAAAGCTTGTTCTGAGACTGGAAGAGGTGCAGACTTCTAATGTTGAAGTGAATAAAGCATCCACACAGGCTCTGTTGATAATGGTTTCTATGCTTCAACTTGGTCAATCTCCAGTTCTGCCACATCCAATTGATAGTGATTCTTATGATAGAATAGTACTTTGTATAAGATTACTGTGCAATACCGGTGATGAGATCAGAAAGATATGGTTGCAATCTTGTCGTCAGAGTTTTGTAAAGATGCTTTCAGAGAAACAGTTGAGGGAAACCGAGGAGCAAAAGGCAAAGGCCCAAGTTTCTCATTCACAACCAGATGACCTCATTGACTTCTATCATTTGAAGAGCAGGAAGGTCAGTAAGGGTTTGCTTAGTTGGACAATGATTTGTGGTTTCGGTAGTTCTGTTTGTTGGTAGCTTGCACTTTGTCAGTTCACTCTTATTTAGTTTGACTATCTTAATCAGGTCTTATGCATCTTAAATGTTATAATTTGACTAATCCAACCAAACTTTGATTGGTTACTTAGGATTTGTCATAAAATTTGGTTTCATATTATGGTGTCAAACTTCATCTAATTTTCAGGGTATGAGCCAGCTGGAGTTGGAAGATGAAGTTCAAGATGATTTGAAACGTGCTACTGGGGAGTTCATTAAGGATGGGGATGATGCAAATAAGCTTAATCGCATCCTTCAACTCACTGGTTTTAGTGATCCTGTTTATGCTGAAGCATATGTGACTGTTCATCACTATGACATTGTACTTGATGTTACGGTTATCAACAGGACAAAGGAGACTCTTCAGAACCTATGTTTGGAATTGGCAACCATGGGTGATCTCAAGCTTGTTGAACGCCCTCAAAATTATACTCTAGCTCCAGAATCAAGCAAGCAAATAAAGGCTAACATCAAGGTGTCTTCAACCGAGACTGGTGTTATTTTTGGGAATATTGTGTACGAGACATCCAATGTACTTGAGCGGACTGTTGTTGTCCTCAATGACATACACATTGATATTATGGACTACATTTCTCCAGCAGTTTGTACAGATGCAGCTTTCAGAACTATGTGGGCAGAGTTTGAATGGGAAAACAAGGTACTTTGGACATTGACGTTGATGGATTTTTTTTTCAATATTAGTGTTACATTTAGTTGTTACTTTTTAGTCATGTGTCAAGCCAATGTTCAAATGTTACATCTTGTACAAGATGTGCATTATTGTTGAAGTGAAAGACAAGAAGGTTGGCAGTTATAGAGTTGTTAGTTTCATACTCCCAACATTAACTTACTATAAGTTGGAGGCTTTTGTAATTTGTGTTTCAGGTTGCTGTTAACACTACGATTCAGGAAGAGAAGGACTTTCTTGACCACATCATCAAATCAACCAATATGAACTGTCTCACTGCACCGTAAGTTTTATTAGCGTACTTTATACCTGTCCTAACTAACACGACTAAGTTTTTGTAGACATTTCTCCCATTTCTCATTTATTTATATAAGCACTAGCACTATTTGATCTAATATTTTATGATTTTTCAGGGCTGCATTGGATGGTGAGTGTGGATTTCTGGCAGCTAACTTATATGCTAAGAGTGTGTTTGGAGAGGATGCCCTGGTAAATGTCAGCATCGAGAAACAGTCAGGTGGGAAGCTCAGCGGATATATTAGGATAAGGAGCAAGACCCAGGGGATTGCACTCAGCCTGGGAGATAAGATCACCCTAAAGCAGAAGGGAAGCAGTTGATGCACAAATATCAGCACTGCTGTTTCCAATTTACTGGTACTCATTCACCTGGTTACTTAACCGTCTTATATTTGGAAAAGTTACAAGCTTTGTTCACTTTTATTGTTGAAGGTGCTTGAATCCAAGCTGAAAGGTTATTTCTGGCATTTTTGTTCTCACTGTACCTACTGCACAGGGAGGAGAGGCGTGCATTATTGTATTTTTTTTAATCATAATTCTACAGTTAGTAAGGGTTGCTGAACAGTGACAAGATTCTTGTTAAAGTTAAGACACGGGATTTTTTTTTTCATATTTTTCACATAGCATTTGAGTTCAATTTTACCCTGTAGTTGAATATGTTGCTGGAGCCAATATCTGGGGTTCTAGGCGAGTGTTTTTTTCTTCGCAGAATGTTCTATTGGTGGACTGTTACCATTTTTGAATACTGATAAAGTTGGCTCAAGTTATAAATATAGAAATTGCCCATAGTAATAGCTGTGGAGTTCTAATTAGTGTTTGATTTGGAAATCAGCTGCTTCAATTGTTGAAGAAAACGCCGGTGTCTTGCATAATTTTCTAAAACCAAAAGTTGTTGCTTTGTACTATTGTATTTTCACCTAACATGGATTCGTAAGTAAAACGCAACAAATTCATGAGAAAATTGTCGCATTTCATTTGCTGCCAACCTTAATGCCTACTCAGTACTCGGCGAAACTAAGAGTGCACACTTGAATTTTCTTCTTAAATCATGGAAAAATAAAATCCTAATGTCATTGATGATTATTTGGAGCATGAGCAACAAAGGCAGCACGGTAAGTTGGCAAGTTGGATGTCATAATCATAAAGCATTGGAATAACATCAATGGAGAATCAGAGAATCTGGAAACCAAATAGGAAAATAAAGCATTGGAATAACATATCCTGGGTAGTATTTGAGAAGTCATAATCATAAAGAAATTACATACTCAATGCAGTTCAATCATTAGAGCAAGTTGGAATCTTCCCTAACTTGCAGATGGAGATCAAAGATATAACGAGGAACCTTTATAACATACAAAGACAAATGGTTAAGTAACATAATGAATTGAAACACAAAGAATACGAGGAACAGAGAAGGCATAAAAAAAATCATTTGTGGGTTATGGTTAAATAAAATGCATACCTACACCCTTTCAAAATTTCCAATAACATCACCTTCTGTGCAGAGAACAAATCACACACCAAAGGGAATAAGAGAAATCCAAAAGAAGCAAGAGATGTGGGGTTGACACTGATGTTTTGTGATAAGCATCTAGCCACCTATTAAGAAAAAAGCAATGCATGTTGCTTTTTTTAATTTTATGTTTATAGCCTCTCCAAAATTTTTAATTAGAATTTTCTTTTTGGGATCTTATTATGTTGCATTTTAGATCATATTTGAAATAAATAGTAAAACATAAAAATAAGAAGAAGATATAATTTTCAATTATTTGGGACAATAATAATATTAGTATTTGCGATCAAAACATAACAAAAGTTTATTTAAAGTTTAAAGAAGTATATTTAAAGAAAGAAGGACACTAAAAAAGTTATTAATGACATATATAAGTAATCTTATTTAGGATAATTTAAGAATATATTAAAGAGTGATATTTAAACTTTAAAGAAGCATGATTAAAGGACACTAAAAAGTTATTAATTAGTAATTTAGTATAGATATGTAATTTTATTCAGGATAACTTAAGAGTGTGTTAATAAGTAATGTTTAAACTTTAAAAAAGTATATTTAAAGAAGGACACTAAAAAATTATTAATTAGTAATATAGTATAAGCAAGTAATTTTGTTTGGGATAATTTAAGAGTATGTTAAATAGTGATGTTTAAACTTGAAAGAAGTATGTTTAAAGGACATCGAAAAAGCTATTAATTAGTAATTTTAGTATAAATAAGTAATTTTGTCTAGGATAATTTAAAAATTTGTCAAAGAGTGATGTTTAAACTTTAAAAAAGTACGTTTAAAGAAGGACATTAAAAAATTCATTAATTTATAATTTAGTATAGATAACTAATTTTATTTATGATAATTTAAAAGTGCAATAAGGAGTAATTTTTAAGCTTTAAAGAAGTTTGTTTAGAAAGTGTCCTTTAACATTTTTAGAGACCCTTTAGATTTATTCAATGTTGAAAAAGATTTTCATTTTTTCCCATTTGAATTGATTTTCAGTGTCCTTGAGTTCATGTTTTGTGAATGGGAGATATGTTTAGGCTTATAGAGGGATGTTTGTAGAAGTGGAAGCTGGAGGTTCTTCAATGGGTGCCTTTGAGCAATTTAAACTCAAAGGCGAGAATCGTAAAGTGTCTATAGGTAGGAGTTATAGACTATTGGAGAAAAGCCAGCCAGGCAGGTAAAGACATGTGCAAGAATGTAAGCAAAGGGATGACTTAGGACAATGCAGAATAAGAGGAAAATATGGTGACGACAGATTGATGAAATGAAGGTGAGGTATTGTAATAGCTGGGAAGCAACCGTGACAGAAAGCAAGTAAGATATGATTGATAGGAAGGAAAATGTGAGAATGATAGGGCACTACAAATCAAAGACCATGAGGACTAGAGCTGGAGAGATGATTATGAAGAGTGATCACCCGAGAGAGAAGAAGACACACCCATAAAAACATTATCTATGTAACATATGACTTTTCATAGAATATGAAGGGAAAATAGTTATAAACTTCGTTTAATGAACTAGTTTCGTGTTTGGCCAATAGTGAGGTGACATGCTCAGCTAATGAATTGCATCGGTTCACATAGATCAATAGACAACTAAGGAAATGGTTTATGAGAAAAAGTTAAACAAGGCACTTTTCAACCAATAATAGATGACTAAGTTCTTAACGAGTTTGGCCAATTTCAACTAATCTTTATGGCTTTGTTTGGTTGGTATGGATTCTTGCTTAAGAAAGTAATCTTTTTCCTAAAATTTATATTATCACGTTTGGCTCATTTTTTGAGTAGCTAGGAAAGTAAAAATTTTCTTAATCTAGGGAAAGTAGTAGCACTTTACTTGAATTCTAAATTGCAACACTCCCTTGATATTTAGATTACTTTCTTCAGGAATTTAATCTAAAAAAATACACTAACCAATTTAATCATTCCTTCTCTCTCAACTTTACGACAACTCTTTTATAAAACTCTACCCCCTTTTCAACCAATGTTACAAATACCGTACCGGACTTGGTACCGGAATGAGTTTTGGTACGGTACTGTACCGATACCGTTAATACCGAGTACCGTTTCGGGTAATTTTTAAATTTATGAAATAGTCCCTAAATTTTTTAAAAAATTACAAAATAGTTCATTATCATATTACACAGTTGTACCGTATGTTTTTAACCTTATCTCCAAAAATCATAATAATAAATAATAATTACAATTTTAATTTAATTTTTAATTTAATAATTATTAATAAATATAATTAAATTTAAAAATATTTTAAAATATATAAATTTCAAATAAATTTTGTTTTAATAATTAAAAAATATAAAGTAAATATTAGTTTATAAATAATTATTTTTAAATTATTTATTTTAAAAAATAAAATATTTTTATTAATAAATATTATATAAAATATTAAAATAAATTTAAATAAAAATAATTTATTTTTAAGTTTTATTTAATTTATAATTATTATTAGTAATAAAAATATTTAGTATTATTTTAAAAACAAGAATTAAAAATTGACAATAATTATAAAAGTTGAAATAAATAAAATAACTAATTAAAAAAACTTTGAAAAAAAGAGGGGAAGGAGAGATAAGAGGAGGGAGGAAAATTTTAAATTTTTTTGAAATGAGTTGGTACCGACCGGTATTTAAACACGATACGACCCACCTTTTATTTCGTACCGGTTTTGGTCCGGTACATATCGGTATTCATAATAATGTCTTCAACTATTTTTATTGTTCTCCCGTTAGTAGGATTTTGAATAGTTTTGCTCAAAAGTTTCAATCGACAATCTTCAGATTCATATTTTTCCTTATTTAACGATTTCAATTTTTATTCAATTTGTAGGGGTATAATTGAAAACATAAGTCAAAATTTTACATTCTATGAAATACTGCTGCATACCAAACACTATAATAAGAATCTACCCAACTTTTCTATTAGAATTTTTATAAGTATCCAAACATGTGAATATTTTTACTTTCCATGGAATTAGTTTCTAAAGAATCATATTCTAAATTCACTTTACTTTCCCGCCAACCAAATGGGGCCTATAGGTATTTTATTATCTCCTATCTTAATAATTTCACCATTGAAATTCATATATTGATAAGGTTCATTTAGTTGGACACTTCATAAATTATGTATTAGATTATGATTAGTATAACTCCCACTAGCCCCAGTATCAATTAAGATGTTACAGGGGAAAAAAATTCCACCATCAAAATATTCTCCTTTAATTTTATAATTGGAGCTTATCTTTCTATCAGCTCTTATCAAAGTATTAGGATATCATTTACTGCTTAAAACACAAGTTTCTGAATAAGATAATCTAAGTAATAATTTATAACGAGAAGTTAGTAAAGGTTTTGTTGTAAATCTAATGAAAGATCATCTTCAAAGTCTTATATATTTTCAATATAAGGAGGATATGGTCTTCCAACATCATAAAATAATTTTGGGAAGTCAATAATATCTTTGTACGCAAAACATTCCATATGATGAGTAGTTGATAAGGCATAAGATGTCATTTATATAATAGAATATGGTCTATATCCATCTTAATGTAAGTGTAAGTCGACTTGTACCCTTGTGTAAGGCGACTTATGCTTGCACGGTTATGATAAGTCGACTTGTCCACTAGTGTAAGTCGACTTATGTGTGTACAGAACGTTAAGATTGTTAGAGTAGTGCCCTAAA
>JAOQMR010000213.1:17829902-17840499 GCA_027563865.1 Erythroxylum pelleterianum
TCTTTTCCAAGTGGAAGTAGATCTTTCTTTCCTTGTAGAATTAGGATCTTTACAAGGAGATGATTTCTTTTCCAAGTCGAAGTAGGTTTTTTTTCTTTCCTTGTCAAATTAAGTTCGTTATAGGGTAGGACTTTTTTTTAGAAATCTTCATTTCTCCCAATCTACATCTCCCTTGATCGTCTAGATTGTTCCTGGATCCATTTCTTGCAGTAGCAAACAAGAATCTTCCGGAATGTAGAAATCCTAGTTGAAGTAGGATTCCTTATAGGATTAGGATTTCTGCAACTTTGGTCACCTTAAGGTATTTCGTCCTCCTCACTCTGAAAATGACATCCAAAAATCCTAAATCTTCCTCCTTAGCATGATTTTCTTCATTTAACACCTAAAACACCTTAAATGATAAAATCAATATAAGCCATGTGATTTAGACATCAAATGAGAATAAAAACTAAGTGTAAAAGTATAAAAAGATAAGAAAATATGAGTGCATCATCTTGATAGAATTCAACCTGAATTACAATGTGATCCCACTTCTATTATTCATCAAAATCAGGAAAGAGTGGCTATGCAACCTCTTTCTAGTGCTCTCTTATATGATTGTTCTTTGATGAAACAAAGATCTAGGTGGATTGGATGAAGTGTGGAGATTTAAAAAAATAGTTCTTTTCCATAGAGATGTCATAATTAGGATAAACTCCAACTTAATCATTTCATAATAACTTAACAATCAGGTTCTTGATTCCTAGGATTTGCTGCTTCATGGTGCTTTCAAATACTTTTCAGATATCTTGTCTTCTCCTATACATGCTACCTCTTCTTAGCTATTACTGAGTGAAATAATACTAGACAAGATAAGTCTTATAAATGCTAACTTACTTAGCAAGCCTATTACTATTATGGAGATTGTGATTGCCTTCAGATCCTTAAATCCAAACAAGGCTCCTAGACCTGATGGATTCAGCCCTCATTTCTTTAATAAATTCTAGCATCTGACAAAGAATATGGTAGTTGATGTCATTCTAGAATTCTTCAACAAAGATCAGAAGTTATTAGAAATCAATGACACCTTTGTAACTCTAGTTCCTAAAAATGGAGAACAAATAACCTTTTTAGTCTTCAAAACTATTTCTTATTGTAACACTGTGTATAGGATCATTGCGAGGATCTTGGCTCAAAAAAATGAAAGAGGGGCTATAAAAATACATTGAGATTTCACGAGGTGCCTATTTTCTTGGCAGAATTATAGAGGATAATATCTTATTAATGCAAGAACTTATAAAGTCTTGCACCAAGAGAAGGGGAAGCATGAATTGTATCATTATGGTTGACATAAAGAAGGCCTATAATAGTGTAGATTGGGGCTTTACACTAAACATCTTACATGCTTTGGAATTTCCTGCGAACTTTATTTAATGGATATCATTATGCATCACATCACCTTTCTTTAAGATACTGGTGAATGGTCAGCCTGGTAACTCCTTCAAAAGAACCAAGGAGATCCTATATCACCTTACGTCTTTGCACTTGTATTTGAAGTTTTTAACAAAACCTTGAAAAGTGTAATAGAAAGAACCAAAGATATCATATTTCATTCTAGGTGAAAGAAACTGTGGATTACTAATCTATGCTTTGCAGATGATCTCATGCTCCTTTCTAAGGCTTATCAGAGTTCTGTATCAATATATATGAAAGCACTGAAAATCTTTAGTAAGATGTCTGGATTGAAAACCAACTGTTCCAAGAATTTCTTTTATTTATCAAAATCAATAATAAGTAAGCAATCTGCCATTGAAATTGTCACTGGTTTCAAACCATAGACGTTTCCTATATTGTACCTAAGAATTCCCATTTCAGCTACTAGTGATACACATGGAGATTTCATCAAACTTCTAAATTGTATCAACTACATAATATCCTCTTGTAGTTCTAAATTACTTTCCACAGCTGACAGATATATGCTTATCTCATCTATACTAAATTCAGTCAATGGTTTTTGGGTTGCACATATTGCTATACCCAAAAGAGTAATCAAATCAATAGAGATGATATGTAGCAGGTTTCTTTGGAATGGGAATGAAGAAAGTGTCAAGTGATCTCAAATGCAATAGAAATAGGTATTACCTAAGGACAAAGGTGGTTTCGAAATAATTTCTCTGAAACAAATGAACAATGCTATGATATCTAAGAGGTTATGGAGGTTATTAACTGACAAGCATTCTTGTAGTGTAAATGCATTCATAAGATCTATATAAAAAATAGTAGCATATAGACCATTAAGATTAAATCTTCCTATTCTTCAACCTTGAAAGCCATTTTAAAGACTAGGGAATTGTTAAGGAATGAATTTACTTATCTCATTAGAGATGGCAAACAAACCAATTTTGGTTTGACAACTGGACATGTCTTGGTACTCTTCTTAACTTGCGAGCTATGGAATGTCTTAAACCTGTCATCGATAAAAAAGCAACAGTATTTGATGCACTGGTTGAAAAATAGATCTTTATACAAAGCTCTATGCCAAACCCATTTATGAAGAAATTGTTCACACCAACCTGAGTGGAGGGAAATATTATATTTACTAGAAGAATTTGAGAAATGGCAAGTTTAGCAACCAATCTTACAGGAATTTTATGCAGAAACACTATAACAAGGTTCCCTAGGACAAAGTTGTTTGGCCCAAGCAATTTCATCCGAGGGCATCAAGCTATCTATGGCTAGCTATGAAATATAAGTTACCATCTGTGGATATGCTGTAGAGATTCCTAAATATCCCTAATTAGTGTATTCTTTGTCAGAAAGCTTAAGAAAGTATTGAACACTTGTTTTTTCAATATGCCTATGTTAATAGTATGTGGAAATATGTATTACACCAATGCTTTATTCATGATGCACCTAGAAGATGGGATTGTATGAGGAGATGGTGTAGTGAAATCAAACATCTTGAATCTACAATTGAGTGGCCATTTAGCCTAGCTATAGCATGTATAATGAAAGCTATATGGGATGAAAAAATGTAGAATTTTTAAGATGTGATTGTATAAGAAGATGATGTAGTGAAATCAAACATCTTGAATCTACAATCGAGTGGTCATTCAACCTAGCTATAGCATGTCTAATGAAAGCTATATAAGATGAAAAAATGTAGAATTTTTTAAGAAAAAATTCTACTAATAGAACAATTCAGTAGCAAAATCATCTTGCAAATCAGAGGAGACATGAACATACACAAGTCCATATTCCTTAACGAAGAATACTAAAATATAATGTGGAATGCATAAGCCTATTAACTAGTGTAGCATTTTGTCTTTAGGCTTATAAACTTCTAATGCTTGGTTTTCAATACTTATAGCTCTTTGTAGCTGCTTTGTAACTTTTGCTTTTCGTTTATGGCCTAATTCATTATTATTATTTCCTCAAAAAATTTTAAAAAAAATTAAAGCTTTTTTTTTGGTTTATAATTACAGCTTAGTTAATTATCACAAGACAACAACAAAAAGCAACGCAACACAACACAACAATCTCAAAAACTGTCATAGAGTAGATTTTCCCTTGTCCGTCAAGTTTCTTATCCAATTATTTAAAAAATTCTTGAAATGGCCACTACCAGAGTCGAATAATCTCCTTCAAGCTGCATCCAATGCATCATTTCATTCTTTAATCAAACATAAAGAAGCCAATAAATGAGACCCTCTCATTTTCGATTATGAGATGAAAGAAGGGAGAGAGCACATCAAATGTACCTCCTCCTTCTTTAATCAAATGAATGCTAAAAGGTTACATGCCATCATTAAAAGACAACCATTAAACCTTTTAATGATAAGATCATGACTCCATTTAAAGATGATAAAGCATGATAAAAAACACCTTAAATTTATCAATTTAATGCTAAATGTACAGCTGCGCATTAAGCTATAAAAAACCAAAATATGCCCTCCTTTTTTCTTTAATAACTTTGTTTCGATTTAATTAAACTAATTAATCAAATCAAACCAAAGTCCAGCCCAATATTAAACATTCATTTGGGCTTCTAATTAGAAATTAATTAATGTAAGCCCAACATTCAATCATAGGCTTTAATACCTAATTTAATTAATTCTTAATTAAACTGTTCCGGTATTTTTATTCCGAATCTAATTCGGTCCTTTCTTCTTTCTTATTTTCGGTAACCTCTATTTATATTTCTTACTTTGCTTGATAACCCTCATAGAAGCCAAGTGGGGAATTTAATTGGAATTATATAATTCAAGCTTCAATAAACTCGAAATTAATTTAATCTAATTAGAATTAATTCCAGCTTATTAACCAACTGTCATTCCACTAAAGATAATTAGTTGAACTCTTGAATTACTAAATATTATGAGAATACATGTTTCTAATTAGATGTCCAATTGCAAAATCTATTATGAACCATATTATAGCCATCTGTACAATAAAAGGGTAAAATTACCGTTTTGCCCTTATATTGGTTTTTCCTTATACATCTCCTGTTTTACTCTATATGGTGATTAACACACAATATCTCATCTTGTTGTTAGGACTTGATGGGTAGCTAGTTCATCTAATTACTAGTGCTAGTTTAATCACCAATCTCGGTAAAACATCTAGAAGTGATGATATCACTATAAACTCTTTATTTGGGTGAATGTTCCATAATACATGTTTCAATTAATAATTTTAACATGCAGACGCTGGATTGATACTCTGTAAAAATCCATTCTAATTACATCAAGAATTATAATAAAACACATATGAATTTACCACTCATCAAGATTATGGTTTGTAATAAAACAATGCTAAGGTATATGTTTTAAGATTAAAGTAACAGCCTACGTTTTTCTTTAGAAAGATACGTGATTCCAGATTCATTTAATAGTTCCATTATCGATATTCATCTACTATCATGATATGAAACTCATCACTCTCTTAAAGTAAACTTCTTTACTTACATGAAGATAAATCGCAACACTATAGTCTAAACCATAATCAAGCGATTAACTTGATTATTCAACTGTGAATCAAATAATTTAGATTCTAATAATATGTATGTTTCCCATACATCTCCATGTATATGTGTATTACTTACAAAAAAATGTTGGTACCTTATGACTAGATATATAATGCTCATACAAATAAAACCAAACTCTTTTATTTTATTAATAATAAATATTTTTATTACAAAAGTAACTAGAGGAAGATTAAGTTATATGTAAATACACTTGCTTTATAGGGCATCATATTTACATAACTCCAATAGAAGTTGCAATTAAACTCACATCATCCTAATTGATTTTTCGGAGAAGTGCTATAAAAGCAATCACCTTTAGCACTTATTTTACAAATCAATTTATGATTAATAAAGACATTTTTCATTATTTCGATGTTCATACATTTATGAATTTGATGTTGATCTTAAATTGATTTAATGAAGTTTTTGATACAAAACATAGCATGGAGGAAATCATAATGAGATCATGATAACGACATTCCTATCATGTGTACTTATGTTAGTATCTAAACTTTCCCTAATCACATGATTAATGAGATAGGATATCATTAATCTGAGTAGATTATCACATGTTATACTCTTTGATTGGATCAAGCAGTAGATCTTATAAGCTGTAGACATGATTTGTTTAGAGTTAACATATGAACGTTTACTAAGGGTAGTAAGTACATTAAATTGACCTACTATGAGAGGAGATATGAACATACACAAGTCCAGATTCCTTAATGAAGAATACTAAAATATAACGTGGAATGTATAAGCCTATTAACTAGTGTAGCATTTTGTCTTTAGGCTTATAAGCAGCTAATGCTTGGTTTTCAATACTTATAGCTCTTTGTAGCTGCTTTGTAACTTTTGCTTGTCGCTTATGGCCTAATTCATTATTATTATTTCCTCAAAAATAAAATAAAAAACAAATTACAGCTTTTTTTTGGGTTTACAATTACAGCTTAGTTAATTATCACAAGACAACAGCAAAAAAGCAACGTAACACAACACAGCAATCTCAAAAACTGTCATAGAGTAGATTTTCCCTTGACCGTCAAGTTTCTTATTCAATTATTTAAAAAATTCTTGGAATGGCCACTACCAGAGTCGAATAATCTCCTTCGAGCTCGAAATGCTAACTTTTGAGTGTTAGTTTGTGCAACCAGGCCCAAAAGCTAACTTTCCATTTCGAATGTCGTAAAAAACATTCAACTCCCGATGCTGTTGATTACCAATAATAATCAACTCACTTGTGTCATTAATAGCGGCAAACGCCAAGCAAACATGATCATCTTCTCTAATGGCAATAGCAGATTGGTCCAAACTAACATCAATATTATCCTCGAAATGAAGCACAACTTTAGGTGGCGTCCAACTAATGTGCCGTTCAAGATTATAGCAGGTGTTCAAGAATTCCGATGGAGGAGCAGGTGGATACGGAGACATCAATATCGCAAATTCAGATTGAAGAGCTAAATATAGTGGTTGAGGTAGACGAGTAATGACAGTCCCCGAATCTATTTTGGTCTTCACTGATGACTGAATATACGAAGAAATTTCCAGTCTTTGATCGCCAATTGTTATTCCAGTGAAGTTAACGAAAATATCTTGGTCTTGATTAAATATGAGTGGTATCATCCTACTAGGATCGGGTTGGCAGGTTTCAAATGCTTGGACACCAAATACTAGGTACCCAGGAGAGCTCTCTGTGGAAGGAAGACAGTAACAGAAAACTTTGAAAAGTTTTATCTCAGTTTGAGCCGGTAGAGAGAACTTTCCTTGTCCAATACCTAAAACTCCGTCGGCTCCTCCGAAATCACCACCAATATTATGGCTGCAGCCAAAAACAAAGCCGCTGACATCTTCGGTCATCATGGTTAGGGTGTCATTTGAATAGTCCCCAGCAGCATAGGAGTCGTCATTGTATGGGATCCTGTAGCTGCAGGTAGGAACATCGCAAGTAGCATTTGAGTATGTTGAAGAAGAGGAAGGATCGAAAATGGAGTCTTGGCTGTTGCAACCCTCAAAGCAAGGTTGGCACTTTATCCAAGTGATATCACTGCCTGTGTCGAAAATCAAGTTGAAATTGCGAGCCGGGGTGCCAAAACCAAGTTTGACAGCAAAATTGCCGTCGGTTAATGGGCTTAGAGGCAGAATAAGTCCTTCTCCATACATTTCTGTACTATACATCGATCTTGTTTCTACAGAATTCAAAGAGCGGACTCTTGATTGATTCCTGAGAATCTTGGAGGAACCAGGATACAAATTCTGCTGTCCAAGTGCCGATCTTGGGAAACGGCTATTAGACCTCTTCACTCCTTGAAATTGTTGTTCACAACCTGAAAAATTAAATGTGTGATAGACAACTATTATGTTCACCACTTGAAGGAAAAAGGAAAGAGGAATCTCAGAATTATAACAGATCGTGCATTAACTAGTGGAAAGGAAGAAAGTGACCTTTTTTGGAAAATGGGCAAGAGGCTAGTGGCAAAAGAGACTTGGTTTCCTTTAGAAGATGAACTAGTGGTGCTGTTCTTGCACCATGAACCCACTTCTGATCACAAGATAAAAACAGAAAAATGTGGCAAATGCCCAAAGCTACATGACGGTTAGCCATATTAGCAGTGGAAAACGCCATTATCTTAGCAATTCCTCGAATTCCATCTGCTTGGGTCTTTTATCATTCTTTGCCTTTTGTCTCCATGCATATCGCGTATAAGACACCAGAAGACTTCGCCCAAGTCAATTGCAAGTCTACGGACAAGTATTCTTGCGCGTGTTTGGAATTCCTTTGTCATGTCACGGCGGAATTACAGGACCGACTGTCCGATAATTGCGTGTTTACTTAATGTACTAATCGACTCCAAAATCCTTTATGTTGAAAGTCACGGCACGGTCGGTAAATTGAAATTGCCCGAAGATCGTGCCGAAATGTATATATGATATAATACGAATCAATATCAAATAATATTTCAGATAATTTTATAAATAATTCTCAAATTTTATATAATTAAAATTTGAAAGTCCCTCTAATATATAATTATCATTCATAATGTTAATTTTAGTATTCAATAACTACTAGTATATATTTAGTTACCAGAAATAATTCTTATTCTTTTTATTTTCCTTTTCAAAGATATGATATGACCATTTCTTATTTTTGCTGTAATGTAATATAACTTTTGTTCACCTTGATAAAATAAACCGATCAGTTGTACCTCGAGTATTGGAGCACAGTTACATATTAAATGAAATTCAAGATGGCATCTTGTAGGTCATTCCATGAAAAAATGTTAAACAAACTTGGCTAAAAAGAAAGGATATTTTGGTTTAGATAAGTGTATTTTACGTGTTAAATATTTCTAAGAAACTAGATTACGAAATAGGAGAAGTATATCTTCGAATTCAATATTCATAGGCTGTATGTATGAGGTATCTATCATGAATGATAAGAATTGAAAAATCCTAGCTTATTCACGTGAATTAACGATGGGAATCAAAAATCTAATACTTGAACATCAAAGTTGTTGAGGGTCCATTGGAGGACCGATAACACGAAGTAGGAAAGGCCGAAAAGGTCCTCAACAACTTAATGGTAGATCTCAATGCAACGAATGAAGCTTTGCTACTCCAAGAAGTTGAAGATAGACCTATAATATTGATCCAAATAAAGAAGCAAGATGAGGATTACAGTTTCAAAACGTAAGTGATGCCGAGTCAAAAGACAGTTGACGCGGGTCATGAAGTAACTTGTGGAGGTTTAAAAATGGAAGGTGACTGGCACTAGAGCCATACTTGTGACTAGCTCTAGACTTGCAACGTTTTTGTAGACTAAAGAAGCAGAAGCAAATTGACTTTAGAGTCTAACTTGTAATTAGCACCATACTTGTCTTTATTTCATACATTGGGAGTTTCAGAATAAATTGGAACCGATGTATCCAAGACAGGTGCCAAATATGTGTTTTAATTAATCATAACTTTTTTTATTTCAAGATGTTATTTCTTTTTGGAACTCTGATTTTTGGGATTTATGTTTATACGCGAAGCTTTCTTATGATTATAATTGAAAGCTTATCATTATTATTATTATTACTGAAACAAAAATTTTTGGATAGTGTTCTTTAATCTTTTACATTACTATTATTTTAGGTTTTCTAAAAAAACTTCAAATCTTATCTAACTTACTTGTAGCAATCAAAACCTTTATCACTCATGATCCCTTCTTTTCTAAAGTGTGAAGATTTCATATCCTTCTCAGTATGTTTTTATGTTCATGTTCTTAAATCAACCTATTTCAATAGAATAATCCTGGCTCCTATTCTTATTGATATCAAATCTCACTAGACTTATTGGTGAGGGTTGCATCAAAATTTTGTATCAAAGCCCCGTTTTATAATCAGGTTTGTTTTTTTTGTCCTGTAGGTGCATACTTTAGTATGATTTCCAGAGGTTTAAATGTGTTTTTAAGTGATTTCTTAGATGATTATCATGTGTTTAGGAATTAGAATTATGTTCTTGTTAGTGATTCTATGTATTTTAATTGTTTGAATGTTTTAGAGCAAGGATTTGATCTTAATATTATGTTTCAAGAGTTGATTAATGTGTTTGTTAGTAAATGAAAACATGAAAAATTAAAGAAAAGATAAAGAAGGACTTGAAGAATAAAAGCATGAACAATCATGCATGATTATTGCACAATCATGCATGTTAGCTGCATGGGGATAAGCCACAGGATGCACGATGTTGCATCCACAATGTACGATCATGCACAACTTTTCCAACTTGTGAGTTTTTTGTACTTTTGACTATTCAAAAGTTATTTTTGGAACCAAAATAACTGGGGAAACCTTTGAAAGAACTCTCGGAGGATAAACAAGTATTTATGGCAAAGAAAAACATCAAAAAGGAGGCTACACATCATAAACAAGCAGATTAAAGTGAAGTCATCAAGATCAACTCCAATTTTCTAGAATTTCCATATCAAGACTTAAATTTGTTTTCTTTCTTTTTCTCTTCTTATATTTCATTGTATTGGATGCTAATTGGATTAGTGGAATTTTGAACATGATTATGGATTACTAAATCCATATTAGAGATTATTCTTGAATTGATTTATTTAACTTTATTCTGGTTCAATTCAATATAGTATTGCTTTGTGGTATTTGTCATGCTTATACTTGATAAGAAATCAAGAGATTGAACAAAAGTTTTATGTTTTAAGTTGCTCAACGAGAATTGGTACCTTAACAGACCTACAAATATCATATTAATAAATAATTAAAAAAAGATCTTAATTGTGAGTTAATTATCCTTAGGATTACTTCAAATCCAATTGAGTAGTTAGGAGCACTTTTGTGAATCGAGAGGTTGCAATTCAATTATTATCTATTTTAAGTGGGAGCACTTGATTAGATCTTGAGAGACGATAATGAAAACCTTAGGATATTTGGGATCAAGCATAACTAAATTAACAAGATCAAAGGAAGACAAAATATCCATAGAATAACTCCTAAGTTTCCATTATTGAATAAACTTCATTCTTATTGCTATCTTAACTTATTCAATTGCTTGGTGATATGGCGCATCGTAACACTACCCAAAATA
>JAOQMR010000213.1:17900268-17912957 GCA_027563865.1 Erythroxylum pelleterianum
CTAATTGCAAACCCTATTTAGAACCTTATTATAGCCATCCGCACAACAAAGGGTAAAATTACCGTTTTGCCCTTATGCTGATTTTTCCTTCTCGATCTCCCATTTTAGTTTATATGGTGATTAACACAGAAGATCTCATCTTGGTGTTTAGACTTGATGGGTAGCTAGTCCATCAAACTACTGGCCCCAGTTTAATCACCAAATCTCCTTAAAACATCTAAAAGTGATGATATCACTATAAACTGTTTATTTGAGTGAATGTTCCCTGATATTTCAATTAATAATTCCAACATGCAAACACTGGATTAATACTCTGTAAAAATGCATTCCGATCATATCAAGAATTATAATAAAACACATACGAGTTCACCACTCATCAAGATTATGTTTCATAATAAGCGAATGCTTAAGTTGTATGTTTTAAGATTAAAGTAATGACCCACTTTATTCTTAAAACACACTTGATTCCAGATTCATTTAATAGTACCATTATCGACAGTCAACTACTATCATGATATGAACCTTATCATTCCCTTGAAGTAAACTTTTTTACTTATATGGAGATAAATCGCAACACTACAGTCTAAACAATAATCAAGCGGCCAACTTGCGCTTGATTATCCAACTGTGAATCAATTAATTTAGATTCTAATAATCCCATACATCTTTATGTATATGTATATTACTTCCAAGAGAATCTTGGTACCTTTTGACTAGATATATAAAGGTCACACAAATAAAACCAAACTCTTTTGTTTCATTAATAATAAATATTTTCATTACAAAGCTGTAACTGAAAGAAAATTAAGTTAGATGTAAATATACTTGCTTTACAGGGCACTATATTTACATAATTACAACAAGAGCATAAATGATATTTTTGGTGGGTATTTACTCTAGACCAGGTTGAACCAGTTGACATTAGGAGTAGGAATTTAAAGTACATCCCTACATATCCTATTAGTGAACTTGCATAAAGAATGCCTCAGCTATATAGCTCTATCTTCCTAATAGGGATTAGAGGGGTATGGAGGAAAGAAAATATAAAAGAAACTAGAACTTTTATTACTGTAATACCAATTATATCCATTAACTAAATAAATGACTCTAACATTTGCAAGAAAGAACATGAAGAGAATAAAGTAATTTGGAAGCAAATACAAAGGGCTAAGAGCACTCTAGTTATTTATCTATATCAAAGTATTATTCCCATTCCAAACCCTGAACTAAATCAAAGGTTGAATGGTACTCTTAAGTTTCAAAATTTGAAACATGCTCTAAAAATTATAGTTCTTAGGCTTTATAGTCCATATGCTCGCATTTCTCCAATAATTTTCATAAACTCATTTACCCAGAAATTCGCATTATCATTTATAGAATCTTTAAATTGTTCACCAGATAGATTGATTAGATGCCTAATCCACCTTCAAGCTTAGGTAAACAAATGTCTTTTGAACTTACCTTGGAAAATGATTTAGAATTTCCATACCCTGTCTAAAGGAAATTTGTGAATATGTTTTCAACATCCTCAAAAACTTCCTAAGAAGAATTATATGAGATGAATAATAGGCATATAAATTGCTAAGCATAGAGATGGATAATTGCAACCTACTAATATAAGATAGGCACTTGTTGGTCTAATTCCCAAATCTCCTTCTTATCATACCAAAGAGGACTTGATAGTTCAAATATAAGATCATCATAAAGGAAATAGGGACCCCTAGATAGGAAAATTATGGACTTTGATTGTTCCTAAAATTCTTGAATATTCTTAAGCTAATTAGGAAGCATTTGATGAAACTGTTAGGAAACCTTTTTCTCTACTAATATATATCCCCAAGAGATTGCTTAACTAATCAATAGACTTTATAAGATAGTTAATAAAACTCGATAATTCTACAGAATAATATTATTTGCAAATGTTGGCTGATTGAGCTTCAGGTTTCCAAGTTTCTTACAAAATTAGAGTCCATTCTCTAGGCTTATATTTTAATGGATGATTCGAGATAGGAATTCAATGTTAATAGTAAATAGGTAAAGGGATAGGGAATTCACTTGCTTACTATCTCTAGTACCTTTAAAAAAGCTAGAAGCTTTCTCCATTGATAAGAACACTAAATAAAGTAATGGAGATGCATTAGTTTAGCCATGAGACTAAAAGATTTAGAGTTTAAATTCTTAAATAGAACAAAGAATAAAACCCCATTCTATGGTATCATAGGCTTTGTATAGATTAATCTTCAAAGAATAATTACTACCTAAACCTTCTAGATGGTATTTTTTGAATAATTCTTAGGCAAAAGTTATGTTATTCTCTATACTTCTTCTCTTAATAAAGGACGCTTATAAGAGACTTGCAAAATAAGGTAGAATGTGTTCAATTCTTAGACCAAAAGCTTAGAAATTATCTTAATAAAGGTTTTAACACATGACATTGGCCTATACTCCTTCAAGGAAAAAGGATTACGCATCCTTGTAACCAAACATAAATGAGTTTTATTCTAAGATGACAACATCCGTAAGCTAGAGAAAAATTCCAAAATTACCTCACAAACATGATTTTTAATAGATTCCTAAGATTTTTGATAAAAGTGCATTGAATCCATATAGACTTAGGGCCTTATTAGGTTTGATACTAAATACCATCTTTTCAATAACCAAGGTAAAAGGCTAAGTGAGAAATTTAGATTGTTGCATTGTCAAATGTATAGGAACAATAAAGTTGATAGAAGGAATTATAGAAGCAAACCTAGTTGAAGATCCTAAAATGCTTTGGAAATATTGCCTAGTATTAGATAGAATCTCTTTTTGTTTAGTAAAGAACACAATTATGCCATTTTTCAATCTTGGAATTTTGTTGGATTCCTCCTAGGAAGTAGGGATTTATGAAAGAATTTGGTGTTACAATCCCTTTCCTTAAGCCATAATATCCTTAACTTTTGTGCTAACATAGATGTGTGAGCTTTTAAAGCCTTCTTGTAATCTAACATATCTATCTTTTCTTTCATCATCATAGATATATTCGAAGGATAGTCCTAAAGATTTCTCTACCTTTGTATAAGATGCTCTCAAGTTGATTCAAGTTTCGTTTCAGTGTTAGTTTAATGCCTAGCTTCATCTTCTTGAGCTTCTCTTTGATTGTCATGAGTTTCATATAGAATTTGTAAGATGCATAGCCTTATAAATCCAAGCTTAAGCCTTTATCTAATGGCTCTTAGAAGCCATCTAATATTACCTTAAAAATTAAAGAACTTGAATGGAGAAGCTCTTCTATAAACCCAAAGAGATCTAGGTTCTCTATTAGATAGTGATTAGGACATAGAGAGTTGTTGAAGTGAGCTCTACTACACTAAAGCTTCAAAATTTATTAAAGTGAGCTTTACTACATTAAAACTTCAAACATTATTAAAGTGAACTCTACAAAAATGAAACTTCAAAAGCCATTCATAATTAACCAATGCCCTATCTAGTTTTTCCATTATGAATTAAGATCACTCTTATCTATTTTTCCATGTGGAAAAATAACCAATGTATGTGAGGTCAGTTACCTCTAAGCTTAAGAGATAAGATCTCAACTCTTTACTTGCTACTGGTGTATCGAGCTGCCTCATATTTAGCTAAAAATATAGTCTTATTGAAATCTCCCAAAAGAATCCAAAGTTCCCTAATAGAACTTTTAAATGCCATGGGCTCATGCCATAAGGATGTCCTTTGAAAGAAAAAAATTGAAGCATATTTAATTGCTAACTAGCTTCCCTATACCTATAATGTCTACTAGTGTGTGAATACATTGAGAGGAATTTAAGTATCAAATGAAATTGATAATATTAAGGTTAAAAGCCACCAAAATCATCCCAAGATGCTTTTCATAATTAGTAATCAGCTACCATTTCTTCTTAAACAATAATAGATTAGCAAATTTATCATTTCTTAAATTAGTCTCTTAAAGACGAAACAAATTGGATTTATATTTTAAAACAATTTTCTATTTTTTCAGGTCATTAAGCCCCTTAATGTTTCATGAAAAGATATAAATCAGTTAACTAAAGGGGTTGGAGGGCTTACCCTTAGCTTTGTGACCTGACTTTCTCCTTTCAACTATTTTAAAGCCCTCCAAAGAACAATAATATGAGTATTTTCCCTTAACACTCTCCCTTTTGGTCAATTCAACACCTTCTCTAATAAATTTTAACTTAACAACTTGGGATTTATAAATAGGAGTAGGTTGTTGAACCTTATTCATCACGGGTAGGGCATTAACTAAATATGTTGAAGCTTCTAATGGATTTAAATTTTGTTAAGTAGCATTTTACATAAAAAGCACATTCTTACTAGAGTCTTTAGGGTGAATAATAAATATAGGAATTATTGAAACATCTAAAGTTGGATCCTTAATATTCAATTCTTATTGGACCATCTTCTCACCTTGAAGGAAAACCTTAGTAGAGAGAGCTGGCAAAACAAAATATTGAGTTGGAGTTAGTTCCGTAAGATAATTAACTCCTTCCTTCTTAAACCTTACTAGTTGACAATCAAGCTCTCCGTTATTGAAATAAAGAGTTTCTCCATTGGTAGAAAACTCTAATAATGTCCTTTACTATCATCCTTATCTAACCTTATTATTGGAATTTCCTTTAGGAGATCCTATTTCATATCCATATTAACACATTATAAAAAATACTCCATTCTTTTACATGAAAATGTTGCCTTATCCATGCAAATTGGTTTACCAATATAGCTTGCCAATATGCTTAAGCCATTTGTACACTAATACTCAAGAGGAATCTAACAAAAGTTAACTCGTAAAGGCACTTAATTTTATATTACATGCTTAAGTTTGATCCTGTATTTCCAAAAGTTGGTAGACTATTATAATGCTAAGAACCAACTCTTATAATTTCTTAGGATCTGTCCTTAAAGGCAAATTTGAATATGAATAGAAGGTCTCCATTTACTAATATTTCCAAGAGACATCTTTAGTTTTAATGTTTAGTGGCCCATAGCTTGATTATTGAGAAGACTGATCTCTTTCCCAAGAAGAACTTAACCACAGTAATTGCCTATGAGCTAGCACCTTCCTTAAGAACATTCAAGGAGGGGGATACAATAGGAATATACCCTTTCTCAGGGGGACAATATTGAAGATAAAGACACCCAAAGTACAAATTTATAATTAAAAGCAGGCCTATGGAATGACTGAGCTTGAGTCTCAGAGGTTGAGGGCAATAAGGTAGAGGGAGGCAAGAGGTTTGAAGCCCGAAAAGAATGGGGAGTAGTGTTAGTGGAGGAAGGAGGAGACTTAGCAAAAGGAAGAGAGGGTAAAAAAGGCAAATTGACAGAGGAGAAAGGGGAGGATTGGTCAAGGATTAAGCTACCTGAGTCTATTAGTTAAAAAAGAAAAAACTAGCTGACATTTAATAGAAAAATTTGAAAATGATTCAAGAAATGGTAAATATAAAACTTGAGAAAAAGGTAAAAGTAGAACCCTAAAATGCCCCTAATATTCTAGGGTTGACCACTAATAGGGGGAAGAAAAAGAGAGAAAGTGAAAATCTTGTATGGTGAGGAGAGAGATGATTTAAGGCCTTGCAAAAAAAAATGCTTAAAGATATGGAAGAAGGAAAACACTCGGGGAAGCGAATGTGAAAAGGAGACTAGCTGTTATAGTGAAACATGAAGGAAAAACTAACAAAGATGGAAATAAGAGAAAGGGAAAAGAAGTAAGAATGAGAACAGACACATAATGATAGGGATAGCAAATAGGAAAAAATATTAGGAAGGGGCAGAAGTTAGACATAAAGTAAGTATGAGGACTAGAACTTGAGAGGAGAGGAATAGAAAAGAGAGGGCAACAATCATACCTACAATCACAAACTAGTTTTATATACTCTTAGAAGTTTTGATTTTAGGCAATTGATCGTGGCTCGTCGTTCGATCTAGGATCGATCCTTGGAAACCGGTCAAAAATAATTTATACCAAGGATTGCAGTATAGTGTGCAACCTCGGGTCGTCTCACTTCTTGGAAGCAACAAAAATTGGTTTAAAGCTAGCCTAAGTCAAACAAATGCAATTAAAGCTGGTAAAAAGAGGGGGTTTTTATTTTTTGATCAAAGTTGAGGAAAATAACTAAAATTGTATAAAAGTATATTTTTGGATTTTTGGGATATTTGAAATCAACAAAAATTCAGATAACAATCAAATGATAGGAAATCCTCTTGAAAATGTGCTTAGGCTATCACGGTTTGAAATAAATTTTCGGGGATAGAATCCACTAAGTTTCCGAAAAATCAACCTTAACGAACCCCTTAAGTCCAAGGAATTAATCAAACGACCATTTAATTAAAACCTTGTTAAAAACCTTAGTGTGTGAAATAGACATGTTCATGCAATTGGTCATCAGATCAAACATAATCAATCATATCAAACACAACCATGCAGATAAAAATGATTAATGCAATCACCAAAGACATATATGAGACCTCATATATTTGAGCACAAAAGTTCTACATAATCCAAATCCAAATCACAAAATATTGTTCAACACATGATTAAACCCTAACCATGCTAATCGAATCATACCACTGTAAGCTCTAACCAAGAGTTTTACAATAATATCATTAAATTTTAGACAATAATTGACTACTACCCTTTGAAGCCCATGAACTCAAGCCATCGCTACATCTCCAAGAGGATTTGGACTCCTAGCCAAGCATGTCGGTCGCAGTTCTCAACGCTGTTGATACTCCGACGACATCCATGGTAGAGATGATCCTACGGTGTAGATGATGATACGTGGATGATGAACTAGTCACCAGTAGATGATGGTCGCGGTGGAGAATGACAGTGGTGGACTGTTCGGATCGTCTCCCTCTAGGTCTCTCGAATGAATGTGTGTGGTGTCTGTCGTGGTCGCCGACTCTATGGTATATGGTACTGTGTAATGTCAAGCCCCTTTTTGATCTAATTTAGCAAGTATTTAATGAATCGAGGTTGGGTCGGGTCAAAACAGTGAGATAATTTCCATTTAAAGTGCGAGTATCCGTCTGCACGTCGCGACGTGTGCTCTGGCTTACTCGCCGCAACGAGTTAATTATTTGATGTCGCGACGTGCTGCTGAACATGATGCGCCGAGACGTACGAATTGGTGTATGCCGCGACGTTCCTTCTTCTTGATGCGTCGCGACGTGATAATTATGTTTCGCTGCGACATCAGTTCACGTCGCGACGTGCCTTCTTCTTGATGCACCGCGACGTATGTGAAGGACCTCACAACCTGTTGACTTTCTCATCTTTTTGACTCCTTTTTTCTACAATATAAAATAGCAATTTGCAGCATCAATTGTCCTCAGGAAAAATTATAAAGCAATTAATATCAAATTGCGACAATTTTACTAACAAATTGCAATTAATAAGAGCTCACTATGAGGAACTAATTTAAGCACAAAAATCAGAAATTAGGAGTCAAAAGTACATTAACAGTTATGAAAATGCAGCCAATTAATGATGTAAACTTGGGCTCAATCACTAATTCACTATTCAAATATATCTCATCATCACTATGAGCTATGAAATATATGTGGGCCACTTCTCTTTTTAAATCATCATTGTTAGGATCACTTGAATCATTCCAAGTAAAAGTTTTGAGAGATTTATTTTTCTTATTGTCCCTCTTCTCCTTGTTTCTATTTCTTTAAAATTTGTACATTTTTTAAGAGAGGGAATTAGGGCTTCATATAGCCTTAGTTTCCTATACTTATAAAAGATAATGTTAGATGATTTTTAAAATCATATTTACCTTCCTTAAAGTCAGTTCTTTTGAGGAACTTCTTTCTCCTTAGGAACTTCTTAAACTTACTATTTATTAGTTCTACATCTTCCTATCATTAACATTCTTGCATATACTAAATAGCTAATGTATTATGACTAAATTTTGGATAAAAAATAATATAGTTTGGCCTCTACCTTATCATTAACATTTAAAGAAGAAAACCAAAAGGGAAAGGAACCATAAAGTACTAAACTAGAAAATGAAAGTTTTAGAACCAATTACAACATAAGGAAATGTTTTAGTCAACCCACCATGTACACCTAAATGATTACCTAGGTCTTTAAGTGATTTTAGAAATCTGCGGAGTTGGAAATGAAAGTATTTCACGTGTGAGTTTAAGAACTTACTGAAAAGGAGAGCAAATGGTTGAGTGACTTAGAATTTATGATTTTACCTAGAATATAAAAAATGAGAACAAAATGACCAAAATGGATCTTAAGGCTTTAAAATAGAGAAAATTCCTAGAATTGAGCCTTAGGATTTGAATTTAAAATGAAATTTGGATAAAATGCCTAGAATTGGGTCTGAAGGTTTAAAAATTAAATAAAATACCTAGAATTGGATCTTAAGGCTTCATATTAACATAAAACTTCTAAAATGAGTCTTAGGGCTTAAACTTAAGATAAATTGCATATAACTAGGTCCTAAGGCTTGAAAATAAAATGACATGCCTAAAGTTGGATCATAAGGCTTGAAATCAAGAAAAAAAATGCCTATAGTTGGCTCTTAGGGCTTAAAATTAAGATGAAATTCCAAAAAAAAATCTTAGGGTTTAAAATTAAGGTAAAATGCCTAGAGTTAGGTCTTAGAGATTAAAATTAAGATAAGATGCCTAGAATGGATTATAGGCTTTAAGTAAGATAAAATGACTAAAAAAATAATACATATCATAAAGTAAGATAAAATGCCTATAATGAGTCTTTGAACTTGGAAAGTAAGATAAAATCCTATAATGGATCCTAGGGCTTAAATGTATTTCAGATTTTGACATAGAAATGGGAAATGCATAAGAATTAGTGATTTGATTCCTAGGGCTTTGAATGATTTTGGGATTTGACATTGGTTAACTAAAAGATGGGTTATCTGAAATAAATATAGGTTTGATTTAGATTCTGCCTAAATGAATTGCGCTTTTCGATTTATTCATACATTTTTGGGGATTATGTAAGCCAACTTCTTAAAAAGACTTGAAAAATAATCTTCAAATTTTCATCAATCTCATGTAATACATTCCTGAAATGTCTAAAATTTTTCTTTGTATAGGCGTTCAAGAAAACGTTCTGAAGTATTACCAAGATTGGTTGTAAAAGAAATATATCCAAAGGGATTTGAAAAATAAGCATTCAGCTCCTTTGGAATTTTCTTAACTAAACCCTCAAACTTAGATATAACCCATGTCAAACTATGGTCAATTTTAAAACATGTCACCCTATCAGCAGTAAATCTAGAACCTTTATAAAAAGTGTTGTCTCCTTCTCATTTAACCAAGTCTTATCATCTTGTTAGTATCGCTCAAAATCTCATCTATTATATTCTTTGAAAGCCGAGTATTATTTGGTTGTCAACCATGTATAATCTATTATGGCTTAGATAATTACTTTCTAGCAAGCTCAATTATTTCAGGCCTTACACCAAGTTATTGTTAGCTAAAAAATAATATTGGTTCACCTAATATATTTTATGCATTAATTTATTCATAGAACTTATTTACAGTGGCATCTTCTTTATCAATACACATCCATTATGATGAGTTTGCGGGCCTAGTAGATAGGTTAACTAGTGAAGCGCATAATTTGGGGTAAGATGTTAGTAGATTAGTTGAAATTAATGGAAGACTTATACATAACAAAACAAAGCCCAAATGGTTTTAGAATTTTGTTTAGCAACATTAAGAAATTTTCCTAACAAAATTGATGAGCTGTTGGGGAATATTTCGAGTACCTAAATAACTGTAAGAGGATAGTCACACTTATTTGCATCTCCACATTTTAGTAAATACTTATTATATTTATAGGTATGTTTATGGAATAAAAAACCATAACGAAAATTTCCCTTTAATTTACTTTTGTTCTCTCCTTCTTTTTCATGGAGATTTATCCCATTTCGAAGTGAGAAAATAATTATCATAGCTTACACACTATCATTTGGTGCTCTCATTGCCTTTTTATGCCTCCTAAACTTTCCCAGTCATAATCTAATCTAGCTCTAGAGGACGTGGTTGTCTCTCTCATAGTTCAGGTTCAAAAAATGCAAATAGAAAAAATTTGAAATCATCTTTGGCTAAAAATCAAGAGTGTATAATGGTTATATTTGTTGGTACTGTTAAGCAAGTTTTAATCTTATAAAAACCTTAATATACTGCAAGTGCACGAGCCTTGAATGTAGTATATGATGTGTCGATCCCTCGAGGAGTTAATGATCTAATCTAATTCTAAGTTATCTAAAGCTTAAAAGGATTACTAAAAAGAAAATAAAAACTAAACAAAAAAGAAACTTCGTGAATATGGATTGATTAAAAATTAAAATTTAAAATTAACATAAAGAAATCAAAATTAAGCACCACCAATGAACAATTAAAAATCACACAAGAAAGATTAGTCGATTATGCGAAGGGGGATTTATCCTATTATCAAGTGCTAACATGATTGTTTTTTAGTTAATATGGTATCGATCCTAGACTTTCAAACAATGGATTACTCTCTCTCAAGTTATAATCATTAAACCCTAAATCATAACCCCTAATTGAATTATGAAATTTGCAATCTCTCAATTAACAAAAAACCCACACATCCAATTAGATCTTAAGCCCTCTAATAGACTATCGGGACCTCACACGAGATCTCTTTTCATATAAATTACCAATTTGATTATTTGCGTGATCTATTAGGTTGTTTAACTCTCATTACCCAATCTAATAATTTTGTTATCGGTTCACTCTCTCAATTTGTTACTGAAGCATGCAAATGCAACAAATAATCACAATACCAGATGTATTAACATAAAAAGAAATCACATTAACATTGACTCAAGAACAAATCGTTTAGAACATCATCATCAAACCCAAACCCATCACTATCAAATTCATCTCATACATTCAAAAGAAAGAATAATAAAGATGAAATGAAATGTCAATTAGAAGGGTCGGAATAAATCGGGAAGATAGCAACACTGCAGCCCTTCTTCTCCTTCTTCCTTTCTCCTCCTTCTCTGATTTTCTTCCTCTCCCTTGGATCTTTCCTAATGTAGCAAAATGGAGGCACAAAAAAATAGGGGTCTTTTACCGTCTCTGTAATCTTTTCTATTTAAGGTAAAAACTAGGTTTAACCTAGGACCAAAAAGTATGAAATATCCCTCAAAAAGTTGACTTTAGAACCTAGTCCATGTCTGCTGTTGCACAAGACATGATCGTGGCACTTAATTTTTCTCTTTGTCATGATCGTGGTAGATGGGGCCATGATCGTGGCAGACCCACCAAGCTTCTGTCACAGTCATGGCCCTAGGCCTTACTTAGAGCTTCCTCTGATTCTCCTCAGTTCTTCAATATCTATTCTCAAGTACTAACAAATACATCAAGGCACCTCAATTATATAAAATTTAAGCTTAATGGCATGCTCTAACCCATAAAACACTCAAAACACAAATATCTAACTAAATAACAAAATTGTAACCTAAACATGCACTAATTATTCAATTTAACAACTAAACACATAATAAACTACCTGCTAAAATATTATGTAACCTACAACTATCAACATCTCCACATTTAAACTTTTGCTTGTCCTCAAACAAAACACACCTAACAAAAAAAGACATATATGGAACAATGGTACAATGGCGTTGAACTTCATGAAACAAATTCAACTATAAACATGATCCTTCAAGTTATTTTAACTTATTAAGTCATGAAATCTGTGTCTAAGTAGTTCGGACTAAATATACATAATAATCAACACTTAATGTCACATTAATTCACTCCTATCACTTACACACATGCATTAATAATTTGTTAGTTAATCAAAGCTGTAGTTATCCTTAAGTGGCTTTCATAAGAAATAAGGATATTCACAAGATCAGTAGGATTTATTAATCAACACATTATTTTCGTTAATTTTATTAACATGAACCTAGCCTTTTGACATGAAGGAAAACATTTGTGATGAATGTCAAGCTGTTACACAACTAAGTCATGTTTTTATTAAGCGCTTGGTTGAAATGTCATTATAGCCTTTTGATGCATAGGCAAATGAATGTCTCTCGATTAGTCAGCTAGATCACATTCTCAACTGGCTACTAGCTCTACTCACAACTCATAACTGTTGTGTCTAATTTCTATTGCTTTTAATTACCTTCATATCTCAATTTTAGTTACAAATCCTTGTTCTTTGATCCAAATGTGAGATAAATTGAGTAAAAATGGTATGAATATTGCATGAATGTTAATTATATTATTTTTTAACTTTGCATGAAGGCTGAAGGGAAAGTTGACGTAAAATTTTCATGAAAGGAAAAGGAAAAAAAACAAAGAAAGGTGGTGACTAATTTGTCTTGTTTTGAGTGGGATATTAATTAATGTTAAGATAATTTTACGAATTAAGTAGATTAGTTAGATACTAATAGGAAAGCTAGAATTAGTAATAAATAAATACTCATGGGATTGATACTCTCCTCATCGCTATATTACTATAAATAATCTTTACACTTTTCTAAAGTTGATAGAATTAAAATAGATAATAAAAAAATTTGGATCAACCTAGTCTTTTATTTATGTTACAATGTTAGCCCTGAATTTCTTTTATGTTAATTAAGCATGATTAGCTTAATTAAGCATGATTATTGTTAGCATTAATTAAGTGGACATTT
>JAOQMR010000213.1:18117124-18129268 GCA_027563865.1 Erythroxylum pelleterianum
ATCCAAGCCAATTTACTTATCATTTCCAAAAAAGGGTCCAAAGGCATCGTAGTGAACAAGAAATTGACTTAAAAAAATAAGAAAACTATGATGAGTTATGCAAAAAGTAGACAAATATCAAAACTCTCCTACAAAATTATAGCATTATGTTTGAAGATGGTAGCAGCAGGAGCTACCTAACGGTTATTGTTATCTGGTGCACCTGAACCAAAGAAACAAAAAAAAAAGAACAGGGTGTGAGAATTATGTGGTTACTAATTGGCGCAAAGTCTTCAAACATAACAATAAAACATCAAATCTCCTAAATACTAAACCAAAAGAATTGGTAAGTCTGAAACATTACAATTTTGAATGGAGACATAATTTCGCATAAAACAACAAAGACCATTAGATGTGAAACAAACCAAGTAATTATCTGATAATGCTTGGCAGTTAAGAGAAGCCTCGACGATGGTGGTGAACTTATAAAGTATAAGTTCAATGACACCAGAAATTCCACTTAGCAATGCTTGTATAGGTGAAGGAGTTTTCTCGGATGCTATGGCACCTGGAGCCATTGCCATTAAGCTGGCTAATGCTCCCTCTTCCAATGATTTATTTTCACCTGATGACCTTAATCTCTAGTAACATAAGATCACAACCTGAAATTTGAGAATGAATTGAAAATACTAAACATTGATACATAGGACATTATACTTATAGTTCATCATAATGTAAACTAATTCAATTTCAATCAAAAAGCATAATTGAGACTAAATTGAATTCGATTGATAAATTATCCAACTCTTTCTAGTCAAAAGAGAGTCATCAAAAGAGCATGTTAGATGCCAATTTTGGAAATTGAAGTCTCGGGCCTTAAACATGAGGACAACAGAGCAGAACAATATCAAACTAATCAGAAGCTAATTCCACAAGTTCTGGCAGAAACAATACATCCAACTGAAAACCAAGGATTAAGATTCAGCTCTGAGTAGTCTAAGCTTAAGCATAAGAAAGCATCTAAAATAAAAAAGGGGGGAAATATATTTTTAAAAAAGAGTACAGATTCCTTCCAACCAACTAAAATTGGTTCATCGTTAAAACCTGCGACCACCACCACCATGGCCGAATCCAAACTAAACGACAGAAGCAGCAACCGAGTTAACCTGAACAAGCCCAGGAATCTCACTCACACCCAATGCAGCAAGCATATTGACAGTCTAGTTATCGACTTTAATTTGGACAGTTTTAATGGCAGAGACATCGGGAATGAAGTCCATGTGACGCTCGCGCTCTTCTTCCTGAAGCTTGAGCGAGATTCCACGAACTGGGCCCTTTTGGATCCGTTTCATGAGGTGAGTGGAGAACCCTGCAATCTTGTTCCGAAGGGGCTTGGATGAAGAGGCGAAGGGTCATCGATAGTGGAGAAAATGGTAGGCGAGGAAGAGAGAGGTAGGTCTATAAGACCAATTTCTCCTGGAGAGTCGTCGGCAACAGTGAGCCATGGAAGGGAATAGTAAGTAAGGAGAGCTGAAAGAGAGAAATGAGTGATGGGTCTTTGGTGAAAGAGAAGAGAGTGGGAATGGAAAAGAGTAGAGGGGGTTATTTGTTAGGGACCGAAAGGCAGAGAAGAAGAACAAACCAGAAGAAGAAACGCGACAGAAGAAAGTAGCAAAATGGTGAGAAACAAAAACTTTTAAATATTAATAGAACAAACAACGACGTTTTCTTTAATAAAACATGACGGATTCTATTTTGCAACGTTTTATTAAAAAAATGTCACAAAAAGTGTGATAAATCTGTGACGTTTAATACAAATGTCGCAGAAAATTAGCTTTTTTCGTGACGTTTTTTAAACGTCACAAAAAGTCTGAACAATTCGTGACGTTTTTTTTGAAACGTCGCGAATTATATATATTTGTTGTAGTGAAATACTAGAACAAAAATACTAGAACAAAAGCGTTGGGTGCCTATCAATAAATATATACTCCACCCTACATTTCCATCCATGTGGGAACAACCATATTATGGCAGTGATTAAATTAGTAATCCCCAAAACAACCCATCAATAAGCTAGAGCTTAGATATTTTATATCCTGACATAAGAATTGTAGTATTTAAGTACCCTACTGTTGGAAAACTAGGTCGGGATTTGATCTCAACTACAGCATAATAATTACGAAGCTTTTTCATAAATTGGTTTCTCGAAAATCATGATCAAACTAGTATGGCATAAAAGGAATAGTCCTGAATAAATTGCAGACAAGGGACAAACCCTTTTACCTTTACATCCTAAATCGGTGCTCTTTGTGTGTATCGAACTCGGCGACTACTGAGCATTTGTTCTTTGAATTTCCTTTCTCTAAAACAGTGTGGTTAAATTGTCTAAACCACTTCCAGATACACCTACCGCACCTGACAAACCTTCAGTCCATTTTAATTAGGGTTAACCAGTCACCAGCTTTCATAAACTATGAAATCAATACCTTCATCATTGTCCTTTCTGTCATTGTGAATAACCCGTGTACTGAAAGAAACCTGAGAACCTTCAAAGATGAAGCCTTAGATATAGGGAGCTTCAATACGAGAGTGATCTTTCAAGTTATGGAACACCTCAACTCAAACACTAAGAGAAGGTAAATTTTGTGTGTTTTATACTTTTAACGAAATGTCTACAGGTTTGACAGCAAGTTTGGGTAGGAGAGGGAAACCCAATCCCTCTTCGATAGCTACAATAGGAGAAACATAAGATGCAGGGAAAGCCTCAACCTCCACAAAGCCTTGAAGAATTAGTTTTGGAAGCATGGTGTCACAAGCTATAAGGGCACATTCCTTTAGATAACAATAGAAGAGCCCTACCCTATGGATTGATGCCTTAAAAACTGGAAGTCCATATCAGGTTTACAATGGGATGTGGCTTAGAATTGAGTAAGGCTTTATCTCACCTACCTTATTACTTTAGTATCCTACACAAATAAGATCCCGCATTGCTATGGAAATGAGAAGAATTCAAATTATGATGTATTGTCTTCAAGTTATTGGATAGTAGGTAGTCTGGATTAGTTTATCTACTAATTGAGTTTGTTGCTTGAAAATTGTGTTATTGGTAAGATGATCCTTGATAGGACCATCTTGGTTGTAGTAATGGTTTAGGTTTGATATTGTGGTTTGTATGATCATGGGAAAAATTTGTAGAGCTCCTTATGCTTTCTAGTAAGGTTTTTCTTTTGGTTTGGATAAGAGATTGCATCTTGGGCAATCTCTAGATTGTACATACCTTCTATTTATTTATAAACTTTACTGACTTACCAAAAAAAATCATGATCAATTAATTTTATAAAATAATTAACATAAATCATAATAAAGCAGAAACTTAATTGGTACCTTATTCTGAAGCTTGATATTTGTCTTGTCATATCCCTCGAACTGTTTCCAAAATCAATTTATCTTAATCACCGTAGTCGCATAAGCGTTCGACCTTTAACGGTATCCACAAAACAGGGGGCGAGAACTCTACAACTCTTAAGAGAAAGTTAAGCAAGAGATGCTAGCTCTATAGAGTTTAAGCCTATTTATAATTGGTTCTGGACGTTTTAGTAATTTAATTGAAATTAAAATCTAATTTCAATTAAACTTTAATTAGAACTAGAAATAATTCTACTTAAATACCAATTAGGTGCAAATAAGATTCAATATCTCATTTTGATCCTTATTTATTAAATATCTCATATTTAATCTTAAAGTTTCTCAAACTTTGCAATCAAGTCCAACTTGGTTAAAATAACTTTGCTCTCTTCAACCCATTCTTTATGTGAGACCCATTAAGTTCTCAAATACGTTGACAATGATTATAAATTATATTGCTAATTCATAATTGGAATTAGATTTTAATTTATCTTTCATTCTTTAATTAAACAATTTATAATCATAAATCAAAATTGGAGTCTAGCAACACGTTATAACTACCCAAATATTTAGGAATGTCAAAGTAGTTTTGACTAACCTTTCTATGCATGATTTTTCTGTATAATTTAATCATTTCATCATATAGTGTTCCGATTAGACAAAGCATGGAATTAGTGTCTACTCTTTTTAAGTCCAATCATATTAGTTCTCCATTATTAGTCATCGATTCAATTAACGAAATTTGTAAACTATTTACAAATTTTCATTCCACCTTGGCCAAGGATATCCCGAATGATTACTAATCGAGAATAATAGAACATTCTCCCTAATTACTTTAGGGTGATGAATCATATCCTGATTACACAACTATCTTTATATAATTCATGCTGCATCCAATGACTACCGACTGAACAACCAATGCTTAAATAAGTCATAAGTAGTATCAAAATGTAGCAATCTATATATAAGATAACTTTGGTGACCTCGAGTTAAAGGATCACTTATACAATCATCACAATGAGAATTCCATAGATATACAAGTAATGTTCCAAATAGAATTCTCATTTCGGGTCTGTTCAGTAAACTTGTTCTCTAACAAGTACCTACAGATTTGTCTTAGTATATCTACACTTTAGCTTATGAGATCAACTACTTCCTTTACAAGGAAAAACATAACGTGTGCTAGTCATTTTGGATTCTATTAATGTCCAATCTTAATAGAATAATGACCAGGAATACTTTAGGGATAAGATATAAATGTAATATGAATATCATAATTATAATCTCATTATAATTTAATTTACAATGTACAATTATCTCAAGGACTTTATCATATACATCTAAACATGTACAAGATAAATAACGCCTTTAAATTATTTTGTCATTAAACTAGAACCAAAACGATTGGTTGTAAGGCATAAACCAACAATCTCTCACTTGCACTAAGTTAATTGTTTACGTATCATATACGAATCACCATACAATGATCATACTACTACGAGGACAGTAGCTTAATGAGAGAAATTTCCAAGATTCTTTATAGTGAGCACTTACTTAAATCTTACAACTTAGAAGTATAATTATCATCATAATTAAGAAAAAAATTCCTAAACACATCATTGGATCTTTGATGAGACCTCATCTCCTTTTGCATGCTTAACGACTCTAATGTTTTACAGCACATTACTATCTTTAATGATGCAAGGAACTATATAAGATTCACTAAACAACTTATTGATCCAATTAATCATTTCCACCAAATTAAAAATATATTATGGCTTAATTAGTAACCATTGCTACATTGGAACTTTTCCAATCTTCAATGATATTGTTCTAAGTAAATAAACCCTAATTAGGATTCACTTCTAAAGTTATATCCTTATCATCTTAATCTCCAATATTAATTCATACATAGAATAATGGATATCTTTAATACTTTGTAAGTATTTGATATCTCAAATACTAAACATCTTTATAACATTATCCAAGTAATTGAATTAGAATAGGTTAACAATGTCCAATCTACCTTTATAAATCTAATTCCCAGAATTAAGTTGTTACCCTTTTCATATTCAACAAGAGTTATTCTTGGACAATTATGTTTTCAACTATTGAAAGTTAGAATTTTTGTTCTCTATTAGCAATATGTCTCCACATACTCCAACTAAAGAGGACAACTATACCCCCACTAACCTTCTTATAAACATGATAAATTCACAATCAACTCCAAAACAAACTTTTAAATTAATCATGAAAGTAAATTTTTTAACGTTTCGTAGCCTTTCATATATACATCAAATGTATTATCAAAAGCACTAATTCCAATTAGATGTACCGTTATGAGAATTGAACCTTTCAAATTCCTTTTGATTCCCACTACTTATCTTAAGAACCATTCTCCTATAAGTATACATTGAATCAAAAGATTTGTTTACTGAATCTATAAGATTATATCCATTCTTTTGGATATCTCATAACCTTTTATTATCCAATTTAGTTCTAAACTTAATGGATAATATATGCTTCAACCAAGCATGACATTCTTGAATCATTAAATTTGACTCTTTCAAAGACTTAGCATTTCATATCTAATATGAAATCTTACTAATTAATTCAATTGGAAATATTGAAAGTAAGTTATTGTGCTATGCATCACTATAGTAGAAATAATAGTGCATCCTATAATATCTCATATTGTATTTTTCTCCTTACATAAATCAATACTCTTACAGAATTATATTGTGAAGGTATTTATTAAAGAATCTCATTCCCTATACATAACCGAAAATTTAAACTCACCACAATAATCTCATCAAGTGCTTCAGCATTCTCATTGTTTAATTTTACTTAGATTTAAACAATTGGAATTAATCACAATTTTAAATCATTATTTCATTTAATACATATGAATATATCACATAAAGTCATTAATAATCTAATGAAATATAAGTATCAACCTTTTATGAATTGTTATTCCATCCAATACATCACATGTATAAGATTTGACAATTCAATACCATCATCTTCCTTTCACCAAAGGTTGATTTGGATATTCTTCAACTTTACAAGTTTCACAAGTTCCATACAATTCATAATAAAAAGAATACATATATCCTAATATGTAACTTTATGATTCTGGTTATGATGATTTAACCAATATGGTATAAAAGGATAATCTCAATTATCCAACTTTTTATTCTTCCACTTATGTTAAGAATAAGTTTCCTTTGATTTAACATATACAAACTCTTTATATAAAATTAGATCAACAACTTTTACTTAACAATGTATTTCCAATCATGAATTGAACATTACAATAATGTTGAATCTAGATTCAGTATTGTATACTCGAAAGTATGAATTAGAAATACATATGATCTCTATCATAGCTCATATAGGCATGAAAAGTCATGCAATCACCTTCTTCTTATGACAACTATTATCATACTATAGCAAACCCATTAATTGTTGTCCATGTTTATGATTTTAATAGGCTAAATTAAGTGGAAAAATTTGAACAAGGTACTGTACCTTTCATCTCTACTCCATACAACCCCTCGCATTTTACTATCATGGTGTTGACATACATCTTACATGTTGTCATCAAAGTTTATGATACACTATTAAATTCAAATTGTCAATACATTTTGTCATCTATATAACTTTGACTTATCTCTAAAACTTTGTCATGGAATCCTCAACAGGGATTACAACAAAATAACATAATGGGCATACAATTTTCTATCGAACTTTTGAGAACTCTTCTCAAACGTATCATATGTCTAAGAATTTAGGTTCACTAACTTAGTATCAACTATATTGAATAAAGTAAATACCACTCAGAACAAAATATAAATGTAAGAAAAAGCAAGTAATTAATTATATGCCATGAATACCAAATAAGATTAGGACCTTAATCATGTATTTGGTTACTCTCACTATTTTATTCGAAATAATAGCCCTCACTACTATTTGAAAAATTACTCTAATCTTTCTAGTGGCCTAGGATCTCATTCAAATATAGTTGATCTTGAGTGTTCTTAACAAACCAACTAAACTTAACAACCTTATCAATCATATCTCATGTGACTCTTAGATCAGTTAGGTGACAACTCTTGTCAAAACATATCTTATATGTCATTCCTAACCCTGCCTCTAAATTTATGCAATCATGAGTTTGCTCATCCAAATCACACAAATTTAATTAATTAGAACTCACTGTCATAATATTAAACATGCTCGGGGTAAAGTAGCCTTGACTTTGCTTAATAAGCCTATAACAAGCAGAACTCCAGTTTATTCTTAAAATAGTGGAAGGCAACAATCATGTTCTCAGCATGTACTTAATATTTTAACAAGGGATTTTAACTTCATTTTTCTCATCAATCACAAAATTTCATGTAAAATATCAAATATATAAAACATAACATGCATCCAATGCATATATCAACTATATAAATAAAGTATACAACTTTTGCACTCATAATTAAATTATAGGCATAAAACATCAAGTTTCATTTGATTCTAGTTATTGATCTTCATAATCTAAAATAATAATTCGAACTTTTTGTAAAATTAAATTAGATTAAAACCATTGATTCCTATGTAAACTAAATTCACTATAAGAAAAATGTTGTGTAGCGACAAAAATTACTGAAGAAAATCCTTTGGATTCCGTCGGGAATACAAATTGGTGACAGAATTTAAAAGGTGTCAAACAGCCGTAGGTAATAATTTTCAATGAATAACAGAATCTCTGTCGGTAAATTTATCGAAAAACTTTTTATATAACCACGGTGAATATATCGACGGTTATTTGTTCAGTGGACTGTCGGTAAATTTTCGAAGGTAAGGATTTTTCCGTCGACATATTTATAGACGGTATTGTTTATTCCATCGGTAACTTTATTACAACATTATCGAAAGTTATGATTGCTTTGTCGGTGAGTATATTAATGATTTTTCTGCGACAAATCCTATCTTTAAAGTTGGCAATGGGCTGTCAATATTATCGACAGTTTGTTGTATTCCGTCAGAAAATATAATGGATTTTACTGACCTACTTATGTTTTCTATCGGTAAATATTTAAAAAAAATTTAAAAAGTCCCGACATTAAATTTTATTTCATAATCTTATGTTTAATGCATAATTTCAACAGTTATGAATTATTTGTACATAATATTTGGATTTGTTTATGCATTTAATTTGTTTAAACAGAAAGTTAATTGATAGAAAAAACATTAAATTATATATAATAAGTATTTGTAACTCAAATGAAATAACTACAAGAACACTATTGATTTGGTGACCACAGATGCTTTGATTATTGCGATGAGGTGCTACCCCTCCCTTTCAACTCATCCATCTCATTACAGGGTTGAGCTATGTACTCCATCGACTGTTGCAACTAAGTTGTCAATGTGTGCACTATGCTCCAAAGCTCATTGACTTCATTGGACGTCAATCGTCTACTTGATGTTGCTATATTGGACGTGGAGGATTGCGAATAATATGTGTTCGCAAATGAACCTAAGCCAAAGATCCTTCCACACTGGTCCTTGCCACCCACTGCATCAAGATATGTCTGACTCTCATCAATAGCTTCAGAGTATTGAGACTATCATTGAATGCTTTCTTGTATTTGTTCCTATTAGGAGGCAATGTTTATATTATTAAGTAATAATTATTAAGAATTAAAATTAAAGCATAAATTTCACATACATTAAGTTCTTTACATCGGGTGTTGACGAATGTCACACTGTCATGCTTCTAAGAATTAATATTAAAGCATAAATTTTACATACATTAAGTTCTCTACATCAGGTGTTGACAAATGTCACACCATCATGCTTCTTAGTGTAAGTGTGCAAAAAGAGCTAATGGGGTGTAGGCCTCATGCCTATAGTCTTTTCTTGCATATGAATAAAATGTTATAAGTTAACAAGAATTTATAAAAATTTTGGCAGAATTTCCTCTATTTTTATGATATTTACTCCCTGTTGAACAAAGAAATTTACTTAACTACAAAGCCATATATAACACCAGACATTTATAACATTATCATTCTCCATAATACACATATTTTTATTCCGAAATTCACACATCAATTTAAATTGATATATAGCAAACTAAAAAAATCATAATATAAACGTAAAGTGTAAATACTTACAAGTCTCTCTACATGCTCATGGTGCGTAAGAGATCCTCCCATATGTACGGGAAGACTCTCTCCTCCAGGTCCTCCACGTCTATTAGTAGAATTAAGCCCTGAAATAGACATTGCCTCAGGTGATGTCTAATACTGCTATCAACGACTCCATATTTGCTCAGAAATATAAGGCAGTCGTACACCAGCCTTGCATATGGCACCAACAATGTCCCGATCACGTGTACATGCCCGTCTCTACCATACTTTATTAATGACCGTGTCAAATTCATAATCCCAAAATATTCTTTACGAAATAAGAGGAAAAAAATTCGATAAATAGTTATAATGTAATAATATCTATCTAATTAATGTATAAAATAAGTTAAAAAAGAAAATAATATTTTTTATTGTACCTCAAACTCCTGATAGTAAAATTCCTTTATGGCCTGAGAGATATTCTTCCATACATAACCCTCAAGATCAATCTTCTCCTTAAATTTCAATGTCACGTTTCTTGAACACAGTCCTGACGGAATCACCCTAATATAAAAACAAATAATTTTATACCATTTTTAAAGTTTAAACCCATAACTTAATTATAAACATATAGTGTTTCATGTATTTTCACTTACAAATTATTGTCAATTGTGATGTAAGTTCTTCCATCAGGTCCCTCAGCTTCAGGCTGGCAGCCATCCGCTTTATCCGTATTGTTTACCCTTAATATCTCTCTCGCTGTAGGGGTAGTGGAAGATGCAGCGGTGGTGGATGGTGTAGCAGCAAGTACAAAAGGTAATGCCTCATCTACAAGTGTAGTAGCTGGAGGGGGAGGAGGTGATTAAGTTGCAGCTGCAGAATGTGATGGTTCACCTGGACAGTAAGTACCTCTGAATCGTTGTTTGAACATGGGTTGCATTATATCATATTTTCTCTTTGGTGGCATATTTCAACCTGAAATTCATATTTGATTAAATTTTCTAGAAATATAAGAATTTGAATTCAATATTTTAAACAATATATTGAAAAGAAAATAAATGATTTATTGAATATAATATTCAATTACAAACATAAATTAATCGTTATCATCACTTAATTGTAAATTAAAATCATCTTATTTTTCTGAAGAATAAGAATCAAACTCAGATTCCTTTTTAGATCAATGGCCCTCATCATCCTCTCCAGATGAAATTTCAACATATTCATTGGATGGATCGTTCAAAGGTCCGTTATCGTCATATGTGACAGATGCATTTATTTCATAAACATTTTCCTGAAATGCTTCACTTTCAATTCTATGTTCTCCTTTTCCATTTAATTCAAAAACACCTCTAAGTTTAACTTTGCAAACAACTAACCAATCTAACTTATCTTGTTGTAAGCTAGGAAAAGGGACATAACATACCTGAATTGCCAATATGAAAGGTTCAAATTATCTCAATCTTCTTTAGTTGTTGATTTTAACTAGATTATATCGGCTATGCACTTTTGTACTAACATTTGGAGTCGAATCAAACCAGTCACACTTAAATAAGCTTTATTGGCAATGCAAGTACTCAATTTCAAGTATCTCAATAACTATACCATAGTAATCCATCAATTCTCTTTGTATGCAAACTCCACTATTTATTATTGCCATGTTATGAACATGATATTCTGTATGATATTTATATTTATTAATGACATACACCAGATACGCTTTAATAGTTCACAAAGTTCCCTTCACAAGATCACATATGAACTTGTTCTCTATTGGATTTTCTATGGCCTACATAAAAGGAATTATCATATCAAACAGTATAATGTCATTTGAACACTTAAATCTTATAATTCAATCATTTCAATAATTATAAGTGAAAACTTACATATTTCTCGAACCATCGAGGAAAGTGTCTTCCAACTTCTTTATTGATATCATCCTTTGTTTTGTCGAGCATTAGCTCACGTAACAATTCCTCGCATAATATAAAAACATTATTATGTATTTTAGTTATGAATAACACTAAATTTCAAAACCCAAATAATCAATTTCAACTTACAACACGAAAGGTTGAGCCTCTTGATAGTTCAATAAAATGTAACCATGGGTACCCTCAATTTCTTCCTCTGTTAACATTCTTTATGTTAAACGTCTATATGTTCGTCTAGGATATTTGAAAATAGATAAGTTACTATTAGCATCACTCGTTCCTCCCCCATCGTCATTACGAGGAACTTTTCTTTCTCATGTGTGAACATGTGCCTCAAAATAATGTGAACAAAATGTACTAGCTTCCTCTACTAAGTAACCATTACATATCGAACCTTCAACTCTAGCCTTGTTTTTGACATTTTTCTTTAAGTTATCAAAATACCTATATTATCGAATAGGATTATTACAATTTAGTTGTTAAAATATGTTATTACTTCAATTACAACATTTTTGTCGAATTACCTCTCAAACGGATACATCCATTGATATTGAACTGGACCGGCTAGTTTTGCCTCATTTGCTAAATGAACAGATAGATGCTCCATACAATCAAAAAAGCTTAAAGAAAAAATCCCTTCTAAATTGCACAAAATTACTAGAATTTTCCTTTCTAGTTTTTCCATTTCAACCAACTTGATTTCA
>JAOQMR010000213.1:18152232-18166786 GCA_027563865.1 Erythroxylum pelleterianum
GAAATATTAAATCAAATTAAGTCCCAATAATTGAATCAACAAGAGGAATAAAAAGGGGTAATTAAAACATAAATATTGGACAAATATGCACTTATCAATTTTTCATTCTCTCTTCTCCTCCTCATTATCCTCCTCACATCATTTCCAAAATTCTATATTTTATAACCTGACACTTTCCTTTACAATACTTTTTTAGAAACAGATAATGATAAAACCTTTCCATAGGGAACATCTGGAAAATGAGAATCCACAACCTACCCCTTCCCCTCCCTCAGCCCCCACCTTAATGAATTGGAGGAAAGTTGTAGGGGAGGCTTTGAATGCCACTCTATGCTTCTACCCTCCTTACAATATAGATTTAACTAAGATAGTGACTGTAGATATAAAAATCTTAAGGGAAGGAGAAAAAGGTTGGAACACAATAGTCATTAGGTTCTTCCTAGATTGAAGTTCTTCTTATCTAGCAATTAAAAGTTGGAAACAAACTACAAGGAAAGGCAAAGGCTTATAGAAAATTCTCATCTTAAAAGAAAACTAAGTTCTATTTAAGTTTTAAATTGAAGGAGAAGCTATAAAAATTATAAAATATAAGCTATGGAATATGTCTAATCTTCCTTTTTTCCTCCTTTTTTAAAGACTTGGAATTAGCATTAAAAAGATCATACAAGTCAACATTCCATTTTGGGTGAACATACACAATATTTCACTAAAATGTTGGACAACAAAGGGATTAAGCTTGTTAGTAAGTTATATTGAGAAACCATTATGTATGGATGAAACCACTATTATAAGGAAGAAAATTAGGATGCGAAAATATGTGTTATATTGGTATAACTTAAGAACTCCTAGATACAGTACCAATAATGAATCTCAATGAGGAAGGGAAGCTATTTGAGGATACAGTGAATGTCTCGTAGAACTAGAAACCAACTTTAAAACTCCAAAGCAAGAAATGGAAAGTTATTGGCAGATAATTTGCAATAGGAGAAGAAGAGTTAATGAATCGTGAAAGTAATCCTTTTGAACCTATAAAAATGTGGAAAAATCAGCTAGTCCTAAGTTCAGTTTAATACCTAGTGACAAAGGGCATAAGGAACCTATTCTAAAAAATGTAAGCAATAAACTAATATGCAATCATCAATCACCACTGAAAAGAATCCATCACCTTTGGAGAAGGAAATTTCTAAGGAAGGAGATTCAGATAATGCCACAGAGAATCATGAACAAGAAAAATTCCAAAGCTCTAGGAAAAAGATATCAGGTAAAAAGAGGAACAGTAAGGATCTTAAAAACACCCCCTCTAATTAACGTCTATATTAACATGGAAAACTAAGGCCATTAAATACCATAAAAAATATCTGGAATTAGTGATGTTTTCTTAGAAATAAATCATGTTTTGCTTGGTGTTATGCCTAAAAAGTTCGAAAAAGACCTAGGCTATCCTAGTCGCAAGTATACGAGATAGTCGTAGTTGATAACCCAGGGTCGTCTCCTACGGAGGTGAAATTGGTCAACTTAAATTAAGTTTGAATTAAAAATAAAAACAAAAACAATGCATTCCTAAACATTCTATCTCGACTATTGAGTGAAAACTTTTAAGGAAAATTACAAAATTAATTTGAAAAGTAGACAGAATCAATTGGGAGCAAAGACAAATAACTTAATCGAAGTGGAAAACTCTTGAGAATCACTAATTTAATCTCCTATACTTGATTAAGGGAAAATGATTTGATTGTTGTCTTACTAAAATTAATAGTTAGGTTCTAAATTGATTCGAATAATGAACTAGTCTAACTTTCGTATTCAACAAGTTATTATTAGAATTAATAATGAAAATCCTACTACCAATTACCACTTAAGTTAATATATTTCTAGTTCTTAATCTAAGTGTCCATTATTTCACGAGTCATAATAAACTTCATCTCTCGAATCTTCATTTAACACTAAAACGATCCAAATTTTAGCCATTCTATTACATCCATTCAGTTCAGAAACCATAACAATAAATAAGACAACATATTCATAAGCCAATCAGGAATTTTCACCTAAATAGCTACATTCATTCTTAAGAAAAGAGATCAGCCCATCATATCATACACAGATTCATCATACTCAAATACTTCAATCTCATATTACTGTTGACAGAAGTTTGAAAACAACAACCCAGCAACTACTTAAATGAACTATGATAAGACAACAAGCAACAATCGTTAAACTAACAAGAGTATAAACTGGTTAATACCAAAGGAACAATAAACTGAAAGAAACAAGCAGTTGATGAGGAAAGAGATAAACAAACAGAGGGTTGAATAATGAGATATTGGAGGTCTTCTACATTATCAACTTTCAACTTTGGCTCTTACCTTCTGCTTCAGTTGCTCTCCTATAACCAACTGTTTGCTTAAGATCAACTCCAGCTTTTGCCATAAACCTATTTATTGTGTCACATAAACCATTCACCATACTATTTATTGTGTCACATAAACCTATTGCCATACCATTTCATATCAGATAACCCTGTGTTCTTCACCACTTCTTGTAACTCTATGTTCTTTTTGTTTCCAGTTTCTCCCTCCTCTTATTTCAGTCAATCTTAAAGTGCAATTAAAGTCCCCTAAAACTATCCATGGTTCTTGATATATTTGCTAATTCTTACTAATTCAGTCCAAGCATCTTGCCTTAGGAAGTTATTATTAGCTCCATAAACCATTGTTAGTGAAATCTCCTTACTAGTTTCTTTCATCCAAATGTCATAGTGTATTAGTTGGTCATTCTTAAACTTGCTTCCTATCTCCACCTTATGACAATTAAAACCAATTACTACCCTTCTATTCACTTGATAATCAAGGTTGGTAACCACCTTCTGCCCTTTGTCTAGGAATCATAAAATGCTCTCCAGCTTTTCCCTCTTTATTTCAGTTTCCAACAAATCGACAAAATCTAACTTGCTTTTTTTAATTAACTCCTTGACAACAAGTTTTTTATTAATGTTGTTAAGCCCTCTAATATTCAAGGCAGTTATCTTCATCATCTTTTCTTTTTCTCAGTTCCTCTTAGGTTTTCTATTCAACCCTAGTGAAGTTAATCCTGCATCATATTTAGTACCTGATACTTCACCTCTTTCCATGACTGGGGTGCCTACTAGTCTTCCCTAATTCCCATTTTTAACTACTTATTGACTTATTTCCCTTTCTCTATTATGTCTGTGACCTCCAAATCTAAGTCCTGTTCAAATTGTATAGCATCAGACTTTCCTTTTTCTGCCTGAATGTTCTCCACAAATACTATTATTCCCTTAAGAGTCTACTTCCCCTGAAGATTGTTCTCCAACACTACTGTTGTTTTCTCCTATGCTATCTTCCCTTCTTTATTATCCATTTTCCTCCATACATTCTTTTCTTCTTTGGTCTTCGGTTTCCATATATAAATAACAACTATTACATCTTCTTCCAACCCTCCATTCTTCAACTTCATAATTATAAGTTTATCTGTTAGTTTCTTTGATATATCTATATTAATGCATACTCTTGCATACATTGTCCTCTTCATTAAAGCAGTATTCTCATCTAATACCAATGGCTTTCTATTTTACATGTAGTTCATACCTTCTGTAGACCGGTACTCTAATGACACCTTGTGTATGTTTACCCAATGGTACTGTCTCCAATTTACTCCTATCCAATGTGACCCCCGAATGCCAGTTTTTTATAAGCATTAGATAACCCATCACATGCCATGGCCCTACTTCAAGCACCTTTTAGGCGTTATCATCTAAATTGAATTTAAACACAAACAACTCATCTTCATTCACCATCATGTTCACTAGCCCCTTATTTGTCCATGCTTCATTTGCCTATATTTGAACAATTAGGAGGGCCAACCTCTTCTCTAGAAAAAATCCCACCAGTGAATTGTTCCATTTTCTTACACCTTATTGTAGTATCTCCAATGATGCATGAATAGGTTTTTCTGCTTATGTTTCGGCGTACTTAAGTTTGCCCATATTCTCTGTGTCTCCTGCAATGGATTTCCACTTGGTCTTTTCCATGTTCCCATTTTCATCTCTTGGAATAAGCTTTTCCAAGGTTCCTTTTAAAGATAGGAAGTTCATGCTGTTGAGTTGGTAAGTAGGTGAGTTGGGTTTGTTTTACTGCTCCATTTTGGGAATGGTTAGTGGGTAAGGTGGTAAATGGGTTAGTTTCCTTATGGGTTAATGGGTAAAGTGATTCGCATGTTAAATTGAAAGAAAAAAAAGTTGTTGGAGAATGGAAGGCAAGATTGTTTGTGAGGGAAAAGGAGAAGAAGAAAGCTCGGAAAGACTTGAAAAAACTCATCGCTCTCTTCTTCTCTAACCTAGGATTAATTGCTAATCAAGTCAAAATATAGTTTTTGGGTAAAAGTTTTGGCTAATTATCTAATTTTAAAAAATATTACAAAATAATTATTAATTAAAAAAATTATTTTTCGGGAATCATCATAATCAAGAGTTTAAATTTTAAATTACTAGTTACACAACTGCATATGTTTCAATAATTATAATAATATTAAACGTAATTAAAAAATTAAGCATAATTATAATAAATTATGACAATAATTCAAATCACAATTGCAATTATCTGGCAGAGCTTAATTAAAAACCTTGGTGATAATTAGGAATGAATTATTTGGCAGTTGTAAAGCACAATTGACATTCCACCCGGAAAGAGTAGCATATATCCATGTTCCCTTACAAGCGGAATGGAATATATACGCGGGGGCCGTGTGGTGGAAAGGAGATGGAGCAGTATATATCGAATATATACGTGGGGGTCGTGTGGTAGAAAGGAGATAGAGAAGCATATTGCGTAGCCCTTTTAGTAACTGAGAGAATGAACTTGGCTGTCGACGCCTACTCATGAAATCTAATCGTTGAACTTTATACATTTTACAAATGGGAATCGAAACTGGAATGGGAATGGAATTTTCTTTAGAATATATGCATATATAACACGTCAATGGGAATCTTGTTTAGAATATATGCATGTATCAGCTTTTTTGCATAAGAAAAAAGATAACATAAGAACGTGCATTGCTTGAATTTTCTAAATAAAATTCCTGTGCTATAATTTTGGCCTTCCTTCTCATAAAAGAAAAAAGTCCCTTTCATTTTATTCCGTTGGAAAATAGGCTTTGCCGCCTGTGTGTGGACGTGTCAATCGGAATTTTCTTTACAACGTACGCATTGTGTGCTTTTCTGCATAAGAAAAAAGATAACATGAGAACGTGCATTGCTTGAATCCAGGATAAAAATTTGGATTACGAGTGACATTACGGATTTACTTGTTACAATAATTACAGTTAGTCTGTTGCAAAGTTATCGTCATGTTTAATCATGTAAAGCCCATAAGATAGAATACCAAACCCTGCGTCAATTATTAGTGTGATTTCCATGTAATCCTATCTTGGTTTGTTTGGAGACAAATACAATTCTTTAAAAGATCAACCAAATATTAACGACAAGAAATAACTCTTCAAGTTACAGGAGTAGAAAAATATAAGAATAAGAAACTAACGATGAAACAAACATCAATATTTAACATGAAAACCCATCAAGTGCAAAGGGAAAAAAATACAGGACAAACTGACAAATAAATCTCTAAATTTAATAAAGATTTATAGAAAAAAAATTGATCTCTCACCACCACAACAACAAGTTGTCTTGTAAAGTTTTAGGATTGAAGCCAAAATTAATATCATAATGAACAAATCCTCAAATCAATCCAAAAAATAATCAAACAAGGATAAGAATCTGACTCTCTTTGCCTTCTCTATAATTTTCCTCACTTTTGGACGTTGCGGCCACACTCTCTATCTCTTGTTATGTAGTAAGATTCAAATGAATTATTTATAGGTATCTCTGACTTGATAGCTAATTCAGAATCCTAACTGAACTCAACTAGCTGGATCATATCTTATCCTAATCAGATTACGTCACATTATCCATTAAAATGACGTGGATTTTATATGATAGGATTTATCTACATAACATCCCCATCTAAATAGGACCCTATCTAATAAGATTTATTAACATAACAACTAAAAAGATAAGAGATTACATCTATCTAGGAATGATAGATCTATATCTACGAAGATCTCAACAATCTTCAGATAATCCTCACACATCTATCTACTGTGATCTAATCTACCACATCATCCAAGATCTCAAAATAAGTTGGGCACTCAATAATTTTCCCCTCTATCCCAAATATAGGAAGACACATTATTCTTCATCATCTACTTAAGATAAATCTTAGTAAGCTTACTGAAAAGTTAACGCTTGTTTCCGAGAACCACTTAGTCAACATATTAGCACCATTCACATCCATATGAACCTTCTTTAACATTAATTATTTCTCTTCTATCACAGACCTTAACCAATGATATCTAACATCTTCACAAAATGCAACCTCTTGCACATCCTCAAGCTTCCCCTCAGTAGTAAGCAATAGGTACTCAGATCTTAGATAACTTGTGAAAGGTCTTTTCTCCCTGATTGACCTTTAAAGTTTTGTTTCATCAGTTGTTGTATCCTATCACTCCCCTTGCTCACTATCATTAATAAAGTCATAAAAATTTGAATGCACCAACTCTAATAACTCCAACTTCCTTGCAGATCTTCTCTTGAAAGAGACTATGTACTGCTTTCCAACCAAACAATGATCACAAGAATTAAGCAGTTGTAAGTTCTTAACTGGAATAAGGGATTTTCCATATAGCAACTTTAATCCCTTCTCACTTTTGTATCTAATCATTGCTGCCACAAACTCAGTGAAGATTCCTCTTTGGCTGTGTATAGCTCTCCACCACCATACAACTTTAAGTGTTTTACATAGTGAACAACATAACTCTCCTTAGGCTACTTCCATTACTCCTTTGGACAATTTCCACTTCCTATCACCGAAAGTTGCTTAAATCCTTCTTGATCTAACACATTCACTGATAACATATTCTGTTAAGTCAAGAAGACTTCACTTCTTTTATTAATTTTGATGAAAGTCAAATAATAATAATCATAGAAGTGTGTGAATTGTTTTGATGAATTTATTAAGTGTGCAGATAAATGTAAGTAGCACAAATCATCAAATCAAGACGATACCTTAGTCAAAGCTGAATAGGATGGACCAAACAGAGTGCTTAGTCTAAGACACTAGACGGAGCATATGAGACACAGATGAAGCGTATGAAACTATGCAAGACGATGAAATTGAAGAATGTACTAGACATCGGTTAGTTAGAGTTAGTTATAGGACTCAACTAATAATTGTTTTTAGAAGATTCGATAAGAAAAATTCTCAAGAAGACCATTGAAGATTTAGGCTATAAATATTAGTTATAGTAATAAACAACAATACATAATGATACAATACAAAGAGAGAAAAGAATTCTCATTGTAAAAGCTCAAGTGAGAAAAGAGAGTAAATACTTCTGTAACATGAAGCTCAAACAATATCTTTTCGAGTGAAAAGAAAAGCTAGAGCTTAAAGAGGCTAAGGAAGCAGATAAAGAATATTTTGTGAAAGAGACCTAAAGAGGCTCTGGAAGTGTAGAAATATTACTTATAACGTTGAAGGTTATAGTGAAATCTCAGACGAACTTTAAGGATTGGACGTAGTTCAAGGTTAAGGGTGAACCAAGATAAATCGCAGCATCATATTCTCTAACTCTTATCTCTTTAATTTTCTTGTTGTTAGAAGAATAGATACTGATTTTTGCTATTGCATTACTCACCAAATTAAGTGAATTGTTTTCATCTGAATTTGTCAAGAAAATCAAGAAGATTTTAAAGATTGATATCTTAAACGATTTGACACAATTCAACCCCCCTCCCCCATTCTTATGTATTTTACATATTATACATGATTTCTATATTAACAAGGGATTTATTTCAGTTCGTATTAGAGCAAGGTTTCCAAGAAACACTGTTACAAATTGAGGACAAAGATCCATGACTGAATCATAAGTTTTTATAGCCAAAGGTGCCTCAGTCTCAAGACCCCCTGCATTCAATGGTGAAGACTATCATTATTGGAAAGACAAGATGCAGCTCTTCATAGAATCCACACATATTGATCTTTAGGATATCATTGAAAATGGACCATATATTCCAACAGACAATGAAGGAGATATCATCTCTCGTGACCAATGGACGGTTGATCAGAAAGCTCGCTTTCAATTAAATTCAAAGGCCAAGTTCTTCTTAAGTTATGCTCTAAGGAGAAGTGAATATGATAAGGTTTATGGATGTGAATCTGCAAAGGAAATGTGGGATAGATTAGCAATTGCACATGAAGGCACAAACCAGGTGAAAGAATCCAAGATTAGTATTGCACAAACCAGGTGAAAGAATCCAAGATTAGTATTCTTGTTCATCAGTATGAGCTGTTCAAGAGGAAAGATGATGAGACTATTGATCAGATGTCTGGACGATTCCAAACAATTATTAATAGACTTAAAGCTCTGGGGAGAATCTAAGAAAGTCAAGATCATGTCAAAAAGATTCTTAGAAGTCTTCCAAAAAGATGGAGACCCAAAGTAACAGCAATACAAGAGGTCAAGGACTTAAGCAAGCTGAAGCTAGACGATTTTCTTGGTTTACTGAAAATCCATGAAGTAGAACTTGATGCAGAAGACAAACCTAGAAGGGATGAATCTATTGCATTGAAGGCTGGTCAGAAGAATTAGAGGATGCAAAAAAAATAGAAGCACATCTTCAAAAGCTTTAAAGATTGAAGAAATCAAGAATGATGATGTCAGTGAATCTGATCAAGACTGAAGTAAAGATGAAGATGAATTATCCTTCATTTCAAGAAAGATTAGAAGGATGTGGAAAAAGAAATTAAAGGGAAATGAAGACTTCTCTTTTAAAAAGAATAGCAAAGACGATTCGCAGAATGAGAAAAGTTCTATCGTCTGCTATGAGTGTAATAAACTAGGACATTACAAGTCTGAATGTCCGTTGCTCAAAAGAAAATAGAAGAAAAGACAAGAAAACAAAAAGAGCATGATGGTAACATGGAAAGATCTGGATTCGTTTGAATCTGAATCTGACTTAGAAACATCAGAACAAGCAAATATATGCTTAGTAGCTGAAAGGGAACGCGATGATGAGGTAATTTCTAACTTTGATTATCTTCAGGATGCCTATTTAGAATTGTTAGAAGATTTACATGTTATCTTAAAACAATATAGGTTATTAAAAAAGAAATTTGTTGAAAATTTGAAGAGCACAAAACTTTTAAAAGAAGAAAACGTCTACCTTAAGAAACAAGTAGACGATATGAAAAAGAAAGTAACTGTAGATAGAGCTGAGGAAATTAATCAACTAAAACAAAGGATTAATAGTCTTGCAGCAGATTTGTCGAAATTCACAGAAAGTACAAAAAGGATGAATGATATGACTGGAAGTTATAGATATCCAAATGATAAAAGCGGTTTAGGCTTTAATAATAGAAATACTATTCATAATAGTAATGTTCTTCATAATAGGAATTTTGATCCCAATAGAAGGAAAAAGAAACAATATTCTTATTATTATTTAAAGAAAAATTGTAAGACTGACCCCAAAGGACCCAAGAAAATATGGGTACCTAAAAAGGATGTAATATATACTGCAGATCTCCTTTCTCAGAAGAAGCAACCGCCACCAGTGGTACTTGGACAGTGGCTGCTCGTGACATATGACGGGTAGAAAGTCTATATTCCTAGACCTCCAACATTAGCAAGGAGGATTAATAACTTTTGGAGACAACTAGCAGGGCAAAATAGTTGGGATCGGAAAAATTGGTAAAGATTCCTTTTCGTCTATTGATAATGTTCTGCTATTTGAAGGCTTAAAGCATAATCTAATTAGTATAAGTCAACTATAGGATTCTGGTTTTGAAGTATCCTTTAATCAAAATTCTTGTTTAGTCAAAAACAAAGACGTTTCCATATTCTTTTCTGCAAAGAGACGAAACAACCTCTATAAAATTACCATAGATGATTTGAAAAGTCAAGATATTTCATGTTTTATATCAAAAGATGATGAAAAACTGATTTGGCACAAAAAGCTAGGTCATGTTAGTTTCAAAATATTTCCAAGTAAGTTAGACATGATTTGGTAAGAGGTTTACCAAAGATAAGTTTTAACAAAGATTTTTTTTGTGAGAGTTGCCAAAAAGGAAAATAAGTTAAAACATCCTTTTCGTCTAAGAATATTGTAACTTCGTCTAGTCCTTTAGAGTTGTTACATATAGATTTGTTTGGTCCAACCAGAACACCAAGTTTAGGTGGAAAGAAGTATGGTCTCATAATTGTTGATGACTTCACTAGATTTTGTTGTTTTTATCATATAAAGATGAGTCTTTTAAATGTTTTATATTTTTATCCAAAAAGTTACAAAATGAAAAAGGAATGTCAATTGCTGGAATTAGGAGTGATCATGGTGGAGAATTTGAAAATGAAAAAATCAAAATATTTTGTGAAGAGAATGGAATTTTCCATAATTTCTCTACTCCTAGGACTCCTTAACAAAATAGAGTTGTAGAGAGAAAGAACAGGACGATTCAGGAAATGGCAAGGACTATGCTATGTGAAATGAATCTTCCTAAGTACTTCTAGGAAGAAGCTGTGAATACAGTTATATTCAAAATAGAGATTTTTGACACCTATTTTAAATAAAACTCCATATGAATTATGGAAGGGAAGAAAGCCAAATATTTCTTACTTTCACCCTTTTGGTTGCAAATGCACTATTTTGAATACAAAAGAAAAGTTTGATAAATTCGATTCTAAGATCAATTCAGGAATTTTTCTAGGTTATTCAATTATTTCTAAAGCTTATAGAGTTTATAATCTTGTTTCTAAATATGTTGAAGACTCTATGCAAGTGAAATTTGATGATGACTCTTATCTAGATAAAAGAGACGATTCTGATGATGAAACTTTATCTACTCCTTTAGTTAATAACCCAGATGATTCACTATCAGACGATCCACCTGATAAGATAGAAGATATTTCTGAAAATATTAGCTTAAGGAAAGACTGGAGATATAAATCTTCTTACCTAGAAAACTTGATTATAGGAGAAAATTTAGAAGGAGTGAGAACCAGATCTAAATTTAGAAGATAGGCAATTGTAGCATTTGTTTCTAAATTAGAACCTAAGAAAATTGATGAAGCTCTTCAAGACGAAGCTTGGATTTTAGCTATATAAGAGGAGTTAAATCAATTTACTAGGAATAAATTTTAGTCTCTAGTTCCTAAACCTTTCAATAAATCTATTATAGGAACTAGATGGGTATTCAAAAATAAACTAGACTAATTAAGAAAAGTAAACCATAACAAAGCTAGATTAGTAGCTCAAGGCTATAATCAACAAGAATGAATAGACTATAATGAAACATATGCTCCTATAGCTAGACTAGAAGCTATTAGGATTTTGCTAACATATGCTTTTTTTCATAGTATAAAACTGTTTCAAATGGATATGAAAAGTGCATTTTTGAATGATTTTATAGATGAAGAAGTTTATGTGAAACAACCCCCAGGTTTTGAAGATATTAATAAACTAGATTATCTCTATAAATTTCATAAAGCCTTGTATGGATTGGAATAAGCACCACGTGCTTGGTATGATTGTCTGAGTTCGTTTTTGATTAAAAATGACTTTATTAGAGGTCAGCTAGATAAAATATTATTTAGGAAAATATTTATCTTTGTAAAAATATATGTAGAAGATATCATTTTTGGTGCAACTTCTGAAAAATTATGCTTAAATTTTGAAAGTCTTATGAAAAGTGAATTTGAAATGAGTATGATAGGTGAATTAAAGTTCTTTCTTGGTTTAAAAATTAAACAAACTGAAGAAAAGATTGTTGTTCATCAACAAAAGTATATCAAAGAACTTTTAGTCAAATATAAAATGGAAAATGTTAAACCAATGTTAACTGAAGTAAATCACACGTTAATACAGTGATAATCAAATATACAAGAAGGGGGGGTTGAATTATGTTAACTTTTTCGTAAAACCCTTCTTCAAGAAAACTTATTGATTAGAACACAAACTTGTTCGATTCAGAATTACTATTACTGTTGTTTGTAATCTTTTTTCTAAAAACTTGCATATGAGAGATATCAAAAATCATAGTAATGAAATAGAGATAGTTGAGAGAGTTTGACACAGTAATTTTTATACTGGTTCACCCCAAACTGTGGGCTACGTCCAGTCCTCAGATAACCTTCTGAGATTTCACTAACTCTCAAACGTTTACAAGTATTCTTTTCCCTTAGCCTCTTCAGGTCTTTTTACAATCAGTACTCTTTTACGCTTAGCCTCTTCAGGCTATCTGTAACACTTTCAAAACTTGAAAGGTGTAGAGCTTGTTACAAAAATATTGTTCTAGCAATATTCGCACAATACTCTCTCTTGTGAGTTCAGTAGTTCGATAGATCAAAAAGTTCTGTTTAGTCTTCTATCTCGACTCATATTTATAGTCGAGTCTTCAACTGCTTCTTGAATCTTTAAAGAAACGGTTAGTCAGTTGAGTTCTGTAACTAACTCTAACTGATACTTCCGACTTCTTTACGCTTTCGTCTGCTTATTGTATTGTTTGCTTTTTGTAATGTCTGTTTTTCGTATCGTCTGCTTTTTGCTTCGTCTGTTTTTCGTATCTGCTTCCGTCTGCTTTCTATGTTTCGTCTGTTTTTCGTATCAGCTTCTTTCTGTTTTTCTACTAACTTCGTCTTCTTTTTGTAATGTTTGTTTTCCTTCTGATATCTTCCGTCTGGATTTTTGTATGGTCTGTTTTTCTTCCGATAGCTTTCGTCTGTATTTCTGTTTCGTCTGCTTTTTATTTAAGCTTTCTTCCGTCTGTTTTTCATTTGTCTTCTTTTTGTTTGTCATCAAAATTATTCATCACGTAAAGTCAATTTTGACTTAACAATCTCCCCCTTTTTGATGATAACAAATACTTTGATTAGAAACATGAAACGCTTTACGAAGAAAAGAAAAGAAATACAAAAAATTCTGATTTAATTTCAGTTCTTCTTCTTCACTGATTCCTCCTGTTTTTCAATGTCTTCTTTTTGGAACTTCTCCCCCTATTTGTTATAAGTCAAAAAGATTATAAGCCACAATGCTTCACAATCTTCTTCATCATTTTCTTCAATTTCTTCATATCTTTGACCAGCTTATTTACTTGCTGCTGTAAGTTGGGTGGTTCAGCTGCATTCGGTTGTCCTGTCTCTGTGAGTTGATCTTCAAAAATGACAACCGTTGTAGAATAAGAATCTTCTGTTGAAACAATGGTGTCAATAATTTGGAGGAGAGGCGGTGGAACAGGTAGGTCAGGTTCAGGAAGGTCAAGGTCATCAGGAACCGGGAGTCGTGGAAGTGGTCGACCAAGCCAAGGTAGGATTTCTTCCAGAGAAGTGATGTCCCATAATAGTCGATGGAGCAGAATGGTTTTTAAAACACAAATTGAACAATCCATATCTGCAATCTTTATGACATGATACGGACCTCACTCAGTATACCTCCCTCTTGATCATTATTATCGAATTTGCTTCCACTTGTTCCTGGATCTTGATAAATGCACATAGCTTTCCCCTTCCTCTTTAGATCACATGCGTCGTCTATCTGACGCACTTCTTCTTCAATTTGTTCCTGAGTCATATCATCGAACACTGGTTCTAGATGAATCTTCTTCTTCCCTTTTTCAGTATCCCGTACCGTGTAATACGGTGGTTCAATGTCAGGCACAATTTGTATCTCAGTGGTCTCTAAGACTGGAAAGATAGTGTGAGGTATGCATGGCAGATTTTTTGCATATGGTGTCTGTGCAACTATTTTCAGATGTTCAAAGAAGCTTATGTCGCGTTCTCCCAACAGATGCACAGTACTTTCATCTACCAAGATTGGCTTAAAATACACTCTCACCTCTTTCCTTGGTTTCTCCCTGATAATTATCGAATTACTTCTTTTCTGCTCAATCTCTTTAACAACCACTCTAATTTCCAAATCCTCTTTTCTTAGAAGTGGAAATGAGTCAACTGGTACCTCACTGTGTTCTGCAGACTTCTCCTCTTGCGCAACAGTAGGTGTAGCCCTCTCCTGGCTATCTAATGTTGATTGAGTAGCAGTAGAAATGACTTCTTCAAATATAGGATTATCATTCACCGTGTGAATGTCCTCTACATAAGCAGAAACTTCTCTGAAGCTAACTTCATCAGCGACAAAATTATTCTCCTCTTGCCTGATCGTGTCTGTCGTCTGACTTCCTGACTTCTTCACACTGTCTTTTCTCAACCTCGGTGACTTTTGATGTTGGATCCCGTTACCGAAACCCAACTTCTTAACAAACATACCTTCATACCTGAGCGTGGTACCTCGAAATCTCTTCTCTCTCTGATACCGAACATACTGGGCCCCGCTACAGTCCAACTCTTGAACTGCAAAGCGTGTGCATACTATTTCTCATCGCATACCAAATTCAACTAATCCTAGTCCATTCATAATTCACTATTCATACATAAG
>JAOQMR010000213.1:18166886-18184083 GCA_027563865.1 Erythroxylum pelleterianum
AAAGTTTCAAGGTAGTTGGCACAATATCAGAAGGAAGGTATAAAAGTATCACAATTGAAGGTATCGATTTTAACTTAAAAACCTTTGTGCATTTACTCATTCATTTCAAACCCTTAGGTTTCATTTCTTCAGTTAAATCTATTTTACACCTTCTTGAGCAACCGATTTACAAATTACCCAGACCTGATGATTTTGATATCCCTAAAGGAAAACAACCTTTCAAATTACCCTCCATTAAAATCATAGAATTAGACGATTCACCTAGAAAACAATATGTTTTTGAACACACTCATCCACTTAGTGAAATACTACAAGATGCTACTGTTAATTCAGAGTTCTTGAAGAATTTCATCAAATGGAATGAAGCTAGTCACAAGCAGACAGAAGTTTAGGAAGCCTTAGCTAAAAAAATTGAAGAAATTAATACTAAGGTTGATGAACTAGGTGATGCAGTGGGTGATCTTCATAAGGAGATAGCACTTTTACGTATTTCTATAGAAGAAGACCTCAAAAAGATCCTCACTAACATTCAACAAATGATTTCTAAAATTTTGAAACGTCTAAAATGAACTATATTTTTAATTAATAACAAATAGGGGGAGAGCAGTAGAAAGCATTAACAATTTTCGTTTATCATTGCATATCTTGCTTCATTCGTCTGACTATTACGTCTGAATATTATTCATCTTACTATTATCTTTATTTTCGTCTGAATATTATTTTTTATCTTCTAATATTATGATTATTTGTTATCATAAAAAATGGGGAGATTTTTAAGTCAAGAGGACTTCACTTCTTCTATTAATTTTGATGAAAGTCAAATAATAATAATCATAGAAGTGTGTGAACTGTTTTGAAGAATTTACTAAGTGCGCAGATAAATGTAAGTAGCACAAATCATCAAATCAAGACGATACTTTAGTAAAAGCTTAATAGGATGGACCAGACGGAGTGCTTAGTCTAAAACACTAGATGAAGCATATGAGACACCAAAAGAAGCATATGAAACTATACAAGACGATGAAATTGAAGAATGTACTAGACGATAGTTAGTTGGAGTTAGTTACAGAACTCGACTAATAACCGTTTTTAGAATATTCGACAAGCATAATTCTCAAGAAGACCGTTGAAGATTTAGGCTATAAATATTAGTTATAGTCGTAAACAACGATACCAATATAAAGAGAGAAAAGAATTCTGATTGTAAAAGCTCAAGTGAGAAAAGAGAGCAAAAACATCTGTAACGTAAAGCTCAAACAATATCTTTTTGAGTGAAAAGAAAGGCTAGAGCCTAAAGAGGCTAAGGAAGAAAATAAAGAATACTTTATGAAAGATACCTGAAGAAGCTCTGAAAGTGTAGAAATAATACTTGTAACGTTGAAGGTTATAGTGAAGTCTCAGACGAACTTTGAGGGCTGGGCGTAGCCCAAAGTTAAGGGTGAACTAGGATAAATCGCGGTATCATATTCTCTAACTCTTATCTCTTTAATTTTCTTGTTGTTAGAAGAATAGATACTGATTTTCACTATTGCATTACTCACCAAATTAAGTGAATTGTTTTCATCTGAATTTGTCAAGAAAATTAAGAAGATTTTAAAGATTGATATCTTAAACGATTTGACACAATTTAACCCCTTGTGCATTTTACATATTATACGTTATTTCTATATTAACAAATGATTTACTTCATATTCAACCTTATACGTTATTTCTATATTAACAAATTATCAACCATATCGATAATTTTAGCAAAACTTTCACTTCCTATCTGATAATTGTAGGTTGCAAGATGAATTAATAGTCATTTTATTATGTTTTTAGCTTTTAATTAATTGATTCATGTATGTTTAGGTTTAGAATTGTGTTAATTAGTTAGATATTTGTGATTTGAGTGTTATGTGGGTTAGAGTGTGCTATTGAGCTTTAATTTTCTTTGTTTGAGGTGCTTTGATGTATTTGTTAATGTTTGAGATCAGATATGAAAGAATGGAGAAGATTTTGAGGAAGCCTAGTGAAGGACCCAGGGCCACTATCATGAGCGAGGACAGACGTGGACCGGCCTCCTAGACTTAAATTTTTCACTGGTTAATTTGAAATTTTGGTCCCAAGTAAAGCCTAGTTTTTACCTTAATTAGTAAAGGTCTACATAAAAGCAAAGAAATGACCTAGAAAGGAGAGCTTCCATTTTGCCACTTTGGGAAAAAAAAAAGCTAAGCAAGAGGAAGAAAGAAGAGAATGAAGAAGAGAGAGAAGGTGAAGTTTTAGCTACTGCTTTAACCTCCAATCCGCGAAGTTATCTTTTCTTCTTTTCATATTTTATTTCATTCATTTGATGTATAAGATGGAATTTATGATGAAGAATCTTGGTTTAAGGAATTTCTAACTTTTTTTAGGGATTTATACTTGAGTCAATGTTAATCTACTTGCTTTTGTCGTTAATGATGTTGGGTGTTGTGATTATTTGTTGTAATCGATTGTTTACTGTCTATTTAGTTTTTATTTTCATTTTAATAACACTTTTAGGACTTAGACAAATTAGTATTCAATTAGTTCACTAATTCCTCGTGAGACCGACACATCATGTACTATGCTATGACTGGTGCGTTTGCAGAATATGGAGGGTTTTATAAGATTAAATCTTGCTCAATAAGTTTTTGGTACTGTTGCTGGGGAATTAGTTTAGGAATTTTTGAATTCCTTTATTTTAAGGAATTATTTCCCTTTTTTATGATTGTGGTAACCAGTCACACGAAATTAAAAAAAATGAAAAGAAAGAGAAGGAAGTTTGGGCGTAAAATAAGAGACACATTAATTTGGACATCACAAGGTAATTATGAGGAATTTAAAAAGTTAAATGCTAAGAAGAGATAAAAAGAACGATGATGGAGGAAATATATCATAGGGAGCAAAAGACCTTGCGAACTTTAATGAGGCACAATTTGGTCAGAAAAGTAATCATCCTTATTGGAATATTTACAATTCGAGGTGGCAAAACCACCTAGATTTCTTTTGATCTAACAATGCAAGAACTCAAATGGGAATTCAAGGTCTGCTAGGATTTCAACAAGATGAGTCTAGTTTATGGGATTCTAAATTGGACAAGATCATAGACAAGCTCATGAACATGGAATAGGCCTAGAAGAGACTGAAAGGGAAGTTTGAGCAAGTAATGGAAGATCATGCGTCATCTATTCACAACCTAGAGGTTCAAATGAGCTATCTTGATAGGGAATTCTATAAGGGAAGTGTGGAAAACTTTCTGAGAAATATGGAAGTTAACCTAAGAGAGCAATATAAGGCGATACGTATAGGAGTGAGAAAGGGCTAGGAAAACTAGTGGAAAGAAAAGCTAAGACCTACTTTGTAGAAGACCAAGAGAAGAAGAAAAAGGATGAAAACAAGAATGAGGACCTTCTATACATTCCTCCTTCACCTTACACACCGAAAATACCATTCCCATAAATACTTCAGAAGAACGAATTAGACATACCATTTACAAAGTTCGTGGAAAAGCTAAAGAAATGGACAATTTACTTGCCTTTTATGGAAGTGTTGAAAAGCAAGCCCAAGTATGTAAAGTTCCTTAAAGACATATTATCTGCTAAGCGGACTTGGGATAATAATCAAATGATAGCTATGATAGAAACCTCCAGCTCCTTAATTACCAACCATATGCCCTCACAGTTGATAGATCCAAAGAGCTTTACTGTAGTTGGTAATTTAAAGATCTCAAAATGTTTATACGACTTAGGCATAAGTATAAACCTTATACCCTTGTCGATTTTTAGGAAAATGGGGCTAAGAGATGTGAAGCCAACATCTGTGCGTATTTAGTTGGTAGATTAGTTGATAAAGAAACAATTTGGCATGGTAGAGGATGCATTTGTAAAATTGGACAAGTTTATCATTCTTGTGGATTTTGGCGTGGAAGAATTTGAAGGGGATCAAAATTATCCGTTAGTTTTTGGCATACCACTTTTGAACAATGGAAAAGCTTTAGTAGATGTCCATGAAGACAACCTTATCCTTCAGATTGGAGATGAACAAGTGAAATTCAACATAAATAAGGTATTAAAAATCCGAAGGAGAGTAGCTCATTCATGAGAATTGAATTGATAAAGTTGAATCTTCAAATGAGTGAGAAGAAGAAAAACAGAAGAGAGCAAAGATTGAGTTTGAAGCATATAAGGAAGTCTTTATTCTTGAAGCTAAAAAGGAAGAGAACGAAGAACAGAGGATACAAGACATAGAGGATGAAGAAGGTACAAAAGTCTATGTTCATAAAGTGAAAGAAAAGGAGGAGACGGGGTTAACTAAGGAAGAACAAGAAAAACTCACCCTTTTATAGCACAAATTGCTGGATTCTATAAAAGATTCAGGGAGTTTTGTTATTCCCTATTTTATTGACAGTTTGTTAGTAACAAGGAAATTGCTAAACTTAATTGGTTTTCTTAATTTTATCAATATTGTCCTTTTGATTATCTTCTAACATGTAACTTATTTACAAACTACGAAGCTAAAATTGGGTAATAAGGGTGGAAGCAAGCCACTCATAATTGATTCCGGTCGAGTTTCGAAGGATTCAAGGTCAAGATAATGACCATAACTTAGCATGTTTAGTAGTTAGAATGAAGTTTTTGTGTAGTTAGATTTGTTTTAAATTTTAAAAATAAGTTTTTAATGATTTGAAAGGGTTTGGATTGCTAGCCCTCTTACTCCTTTGAAAGCAATTATAACATAGGGTAGCAATCTTGGGAGTCAAGTGCGTTTGGTTTTAGACTCTAACGCCATCACCACCTTAATCACCGTGACAAGTCCTTATGCTCCACCTTTTGTCCTTTTATTTTATTTTATTTTTATGTTTTTTCCTGTCATTTTCTTTTATTCCCACCTTATGTGTTATTTGTTTTTCTCACATTGAGGACAATGTGTTGTACAAGTGTGGGGAGGGTTGTGTTATGTGCATTATATGTTTTATTTTGAATGTGAATTTTGCATATTATATGTTAATTTTGTTTAGATTTGCATGATGTGACACGTGTAAATGTGTTAATGGGTAGGACTTAACGAAATCGATTTAGCTTTGAAGATAGTATAGATGTCAGTGGACCGGGCTGAGCTCGGGCTGCTTCTGGCTCGGCCTAACCCAACCCTGGATCCGCGTGACCCTGCAGGCCACAGATATGGTTTTTGAGGCTTTGTCTTATTTTCGCTGCATATATTTGATATATATTATGTATGAGATGCATGATCGGAACTTAACATAAACCACTTACCAAAATCTTAGCTGATAGGTTAAAGAAGGTGCTCCAAAATCACATTAATATCACACAAGGAGCTTACATCCCTAGAGAGATCACATACTTTGATTCAAGAGTTGATAAAGAATAATTCAAAGAAGAGGGATTGTAAGACTTAAGCAAGGCTTGTGACAATGTCAATTGGGATTTTATCATCAACATTCTTATAGCAATGGAATTTCTATATTCTTTTACTTAGTTGATTAGCCAATGCATCATTACTTCTAATTAAATATCTTGATTAATGGATAGTCCACTAAAGCCTTCAAAAGCAACAGAGGGATTTGATATGGTGGTCTTACCACCCAGTACTTATTTGCATTATTCATGGAAGCCTTAAACAAAATTCTTAAAAGAGTCATTAAGAGGTCCAAAGTTTTCAAATTTCATTCTGAATGAACAAAAATAAGAATTACCAAGTTAAGTTTCATCGATGACTTAATCCTTCTATCTAGAGCTTTCTCCAATTTAGTCGCAATCAACATAACTACTTTTAAGATATTCAATAGACTATCGAGGCTTGAAGTCAATTGCACCGAGAGTGAGATTTACCTATCTAAAAGTGCAATGGAATAAGAATAAAATATAATGGCAATTATTTGTTTTAACTTACATAATTTTCCTATGTTATGCCTTAGCATTCTAGTGTCAATCTCAAGAGTGTCCTTAGAGACTTCTCAATATTGTTAGTCAAGTTCAAAAATAGAATATCAAGTTAGAGTACCAAAAAGTTGTCAATTGCTGGTAAAGCTCAACTTATTGTTTCTGTACTAATTTCCATTAATCTTTATTGGGCTACTTATATTGCATTTTCCAACTGTGTAATTAAGAGTATTGATAGGACTTTCAAGAAATTCTTATGGTTAAGAAGCAAGGAAATGGAAAATAAAGTTAGAATAAAATGGACTAAGGTATGTACTTCAAAGGATGAAGGTGGTATAAGCCTCAATCCCCTAAAAACTCCAAACTTGTTAAGGCTTGCAAAAATAATTTGGAGGCTGCTAAGGGATAAACAAACCTTGTGGTCAAAATGGATATATGAATTCTACATCAAAGGAAAGAGCATATAGAACTTCCAATTTACAATAGCTTCTTCCACAACAATGAAATTCATTATGAAAATCATAGACAAGATAAGATTGGTTTGTAAATTTGATTGGAAATAGGAAAGCAACAAGGTTCTAACCTAGCACTTGGTTGTTTATAGGGCCATTTAACAACTTGAACTTTGTATCAACCCTTAAATCACTGTTAAATCAAAAGGCAACAATAGCAATGCAACTTTGTGACAAGGAAATCATCATAGAAGCAGTAATACCCAACTCTACCAGCTCAGACTAAGATTATTTGGTTTAAACACTTACTACCCTATGCATCTACTACCTTGTGGATGAAAATGAAATGTAAACTGCGAACAGTTGACATGTTGGTCAAGTTTTTGATCTTACATAACTAGTGTGTTCTATGTAAAGGGGCTGAAAAGAGCATCAATCATTGAATCTTTCAATGTGACTTCACTTAAGAAAGATAGAAAAAGATCCTAAACAAATGCAACATAGTTGAATTCCCAGGGGAGATAAATGTGTGGTGTTCTACTATAAGGCACTCTAATGAAGTTGAAAAGTGGAGTTTCCACTTATCCTTTTCATATCTTGTGACAGCCATATAGGATAAGAGGAATAAACAAAATTTTCAAAACTCTAGCAGTGACAAGTAGCTATTTGACATGGAACTTATGCATAGGATTAGACTCCATATTTACTTCTTGTTCTGTAATTGACAATTCTTTTTAACTCTTTTTGCTTGCCTGTCAAGGCGTAATTCTATTTATATTTCTCAACCAAAAAAAAAACTGCAAAGCACTGGTGTATTTCCAAACAATGATTTTAAGGGAGTCCTAGTATAGGCAAGTTGACAATTAATGAACATATTGTATTAAAGGAGCACTCAAACTTGTTTATTAACATACACCGTACAAGGTTTGTGGAATAGCCAAACGCATTCTGTTTTGTGTTACAAAGACTCAAATTCAAGACACAAATGACAGTTATTAACTGGGCAAATCTGACTGACTAGGAAGAATAAACATTATCAAGCCCATTTTGCCATAAGGGACATGCCACCAGCACCCAAAAGGACGGCCACGTATGACTTGACCTGAAGCTTGATGCTATCTTGCAACTTGGGTCCCATGAAATCAGCGGCGAGAAGGTCAACTAGTGCCATGTAGATCAGAAGACCAGCAGACGATGCGTTAAGTAGCCCAACTGTGATAAGTGCAGTGGGACTGTTCTCCTTGTAGGTTTTGGATAAGGCGATGCCGAGTGCAATACCAAATGGTGTTGTCACAGAGAAGAAAAACGCCATCACCAACTTTTTCAAAAGCTTGTATTCAGCCTGTTTATAGGTCAGCATGAATAAAACGTGTTTAATCTTAGTTTTTTTTTATAAAAAGTTTTAGAACATTGGACGTAATTACTGATAGTACTGTCAATTAATTGAAGTTTTAACCTGGAGAATGCAGCCGCCGAGGCCCATTCCTTCAAACATTTGATGGAAGCAAAGAGCAGCCACCAGGCCTTTTATTGAGCAAGTGTTGTTCGACGCTCCTAGAGAGACGCCTATAACAATTGAATGAACAATGATGCCTAGTTCTAATACCTGCCAAATGCAGGCCCTGATAGTTAGAAAGTTGGAAGTACAAACAAGAAGAACAGTGAAACACAGGTTTCCTTCCTAATAAAAACTAAATGAAAATGGTGATTAATCTCGTAAAACTAAATGAAAATGGTTTCATTAAAATTTGAAACTGATAACTAAATTAATTGAGATCTAACTATTCAATTAGTAAATTAAGCATTCATTTAGAAAACATTAGCATTATTCTGACAACAGCATTTTCGACTACCCATACTGTGATTAAGAATAATACTGACCATAGCAATAACACGGTAACGAAGAAGTTGCTCGCCTGCGGATTTGGTTTGGGGATGGTAGTGAGTGTGAGAATGCCCAAAGTTGGCCATTCCCATCTCTCTGTCTCCATCAACAATATCATTAACCTCCGGGTTCACCCCTCCATGACCATGACTTTTCTTGGTATACACACTAGTGGCCAAGGAGTCCACCATCAAAGTGAATAAGGCAGATAACATTGCCACAAACCCTGTAAAAGGGAACTTGTGCCATGGATTTTCTTTCAGACAACTTGAGGATAACATGTCGAACGAATCTGGTAGAACGTGCATGAAGCCAGTAGCTAGGATTATACCAGCCGCAAACGCCTTCACAATCACAAACAGATTTTTGTCGGGTAGCAGAGCTGGGATTGAACGTGTCAAAAGTGGTGAACCTACACCTATCATGCTAGTGACTAATATAGAGACAATGGCTATGATCTTAAGGGGAAGTGCTTTTGCTTTGTCGTTGCAACTGCTTGATACTGTGTTGCATTCCTCAACTACTGATAGTGCTAAAGGTGTGAACATGGAGAGCACAACCAAAAAGATGGAGAATAGCCTGGTCAGTTTGAGGGTAGCCATAGCTTCTTCTAATTAAGACTTATCTGCCTAATTTAGGATGCCGTTGTGTTGGGTTTACCAAATCCAGGTATAAATACCGAGTTCTGGTGTGTTGGGTTATTTTTCAATGTGCATTGTTTATTAGGTCAAAGCTTATTGAGAGATGAAGCTCCATTGCTATCTTGTATTCCTTTGCATTAAACAAACCAAATGCAAGAAGATTGACTTTTACTGTAAATTAATCTCAACATGTGCATTCTATGACACCGTGAGAATTATATGCATTATACAGAAAGATAAGGTAGAAGATGCAACTGGGTTAATTCAAATACATTTCGTTATCAATTTTGATTATAGTATTCGTGTAGATAATCTTGCTATTTATCTCGATCAAGCGTCACTTGATGGTCTAGAATTTCCATGTACGGAGAAACAATTGTAAGTCTTTATCGTGGTGAAGTCATTCCATTTAAAATATGAACCATGAAGTCAAGCCTTAGAACTAGTAGGTGTATGAAACATATACCACTTTAATTGGTCACTGAATACCCTAAAAAATAGTTGTATTAATATTATTACCTTTAATATTAGAATACAACTATTTTTAGGGTATCTAGTGACCAATTAAAGTAGATTTTAATATATTTAATGCTCTTAATATTAGCATGATTTTACTAGTTTCTAAAAAGTGTATATATGTGTGCTTCAATTTAGTTAAAAAAAAGTACACGTTAGTTGATAATTAGAAAAAATGATTCTATCATTTTTATTATATATTTTATAAAAAAAATCAATATCACATTTTAGTGAATCGATTTTCAAAATCATGTCCATCATAATAAAATATAAATGATGATAGAATATATGGGTGTGTGTATGTATATAATTAATAGTTCAAATTATAAAGGCTTTCAAACTAGAGCTAAATCGATCATACCAAAAAGAAAATATTTAGAAGATAATGAAATTACAAAAATCTTTAACTTTTTAAATATAATTGCTCAGCTTGTGGCCATCATTCTCCTAGCATGAGTTTTCTTCGTGTCGTCTAATGGAGATGAGTGTGCATTTCGCAGGGTGGCACGTTTTCAGCGCGAGTTAAGTTGATGCATATCCAACAAGACATGGAGATTTCGAAGTTATAATTAAAAGAATTTCCTACAAAAACTAATCGAAAGAAAGAGATGCGAAGGTACTAATGGAGTACAATTTTAACTATGCATATAGCTAGGTTTGGTCAACTAAATCTTAATGGACCTAATTTACGATTTAACATGACATAGCACAAATTACTTGTATTTGTTTTAATGGAACGACGAACGATAAAGGTCGGTCTTCGGCGAACTCCATCATAACTAACATGCCTTTTATATGCCCATTGTCAACGGTGATGACATAACTTCCCTGCAGTACAATAAGTACGATTCCGTAGACCGTGCTGGTGATATTGACTTTTGCATTACTAAACGCTTTGGACTATACATAAAGATACTCTTCCGTCTAATTAAAGATTTTTTTTTTCTATTTCCCACCACGCAATTGTTGTTGAGACAGGTCAGATTCTGAACTTAAACGTGTCTCACTTGACGTAGTGCGAATTTTAAGCATTGTTTGCTTATTCTAAATTAATTAATGAATAATAATGGATCTTTGCCTTTCTGTTGGGTAGTAACCTTATTCTAAACCCTCGATGACAACATGTACATTTTAACACTAAGGTTTATATTAAAATTTAAGCTAAATTTTAATGTTTGACAATATTTTAAAATTCTTAATATTTTTCAAAATAAAATGTTTGAACATCAAAACGACATAATCTTTAAAAAATTTAATCTTCTATCAACACAATGATTTAATTTGGAATATGTCGAGTGAGAGATCCTCTTCTTGTTCTCTTTGGCATTTTGCACCTGATTCTAGCCTTTTCGTCACTTGTTAGTATGATACATTTCTTCCCTTCTCTGCTTCCTTCCCTTTGACCTTATTTTCTTTTTCTTTGGTTACTTGCTATTGTTCTGCTCTCCTGGGTTCAGTTACTTGGTTTTTGGCTTAACTAAGGGCTTTTTGGTCCTTGCAACCTTTGGTTCTTTCTTGCCCATACTTGTTACTATTTATAAGAAAATTTTCAAAATCAATGTCTAGTAAGTTCTAATCCTTTACATTTAACATTTTACTTCAAATATGGAGACAAGGTATAAGCTTGGAATTAATAAGATAGGAGAATGCATCCATATGGATCGAATTACATAATATGTCATCAGATTACTAGTCAACTAAAGGGTTAACTGCAATAGCAAGTTTCATAGGCAAACCTATTGTGTCATTAGATTACTAGTCAACTAAAGGGTTAAGTCCAATAGCAAGTTTCATAGGCAAACCTATTTGTATAGCCAAAACAATAGCAATGAGGAGGAGAATTGGGAGTGCAAGGGTGTGTATCAACATGGAATTGAGGAACTACCTGATACAATAATCCCTATGAGAATAATCCCTATGAGAATATTGTCCTCTCTATTCAAGGACGGAGCTAGACTCAATTTTAAGGGGGAAGGGGGGGGGCGAGATTTTTAAAGGTAAGGATTTTTTTTAAGGGAGGCAACGTATATTTATAATTTTAAAAATTGTAATTATATAAATAATTTTAAAAAAATGAAAGGGGGGGCCATACATAGCTTCGTCCCTGTCTCTATCCTTCCATTGCGTTTGGTGGCTATGAAAAAAAGTACATAAACCTTGAAAATAAACCACAATCACAAAATCAAGAAAGTGAGCTCTATGTATAAATAAATGAATCAAACATTAAAAGAAAAGAAAAAATATGAAAGAAAAATAGTGGTTAGTGATGAGGGCCGACTTAATTCCAAATTTTTTATAATTCACGACCAGTCTTACAATACTTCTCTAAGATCCAATGGTGTTAGGAATTTCATAATAATTCAATGGTTCTCTTCCATAGTTGGTATTGCTTGCTTTACCTCTACCTCTAAGACTATATCATACATTTGTTCATCCTTTTTTCTTTTTATAAATTAAACAAGGTTCTTTCAATTTCTGAATCTTCTTTAAAGAATTAAAATAGATTTCTTATTTTCATTGATAAATTATCTCGAAACCTAAAATAAAAAAGATAGGAACATGCAAATAAAAAAGAAACTAGAAAATAATTGAAACGAATATGTTAACAATTTTCAAGTCTCTTTAATACTAATGGACCCTTAGAAACAACACTAAAAATTTGTTGTTCCTATTTTAAATTAGCCTTCTTACCATTATTCTTAACAACTTAAGAACTTAATCCTCACTACAAAAAAAAGTCCTTTTGTGACGTTTTAAAAACATCACAAACGGTCCTAAAAACGTCGCAGAAGAGCATTTACGACGTTTTAAAAAATGTCACAAAAAACGTCGTGAAATGTAAAGTAGCTAAAAGTTTTCTGCGACATTTTATAAAAAAACGTCACGAAAAACACCGGCATTCCGCGACGTTTTTAAAACGTCGCAGAATGTAAAAGAATCCACGACGTTTTTTTGGAAACGTCGCGGAAGACATTCTACGACGTTTTTTGAAAACGTCACACAATGTCTTCTGCGACGTTTTTTAAAACGTCGCGTAATGTCTTTCGCGACGTTTTTTTTATTTTTTGTATTATTTTTCTATTTTTAAAAATTCATATTAATTTAATAATTTTTAATTTTGATAATTATTTTTTAAAATACAATTTTTTAATCTTGTTTGTTTAATAACTATTCAATATTATTTATAAATTTTATTTATTTAATAATTCTTCAATTTTTTTTAGTATATCATTAATTTTAATAATTATTCATGTATCACAAGAATTTCATACCTGTAAACAATGTATTATTTAATTGCAATTCACAAACATATCATAATACACTAATTAATATCAAAATACACTAATTGTAATTCACAAATATGTCATAATACACTAATTAATCTGAAGATTCATCTATCATCTGACTACCAAGAGTCCTTTGTTGAAAGAACATCCATCAGACACTGTACAAGTTTGTAAGACATAAGATAAGGGCTGAAGAAGTAGTAGTATCTTCCTTAAATGAATTAGACTTCCGACTTTTCTTGTGCTTTTTTTGAATGCTACAAGTTGACACTGTCTTCACCAACGGCAGCTGTGGAGCTTCAAATTCATGACTAACCATACCTAAGATATTATCCCATTAGCTCTGACATAACTGTGGCTTAAGTATTCACCACCTTGATCTGATCGAAGCGTTTTAATACTTCTTCCCATCTGTTTCTCTCCTTCGTTTCTAAATTATTTGAATTTTTCAAAGGCCTCAAATTTGTATCTCATTAGATGCAAATACCCATATTATGAATAATCATTGATGAAGGTAATGAAGTATATGAAATCACCTTTGGCATGTATAGACATCGGACCACATACATTTGAATGTATTAAGTCCACCAGCCTAGTAGTTGTTCACCCTTTCTCTTAAAGGGTAACTTTGTCATCTTTCCTAATAAGTAAGATTCACATGTTTCATATGATTCATAATCAAATGACCCTAAAATATCATACTTGTGTAGTTTAGTCATGGATCTCTCACTTATATGGCTAAGCAACAATGCCATAAGTAAGATGATTTCATATTATCTCTTTTTTTCTTTTATTGTCCTTGATATTTAAAACTGGATTGGACATATCTAATATGTATATTCCATTGCATAATGTACCCATAGCATAAAGCATTCCATTCAAACTAATAGAACAACCATTGTTCCTAAAATTTAAATGGAAACTAGCTTTATTAAGACTAGAAATTGAAATCATATTCTTAGTCAATATAGGTACATAAAAGCAATCATCCAATTCTATTACAAGCCCCCTAGGGAGTGTCAATACATAAGTTCCTACAGATAATGCAGCAACTTTTGCTATATTGCCCACGCGCAGGTTTGACTATCCCTTGTTGAATTGTCTACTGTTCCTGAGGCCCTGCATATCAGTACATATATGTGAGCCACAACCAGTATTCAATACCCATATTTTATTATTAGAAATAATATTAATATCAATAACAAACATACCTGATGTAGATGGAACATTTGACGCCTTCTTCTGCTTCAGTGACTCCAGATAGGCCTTAGAGTTCATATTCCAATAGCCATCCTTTCTATAGTGGAAGCATGTTCCCTTAGGGGCAATCTCCTTAGCTTTCTTCTTAACCACACCTCTTTTAGGCCTTACAGACTTCTTCTTTTGGTTCTTCCTTCTCGAACTAGAAGAATCCACCATCATCACAGCCTTAGTGTCCTTACGGACAGATGGCTCAACTATTTTGAGCAAGTTGATCAGCTCAGGAATCGTTGTGGATATTTGGTTCATCTAATAGTTAAGCACACACTATGAATAACTATTAGTCAAAACAATTAGAATTAAGTATATACTTAATTTAAGATCCATCAAAAAACTTAAAGAGGCCAACCTCTCAATATAGCCATTCATCTTCAATGGATATTGCACTAAAGATGTCCCCTCAACCATCTTGGAGCAGAAGAGCAACCTTGAGGTCTCAAACTTTTTGGACCTAGCTTGCCCATCAAACAACTCCCACAAATGATAGACTATAGAATGAGCATCCATAGCCTCATATTGCTTTTACAATTTCGATGAAATAGTGGCCAGTATTATGCAACTAGTCATCTCGTTATCATCGAGATGCTTTTTGTATGCCCTTTGATCACTATCAGAAGCAATAGCAGTAGGAGGATTGGGAAGTGGTTCTTCCAAGATGTAGCCTAGTTTCTCTAACTTGAGAACTATTCTCAGGTTCCTAAGATAGTCTAAGAAGTTGGATCCAATCAACTTACTAGCTTCTATAAGTAAACGTAGGTTCACACTAGTGGTCATGATGCCGATTCTTGCAACCTAATGTCAAAGAGCTCATGAATCTATAACCCTCTATATGAATCTGAGAGAAATTGTACAGAAGTTCTCCTAGTGGATTAATATCTAATATCCCTAATAATGACCTTGGGTTTGCCCAACAAGCCACCTTAGGTCAATCAATAGGTATCAATTATACCAATTGCATTATAATGCAACTATCAAATCTAGTGCTATCAACTGTTGATGTGTGCACTCACATTGGGCTATCAACTCTTGATGCATGTACATCTCATATGCACTACTAAACTTCGTCTCTATCCACGTTGACTTTGGGTTTGCCCAACAAATCAATGCTTCTAGTTAAAACTGACCCATTAATTTGAAAATCATATTTTCATGGATCGAACATATTTCTGTAAAGCGAGCTTGGGTTTGTCCAACAACCCTAACTCTAAAAAGGCTTTGGTTTTTACCATATTAATGGAAGGCATTAGTTTTAATATTCTAAGTGAGGGATTTCTACTTAGGTATCATCTAACTAGGATGGTCTTGTATATATCATATATCATATATATATATATATATATATATATATATATATATATAGTTGCTATATCAATATGACATGATATGGACACCCCAATCATATTGGGCTTAAGTCCATAACCATACATCATGCAAGTCCAAACAATCCTAACGTGCATTCTCTAATGAATCAAATTAAACACATAAGTTTTGATTGTGACAATTTATGGATCCTAAAATTTGGAAGTCGATTCTACTCTTGAATCGAATTGCTTAATAATTTTAATCTTGGCTAAATTTAATTTTGTAGGTAATTTCGATTCGGAATTTAATATTAATCAAATTAAATTAAACTTCAATTTCCAAAAATTAATTCAAAAATTAGCGACCTTAAAATTAATTATTTGATGTCAAAATTAAACACTTTAATTTTGTCACACATGCCACTTTCTAGTCATACTAGAAAATTTAACACTCCATTTAAATTAATTCAAAATTAATTTTCAAAATTTACCAAAATTTCCATACACAAAAATAATATCATCATTCCATGAATCTCCAAGTCATTTCAAGTTCATCAAAATAGTTTTAGAATCACCCAAAATCATCAAGATAGCTGAAACTACACCTAGACACATAAAATGACAAATTTGACATCTAAAATTTTCTGGAAATCTAATTTTGAGAAAATTAACTTTTGCAAGCATAAGACATCAAAATAAAACATTTTTATCACATAAAATATTTTTAAGGTTCTGGGACTGAAACATACACATACAAAATTATCAAACAATACAGTTCCATCAATTTCAACAAAACCGACCAGATTTGTTTACTATTTGAAACATTAATTAAAATTTTTTAATTAATTCTAGAAACATTCCAGAGGATTAAACACATTCTGGATATGTTTACATAATTTTTTCAGAATCAAATTCCAAGAAAAACATGTTTAACTTCAATAATTTAGCCAACTAACATCATATGTTCTGCAGGAAAACGATTTTCGTACATGTTGTATAAAATTCAAAAATAAATATTTTAACCACATTAAAATCAATTTTCAATCACGAAAACCATCTAAAAACATCTCATGAGCATATCAGCAAAAAAAATCGTGAAAAAATTTTATAATTTAATTTCAAATTTTCTAAGCATAGAACCTCTGTTGTCACAACCATGCAATCCTATTGCACATATAATAGAAACTACATCTAATGGGCACAAGATGGCTCTGATACCATTTTTGGGTTTTGCTCTTGCATCACATGCATCAAAAATAGAAAACAACAGTAGAAATGTAAAAAATAGCCCAAAAATCCAAGACCTTTCAAGTGCCATTAGATGCAACTTTAATAAAACATGAACGTAAGATGTGTACCTTACAATCTCCTTCGTTCTTCATCATCTTCACCTCTTTAGGTTGTGGTAAACCACAAAAACCAAAGGAGGACATCTCTCATGATATCCACGTGAAGAGCGAAGCCTGAAACCTCTTAGAAAGAATGGCTAGAACACACATAAAGTGTTAGCTTTGTGATTTGTTCTTTAAGAGAGTGTTTGTAGAGAGAGAGAGAAGATGATGAACACTTCACCAAAATCTCTTGTTTTTCCCACAACACATGCACAAAAATTGATGTTTCTTACACCCTTTGGCCTTCCTCTAACCCCCAAAATCAATGGCGAGTTATTGGAAATTAAGTGGCTTTTAATCCCACTTAATTTACCATGAAACTTCCACCACTTCTTTAAAGGGTAATTTTGTCATCTTGCTTATTAAAGGTTAATTTTATCATCCTACCTAAGAAGCAAGATTCACATGTGTCATATGATTCACAATCAAATAACATTAAACTACCACCCTCGTGTAGCTGATCACGGCTCTGTCGTTCGATTAATAAAATCGACCTTGGAAATCGGTCAAAATAAATTAATTCCAAGATTGCAGCAAGCTGAACCTCGGGTCGTCTCTCAA
>JAOQMR010000213.1:18188984-18217606 GCA_027563865.1 Erythroxylum pelleterianum
CATCAATTAAGAGTCAACGAGTGCATAACAATTAAGAAAATGAGGCCACTTAATAGTATAAACTTGGGTTCAATCAATAGCTTAGTCATGCGTCTCTCATATCTTAGATCCCCATCCCAAACCATTTTACATATTCTTCGTATCTTCAATATGAGTGGCTCATTAGGTTCTCGATTATGTTGGCCACTTGAATTAACACTTAATTCAAGCAAGTCATGAGCGGTATCTAGCAATACAACATGACCCTAATTCACTAGAAAGTCAGTAGTTTGACTATAAACCCTTCCATAAATAATGTTCTTGTGCAATTCATCATTTTATCATCTATACCCTATTTGGTTCAGAGTATGGTTAAAGTGTCAACTCTTATTAGATTGACTACGTCACATCTAGCCCAAATGATGTTAGTTCTTGTCCTTGAGGCTCATTACTCAATTGGATATGTCATTGAGGACTATCTTCATGAAATTTCCACTATAGCCAGAGATTTATGAGTAATGACCCCAACAAGAGACCGTGGGAATCATCTCCTTCTATCAAGAGTGGTGAATCCTTTATTAGCTACTCAATTACTTTCAAATACCTTAAGTTGTACTCAATCACTAACTTATGAGCAACCTCTAAGAGGCAATGAGGAATGGAGTCAAAGTACAGGAATAGTATCCAAGATATACTTAAGCACCTCAAGTCAAAGGATATTTGTACCATTGCTATGATGAGACTATCATTGACACTAAAATATATTATCCATATGATTGTCTTGTGGCATGTCATCCAATGTACTTATTACTCTTAGCAAACATCCATATGTTAACTCTAAACAATTCATGCTTATAACTTATGAGATCCACTGCTTGATCTAATCAAGGATTATAACACGTGATAGTCTATTCGGATTCATAATGTCCCGTCTCATTAACCGTATGACTAGGGATAATTTAGATACTAGCATAATTACACATGATAGGAATCTCATTTTCATGATCCCATCATGATTTCCTTCATGCTATGTAATGTATTAAGGACTTCATTAATTCGATTTAAGATACCTATTAATTCATAAAGAATAAGAACATCAAATTAACAAAAAGCCTTTTTATTAATCAAAAAGATTTGTACAATATATGCTAAAGGTGAATGCCTTTAGAGCACTTCTCTAACACTTCAAGCTCTCCCAAAGTTCTCAAGTTCCCACTCGATCTAGCTGAAAAAACACTATTTAGATGATATTCTCACCTTGCTCCTTTCCTAAGATACTGTCTCCTTTTCTTGTCTTAAAACCTCACGCACCTTAAAAACCTTCCTATAATGTCTACCTATTTTCCTTGCTATTAAGTGATTTGTTATTGGAAAAACGTCTCCATTTCATGCCTAGCATCTGCAAGGAACAAAGACATTGTTTACGTGAGACACAAATAACAAACATAAATGTTTTTTGTGTACAGCGTCTGTTCCTGCTACCTTTTCTCCTTGTTGCTGCTGCCGATTTGCTTTATGCTTCCAGTTTCTACGTGCATAGTTTTTGTCATTTGCTACTTTCGCGTGTCTACGTTTTCCTTGCTTCTTGTTCCCAACACTGTTGCGTCGTTTTATCTCTTGGTTGTCCACCTGATGCAGTGTTTCCTTCATGTTGTGCTGTCATTTTTAGTCCAACATTCTTGCATGCAAAAACATGCAATTTCCATGCACGTGCAAGTTAATTTCTAGTTGGCCTCTTCCTTTAGTTTTATGCTTTATCTTGTCTTCTCTTGCTCTAATTTTCTTCTTATTCCATGAAGACAAGTAAATATTAACACTTTAGTTGTGCATTATAACGCTAGTCAAAATAAACTAGACCTATTACTATTATAGTTGTGCCGAGTCTAGGTCGATCTCACACAGAGAGTTTGGTTAGCTTCTGAAATGAAATCAATCAGTGTTTAGGTTTAACGGGGTTTGGTTGGTTTAAAATAAGAAAATAAATTGAAACTAAACTAAGAAAAAATTAAAGAAAACATGCAAAGTGATGAAAGTGGTGAATTCGTTAGGAATCCGATTCTTTGATTCTATCTTGACCTACACCTTAATTAAACATATTTCGATGATTTGTTGTTCTCAAGCCTGTTCTAGAAACTATTAATCATAAGTTAATCTATCAACTTGAGTTTTCCCTTATGTTGTGTTCAGTCAAGATATAATTGTTAATTAAACCTAATCACCGAATAACCTAGGATACGATCTCTAGATTCAATTGGGTAACCGCATTACGAATTAGAAAAACTAATTAATCAAGGCAACAATGACATACGATGTGTTACTTAACCTAGCTTATGTTATCTCTAATGATTACGAAACAATAGTCGCTTCAAATGAATTTCAACATAATAAATACGAATTATAATAAATATTCTAGCAATGGGTTTGTATTAAAATGATCTAATGAATGCATTACAATCATCTTTTCACAATACCCAAATCTATATACATTAGATAACATAATTAATTTCTAAAGAGAGAAAGAAACAACAAATACAAGGAAGGAATGCTTAACCGAGTTGTCGATGTCGATATCGTCTCCGAACTGATGTCAAAAAGCTACCGCTCCATAGGTCTCCTCATGGTGGAGGGCTTGCCTCCATCTTCGTGCTCTCCCAAAGCTCCTGAAGTTCCCACTCGATTCAGAAAAAATACCCTATTTATCCCACACTCTTACCTTGCTCCTTTCCTACGCTATTATATCCTTTTCTTTTGTCTTAAATCCTTACGCACCTTAAAAACTCTCCTACAATGTATGTCGGTTTTCCTTGCTATTGTGCATTTTGTTATTGACCAAACATCTGCATTTTATGCCCAACATCTACATAAAACGTAGATGTTGTTTGCATTTGCATGAGATGCAAACACAGATGCAAACAACAAACGCAAACATTGTTTGCGTACAACGTCTACTACTTTGTCGTTTCTCCTTATTGCTACTGTCGTTTCTCTTTATTGCTGCTACCGTTTTGCTTCATGCTTCCTGCTACTGCATGAGTCATTTTGTTCACTTGTTGCTTCCATGCGTCCGAGTTTTGCTTGCTTCTTGCTCCCAACGCTACTGCGTAATTTTATCTCTTGGCTGTCCACCTGCTGCAACATTTCCTTCATGTTGTGCTGCCATTTTTAGTCCAACATTCTTGCATGCAAAAGCATGCAATTTCCATGCACGTGCAAGTTGATTTTTTGCAGCTCTCTTCCATGGGTTTTATGCTTTATCTTGTCTTCTCTTGCTCTAATTTTCTTCTTCTTATTCCATAAAGACAAGTGAACATTAATTTTCATAAAATGGACCAAATATCGTGCTTTCAACTCGCTTTTAACTTCTTATCGTGCTTTCAACTCGCTTTTAACTTCTTTGCTTCCAAATTATGCCTAAAATCACATATGAGTCAAAGCGAGTTCTTAAGTAATTTCATGTCATTAATCGCTAAGTGTTATGGAATAATTTCATAATCAATTGAGAACTTATCAATTTGTATTTCCTATCTCTAGAATTTCATGAGACTGTTATTATTTATGCCATGATATATTCTTATATATGATTTTATAGTCCCCATATATGAAATCTAAAGTTGATTTAAAATGCTAGTTTATTTCAAGTCAATCATAGTAAGTAATCATGAATAAATCACAATAAAACTTAAGGCTTTCCTCAAATCAAGAAATTAATCCAAAATAATTTTCTAGGATTAATCCCTCCTAGATTTATCATAAATTAGTTTATTCTAAGAATAAGAAAATCAACAACATTTAAGAAAGAACATAATCCAAAAGAACTCATTCTCATTGATCTTAAAATCTTAATACTCTTTGGTTAAATCTTGATGAAAATTCCTTCTTTGCTCTAAGATTGCTTTGTTATTCCCCCAAGACACTTTATTTTGGCTTAAGGGTTGCTCTTTATCATCTCCTTATTTAATTCCATAAATCTTCTTTTTGTTCTCACAGAATCCTAGAAAAATTCAAAGCGTCTCAGCAAACATAAGTCCAATATAGACCATATTAGTCACATGTTCTTTACAACTATAAGAAACTTTAATTTGTGTAAAAAAACACCACTAATATGGGTCATAAATGTAGGCATGTGTTGCACTCATCTTTTAGGTTAGTAACACCTCAATTGTGTATTTGATGGTTCACCTTAAGAATAAGGGTCTAAACACCATGAAAAAGAATTCATCAATCTTTATTGGAGAGCTAAATCAAAGCATATAAACAAGAAATAAGCTAGATAAAGCTCCAAATCCCATATAATCATCTAAGTACAAGTAAAATGCTCTCAAAATTATGTTTAAAACATAGTCTATTTAGCACTTATGACCCATCTAACCCATAACCTATCTAATTCAAAATCAAAAAATAAAGGAATCAAGTTATATGGAGAAGGTAAAAACAAAAGGAGGGGGTTATATGGGAATCAAGTTATATGAAGAAAAGCATGAACAAATAGTGAGGGAAAAAAGAGATAAAAAGAAACAACACGAGAAAACAAGCAAATAACCATATGAGAGAATAAAAGGAGATAAGGTTGTATAAGTAAAAACACAATGAATTGAAAAATATTTAAAAAATTCATTTAGGGGGAGAAAAAAATAAGAAGAGAGGGCATAAAATCAAGAAAAGAGGGAGAACCCATGTTTTAAAAAGACAAAACTGTCCATGGTATTTAATAGGGAAGATCCCTTGGTTTTTGAAAAATAGACGCATTATTTCATCCTTGAATTTTTTGTTTCTACCACTAAAAAGAGGGAGAACATATGTTTAAAAAAATGCTTATGGTATTTAATAGGAAAGATCCCTTGGTTTTTGAAAAATAGACTATTTATTCCATCCTTTAATTTTTGTGTCAATTACTTAGAAATTGAAAAACCAAACTATTTATTACTTTGAAAAACCAAAACCCAATATAAGAAACCCTTCTTTCTCTTCATTAAATCTTGATTTACCATTTTTTACAACCATAATCAACCACCTTTGAAATAATTTCATTTCAATGGACTATAATCTCCTTATAAGTTGAATAAGCTAAACAACTTCAACACCTACCATTGTGTTTTTGTTATGCCCATCCTCTGCCAATTAGATATTTTTGGATTATTTCAAGCTAGATGGGTTATTTTAGGTATAAGCAGTGTGAGCATCCAGGTGTCCACTAATAAGTACTGATTATGTTATATTATTAGTATAATTTTTTAGCTTTTTGATCGTGTTTAGATGAATGTGGAGTGTATAGTTTGTAATTGTCCTCAACTTCTAGGAGATTTGTGCATGGTTATGTGCTAGAGATGGTCTCATCCTTGGAAACACCTGAGTAGCTCTTTTATAACTTAGTTTGTACATTTTGATTGCCTTTAATGGGTTAATTCTTTACCTTTTTTTTCCTTAAAAAACTAGTATTTAACTAAAGCTTAAAGTAATAAATAATATCCTACAATTAAGTATAGTTATTGAACTTAAGAATTGAAATAGTCATATTTCGTTTTTATATGTTTTTCAATAACTATAATTAATAATATATATTTAAGGATAAAATTTTAAAAACTAAAAAACATTAAATTTATGTCATATCGTTTAAAGTGAACTAACATACATATGATATATCTAATGAAAATAATAAAGGAAAGAATGTTAAATCCTTCGTACTCGAATTTTACACAATCGAATTTTACAAAGTTTACTTCTTGTTTCCGAGACTTGGCAAAATTAAAAAGAACGGAGTGGAAATATCGTTAAATCCTGCGTCAATTCTTAGAAATCAGATTTTCCGGTTTTACTCTGTTTTATTCTGTATTATATAATCTCAGTCATTTATTTTGTGGGATCTACGTGAACCTCATGTGGACGTTACATAAATAAATAGTTAAATGTAACATTTTGCGGAGTCTTCGTTGGGGAATCTTTTGCTCGGGAAAAAATTACAATAACATTTTGGAAAGTTCGAATAGGGCACGCGCATTCTGGTCCACGTATACACATTCTTTGTCGAGGCAAGCAGAAGACGCCTAGGAGACGAAACTAATTGGCTACGTCTTTGCCGCGTGGATTTCATTTTAGTGTCAGAACTCAGAAATAAAATGAAAAAGTTAACTATTCATTTATCTAAATATTGTTGTTGTATAATGGATAATTAACACAGCAATCGCTTTCTTTGAAGTAGCTTAGCGAGGCAATTTCGATAGTTTAAAGACGAGGTTTAGAGAGAGTTTTGTTACGGAAGAAGAGGAAAAACAAGTTTGATTGATTGATAAGCTTTCTTTTCCTTGTCCCGCTTCTTACCTTGTTGTCAACGCTTTCGTTTATTGATCACAATCGCAGAGCAACAACATCCTCAATCTCTTCCCTCTGATTATAGTTCTTCGTCATGGCCACCACCGGAAACAAGAATATCAATGCGAAATTGGTTGGTTTTTGTCCCTCTTTATCATTCTTATACGTAATTCTGATGCGAGTTAGCTACTATCTTTTATTTTTTATAACTCAAAGGTGGGGTTTTGGCTTAATTCTCATCGATTTTGACTGCTCACCTTTTCTGATCTGAATTTGATTTGATTCTGATTCGTACTGAGCTGTGCTTGTTGTGTGTTAATTCATGGCGATCATGTTTTACGGGTCTGTTTCATCATTTAACATTTGTCATTGTGGGTATTTAAATTTCGCCTCTTAGACCAATTACCCAGTAGCTATATTTCTGGTACGGATGCTTTGAATGCAATTTTATGCAAATTCTGATGTGGGTTTGTGAAGATTTGCAAAGATTAATTACTAAATATAAAAATTCAATCATCTTTTTTTACCGGTCTTATTTGTCCCTTAAAACTATTGTACGGTTATAATACATGTGAAATATTAATATGTTTTGCTAACAGTCAGCACTTCAAGTGGCTGCTGTCCTATTTTCTTCTTAATTAGTTCATATACTTTCTTTTTTAATTCCTCTTTTGTGGGTACCGTCTGATTTCACTTGTACCTCTCCTAATTGATAGAAATATACAGCTCATTTTTTGAACAATTTGGAAATTTTCTTCATCAGCATAAAACTTATTTCTTCATCTCTGAGAATACTACTTTAGCTTCTGTTCATTTTTATGCCTCAGGTGCTACTTGGAGATGTGGGTGCTGGGAAGTCTAGTCTTGTCTTACGTTTTGTCAAAGGGCAGTTTGTTGAATTTCAGGTTTGCAATGATGAACTTAAGCGGGTCATATGTTTGTTAACCGATATACAAATTTGTATGGGCATGCATATTGTTGTGTGTGTGCACACACATGCTGTTATGTACATATGCAGGCTTGCATGAGTTTTTCTATGTATAATGTGTTTAGTTCTCCAATGTAGGAATCAACCATTGGTGCTGCCTTTTTCTCTCAAACATTGGCTGTTAATGATGCCACGGTTAAATTTGAGATTTGGGATACGGCAGGCCAGGAGAGATATCACAGCCTGGCTCCAATGTACTATAGGGGAGCTGCTGCAGCGATTATTGTGTATGACATATCTAATCAGGCAAGTGAACACTGAAGGTTCAGCCTTTATTCTCTCATAAATAGTTGCAGTGTCTCTTTTTGAATGGTTGTGTTTGGTATGCATAGGTATTTACGAAAACACTGAATCTTTAACAATTTGACGATGCTTTCTAGCTTTGTTGTGGGTTCATGTATGAGGCTACCTGCATGCTTTTCTCTAGAAAGAAATGACAGTGATGCTTTCATGCTTTTCTCTAGAAAAAAATGACAAGAGTGATGAACTTGTGCAAGTGTGTGAAGAAATTTGGCATTCATCCATCATGCTGTGTATTGGTTGTCATTATATACAGATTGGTTTTCAAATCAACTAATTAAATTATGCCAAATACCCTTCTTATGTCTTGTGTCCCCTTGAACTTGACATCCATGTATTAAAAGATTTTGGAATCTTATTTGTTGTTGAAATAAAATGCCTCAAGGTTGTCAAATGCCATGTAGCAATTATGGAGATTAGTCAATAGGTAATATCTATATTTTCTCGAGTAACTATTTGGGTGCATAATTTATATTACTTCCTCTTTATTCCAACTTTATCAAATGCAACTTTACAAGTTTGTGGCAGATTCAATTGCATTAAGTAATTGTATCCTGTCTGTTAAATGTTTTCTTCAACAAAAAACCATGTTCTGTGTGTTGGATGACTACTAAACACGTGTTATTGGGTTCCTAGTATGGTCTTCCCAGAATAGTGACTTTTTAGATGTTTGGTTAGGAAAAATCTTGGATCATTTCGTTGCTGAATTCTGCAATAGACTTCATGACTTTGGATTTTACTGCAGTATCTTTGTTTCTCTGTTTTCTATGTACTGAAAGCCCTATGCTTTATTTTCTATAGGCCTCATTTGAGCGAGCAAAAAAGTGGGTTCAAGAACTTCAGGCACAAGGTACTTTCATTATTGAATATAACTAAGTCTAGGTTTCTGGAGACCTAGACTTGGTTGTATTTCAATTATTGGCTGTTGCAGTGGTCATGTGGCATTTTTGCATCTCTCACCTAATAAGCCCTTGTTTGGAGTCTGGAATTGGCACCTCCTTGCTTGAGAATTCTTTTAGTTATTCACATCCTTTTTTCTGACTTCTGTGTATCATAATACTACCAATTGTCGCTAACATTTTCTGTGTCATTCAACAAGGAAATCCAAATATGGTTATGGCACTCGCTGGGAACAAAGCTGACTTGGTAGATGCAAGAAAAGTAACTGCTGAGGCAAGTATCGTTTGTTTTTCCACCATGCTACATACTAGTTGAATAAAATCTTTCAGCTAAGACAGATGCAGCAAATATCAAAGATGTTATCTTTTGTGTAGTCAGTTTTCTGTTATGTAAGAGGGCTAGACTACTGATAAAGTTGCCATATGGTTATTAGATATGACACTTTTCCATTGTCTTCCTGCCAAAAGCTTTGATATGTTTATAATGAATAAAGTTGCACTTGTGAAATGGGTGACTAAATGAAAACATACAAGATGAAACAATTTGTATCTACAATCCTAATGATGTTTAAAAACATGGATTTACCTTGAGTGCTTTTAGGAGAATCAATACAGTTAAGAAATGAACTTAAAAGATGGAAATCAAGGGAGGTTCACAATAATACTAGATGGCAGAGTAAGTAAGAACGGAGGAGTTGAATTGTGCTTATGATATGGCATTTACTAATATGGCTGCATTCTATTCATTCCTTCGTGGCAATGCTGTATGTCTGAAACCCACAGAGTTGCCAGGATGAGGAACCACAACCCCCAATAAGCAATAGGTTAGCGCCAGAAAAATTGTATTGATCACGTTTGCTAATTCTTACAGGAAGCTCAAGTATATGCTCAGGAGAATGGCCTTTTCTTTATGGAAACGTCAGCGAAAACTGCAGACAATGTGAATGACATTTTCTTTGAAATAGGTTTGTAATTGTGTCACATGAGAGTTCAATTACAAAGACTATATTTCTTTGAAATAGGTTTGTAATTGTGTCAGATGAGAGTTCAATTACAAAGACTATATATATTGAAAGTTTAGCTTTTCAAGACGTTCATTCATTTGGTGAGATGTGTTCTACAGATATTTACACTCCCAGTAATATCTTTGTTTTTATTTGGACACAGCAAAACGACTGCCTCGAGTGCAACCAGCACAGAATTCATCGGGCATGGTTCTTATGGATAGACCTGCAGAAAGGACAGCGGCTGCATCTTGTTGCTCCTAATTATTCATTTTGTTGCCGCTTGGCTGTATCTTAAATAGTTCTTTGTGATGGGCACTAGAATTTTAAGTATTTGGTTTGCCGAAGTTTCTGTATAAAACTCAAATCAAGATTTGTACATCACGGCTCTTTTTTTTTTTCGAAAATTACATGATTTCATTATATGAAAAAATATATAATCTAGAATATAAAAAGTCTAGAGTAATCCAAAAGATCCAAATTACATGTAGTTTTGATTCCTAGTAACCATCTACAACTTGAAATCGAAGGGACACTTGTGAGACCATATAAACCAGTATTACTCCAATCCCTGTCTCCTCTTCATGTTGCTCGTTAGATTTGCAGCTATTTCTCTTGTTAACATGGCCAATTTGTGGTGGAGGAAGATATCCTAAAAACCAGCCCAATGCATCTACTTGTTAGAAAACTTTGCATTTATGCTCTTTCCATATGTAGTACACCAAGGTTGTCCAACTTAACTTGACTGCTTTGAGATCAGCTACATTATGTAAAGTTTTCCCAGCCAAGTGATAGTTTCAGTCTAAGTGTCCATTGGTCTGACCATGCTGAGAATTAGTTGCATCCGGCCCTAGACTTGTCTAGTATACTTGCATCTTATCATCAGGTATTCCAGATTCTCCAGTTCAATGTTACATAACTCACAGCTCAAATTGTTAATAGAGAATTTGATCTTATCTCTCGTAAGCAACCCTCCATTCTTTCCTAACCACAAGATGAATGAGTGAGCTGGATTGATGTCACTATCCCATACTAAGGTTGTCCACTCCTGCCTTGTGCTCTAGGTAGTCTGTAAAAGTGTTTTGCAGGTTTTTGTGCTGAACTTCCTTGATTTGTTTTCTAGCTACTGAATTTCATCTTGCTCTCCTTCCTCGCATCTAGGTTACTCTTCCATTATGAGATTGGCACTTCTATTATTATGGAAGGGTCAGATCCACTGGTTATTACTAATTAATATACTTACTTTAGTTTTTAGATACACCACCAATTTCAAGGGTTTTATCATCTCCACCTTATATATGGGACCTTTACAGTGCCAATTATCATACCAAAAAAAAACGTTTTCTCTCTATTCTCAATCTTATGATACACCTGATTTTGCATCCATTGTCTTATCTCTAGAATTTCTTTTAGGGTACCTAACATGTTTTGCCTTGGCTTTAAGATTAAAATACTCTTATACTTTATGAATACATTGTGTATCTATTTCACTCATAAATCCTCCTTTTTACAACACAACCACCACAAATTCTGCTCCTTGCTCACCCTATGTATCATCCTTGCAGAATGGATGCCCAGACTTCCCTGTTGCTTAGGTATGCAAATTTTATCCCAACTAATCTTCGCTTTGCGTCTACCTTGGTTGGAGCCATTCCACAAGAATTCTCTAAGCCTCCTGTCTATTTCCTTGAGGATGCTTTTTGGGATGGATAAATAATTGATCCAATAAGTGATAAGATTGTTTAGGATTGTCTAAATTAGTTGTAGACTGCCTCCATAGCTAAGGAACCAATTACTCCATTAGTTGATTCTTCCATGAATTAAGTCCAACAAAGGTTTGCAATCCACAACACCAATTCTTCTTTGAGAAATTGGTACCTTTAAGTATTTAAAGGGTAGACTCCCTTGTGTTAAATATCAGCTTCTACGCTGATCCTTGCATATTTATTCTTCCTATGTCTATTATATTCTTTTCAAGATAGATAGATTTTCTAATTGAAGTTCTCAGGTAACGTAGTCAGTTGTACTATATTACTCCAAAGTATGTTATGAAAGTTTACCCTCACTAAGACATGTCTAATCTTTCTCTTATTACGCTCCATACTAGGCTTCCAAGTTTAGAGCATGAATGTTTTACTTAAACAGTGCCATAGAACAAGTTCCAATATTTTACTAGCTAGTTGCTTCGAAGTGAAAGTAAAAATGAAAAAGTCTTGCTAGCTTATAAGAACCTTATCTAGATCATAGTTCATCCACTTAGTTTCTGTCCATTTTTTCACCACTGGAAAGAAGGGCTTTTATCAACAAAGTACTCCACTAGAGAGTTTCTCCATCTGTTTGCACTTTGTTTCAGAACTTCCAAGGGGGCAAACAATGTTAGATGCTTATCAACGAGGGAAATAGGGTAGTCTAAGGTTATAAGATTCATCTCCTACAACTTTCAACCAATCTTTTCTTTCCGTAGTAGAGGCCTTTGGGTAGTGCTCTCTTTTGCAAGATGTAAGAAATGATTTATTGGAAGCTAGAGGAATTTAAGGGATGAGAAAAAGGTTAAATGGTCCACTAGATTATTAGTTTCTAAATTTGAGGCAGGAAATGAGGTATATTTAAGAGGTGACAGGGATTGTAGGCTAGCAGAACTTTTGAAAAATAGTTCCCAAAACCTACTTCCAGGACTTCTTTGGTAGGTGGACAACATCTGAGGAGTTTTGGGGAGCAAAACAGGCAATTAGAGTTAGAGTGATGCTGATTTGAAGTGAAAATGGTGTTTAATATTAAGATTGGACGGTTATTAGAAGATTGAATTAGTTTGCAATTGTCCTCCACAAGGTGGTTGAAAGTGTGCATCAAGGGTTTTGACATTTAGCTTATAAAAGAAACAAGTACAGGGAAAGAAGACACAATAAAGGGCGCTTGCTTCATAAAAAATAATAAGAATGAGAATTGGAATTAATATAGGAAGAAATGAGAATAGATATAATTATTATAATTATGATGGTCGGTTAAGATGAAGGAATGATTACCATTACCATTGATAGTGGTTGGTTTGTAAAAAATATTGTAATTAATTAATTATAAAATATATTATATTTTAATTATTGAATGAATTATATTTTAATTAATTATATTGCAATTAATTAATTAATAATAATATTTTAATTAATAAATAGTTATATTTTAATTAGTTATATTTTAATTAATAATAATATTTTAATTAAATATAATATAATGTAATTAATTAAATAATAATAATAATAATTTAATTAATTATATTGTAATTAATTAATTAATTATAATATTTTAATTAATGAATAATAATATTTTAATTAATAAATATTTTAATTAATGAATAGTTATATTTTAATTAGTTATATTTTAATTAAATATAATGTAATTAAATAAATAATAATAATATTTTAATTAATTATATTATAATTAATCAATATAATTAATTACAATATTTTAATTAATGAATAATTATATTTTAATTAATTAATTACAATATTTTAATTAATTATAGTGTAATTAATTATTTAATTGATTTCACTATATTTAATTAATTATAATGCAATCACTCATATTTCTCTTTCTCATTTATCTAGATTATAAGAAGAATGGACGATTGTCCAAAAACAAGGAATGAAACTCTTAGGTCTTCAATGATAGGTTCATACCAACAATCAATTTTTATTCCATATTCATATTCCTTTTTTCATGCCCCTCAAACAAGCACACCCTTAAGAAAGTTAAAGGAGAAACTAAAAGAGGAAAAAAATAATGTGAGAAAGGACCGGAGCTTCCTAAGGGACTTTCCACAAGCAACTAAAAGATGGTGAGGAGGAAGAAGGCCAACTAAGTAGAAAAAGTAAAAAGGAGGAGTGCATGTGGAAGGTTGAGAGAGACCAAGGAATGAGGGCCAAAAGATTTAGGAATCTCCAAAAAAGAAGGCACATGGTGGATTCGAAAGAAGCCTGGAGAAGCAAATGGAAGGAAGTAGGAACCGGTAGCTAGAAGGGGAGAGTCAAGCCGAGCGATCAAGAGCTCTCCTTGTAGAATATGGAAAAAACCTATAAAGAAGCTAGAGCTTCTCTTAACTCATTTATATAATAAGATTGAGATAATGATTGATGCACTCATGCATATCATAATTTTCATAATGAGGTAAGAATTTGAACCAAAAGAAAAAGAGAATAAAGTAATTTATACTAAAGTGATTAATGGTACAATTTTTGATCTTATCTTTTAATTTAATTATCTAACATAAATAATCAACATGCCTAGTGCACAAGACTTCCTATTTTGTGGGAGCTGTGAAAGATCATATTGTACGCAATTTTTTTTTTGTATTTTTATAAAGATGCTATTTTTGTGACTTAAATTTGTGATCTTATGATTACAAAGGAACAACTTTACTAATTATTCCAAGGCTCACCCTCTTGTGTGTGTTTATATATATATATATATTGAGTTGAGTTTACGTTCTAGGAAATCTTTAAGTAGTATGTCATGCATCATTTTAAGTAATAAAATAAAACATAAAATTTCGCAAATGATTTGCATAATAATATTTACCTTAAATTATAAGAGCAATATATTGTCATTAAAAAATCAAAATTAGTTACTATAAGATGAACACAGATAAAAGTACACTAAATAAAACTCGTTATTAGTATAGGCTCACCCGAGCTTCCTCTTAAGTTAGGAATAAACCATTCAAGTTCGAGTTTAGTTATAGTTGTCCAATGAGAACTAGCTTTCACTACAACTAAGATGAATTCTCTTATAAATTAGTTACCTCCATAATCAGCTGGAGAAGGTTCGAACCTAATTCAGAAATGGCTGAAGACAATTTTGTGGGGGTACATTTAGGGTAACTCTTAGATTGCAATTTGGGGAAATCCTGAATGAGTTACTCCTTCAGTTGTTTGCCTGTTGTGGAGTTTTAGTCTCTTGACTACGATGTCGTTTAGATTGGTTTTGTTATTGGCTACGTCGACATTTTGATTGCTTTTTGTATCCTTGGTAAAGGATAGTGCTGTACTGAACATTATTTCCTTATTAATTTATTTAATTTTTTAAAAAAGAATTCTCTTATAAGGATGCAGATTTGAACTCTTTATGATAGAAAAATAAATTGTATAAACGTCCCTTATCAAGTTCAAAATAAGATGTTTTATTTTAAATATGAAGAATATAAATAATTTATAAAAACGTAATTAAATAAGTAAAAGAAAATGTCTCAATTACCACTTTCTTTCAACTTAAAAGAGAGATTTATAAACTTATCCTCTAAGCTGTAACAACTATCTAATAAATGTGCACAAAAATGCTTATGTTTTATTAAATAATTTGCTTGATTTTAATACTAATTTATAGGTAAATGAACAAAATGGACTTTAAAATATTGAAGGCTATTTTAAATCATTTTTTAATCACAATTTTAAGAGCATAGTTTAACCCATACTTGTGTTATCCCATGCCAAGAAAACGTAATTAGCTATTGATCCATAACAAAGCAAATGAACAGGATGAAGTAGAGGAGGAAGTGAGGAAATTTCTCTCCAGTAACCTTTAAGGAAACATAACATGCTCTATGAATCAAAATATGGTATAGGGAATTAAGAACAAAAGAACCAGTTTAAACAGCAAACAATCTCAAATTCATGTACATGCTTTTGTATCCTAGTGGATACATACATTTAATCCCGCAAGACCATTGTATATGCAAACGTTTGCTCCTATTGGCATAACAAGCTGCAAGTTAACAAACAATAGCAGACAATTTTAGATCCAACAACAGAGAATATGGCATGGAGAGTTTACAAAAGCTTTCAGTAGAAAAACATAAAATGCAAAAGAAGAGAAAATCTTGCAGAAATAATTAATTTCTCTAAAACCATGTAATTTGAAATTAGTGTTGGTCAGCAGAAGTTACATTCCTTATATTTTCCCACATAGTTCGGCCTTCAGGATAATTGTCTACAAAATATTTTTCAAATCTTGCATCTGAACATGCAAGGATAGTGCTCAACGACAACATGGGTTTTGCTGCACCCCTGTCTCTTAGCCACACATACAATTTAAATCTTTTTTTGATCCTTGCTAGATCATAGCATAAATATGCTGGGAATGCCACCACCGACTGCAGTGGGTAGCCTAGGCAATTTGTTAGCCAATCAATCTTTGTTTCAATGACATCTTTGCTCTGGTTAAGCACCATTGGGGCATGCTTAATAATGCTTGAAACAACATGGCAGTCCAAACCAGCTTGCACAAGGCAGTCAAATCTCTCCTGCAACTGGTCCCCTCTGCCCCGAAACTTTTTCTGGGCTATCATCATTTCTTCAGAATTTTCAACGTAACCAAGTTTCACTAAGAATGCTGTTTTCTCCGCTTGTTTAGTTAGAAGGTGTGAAGGTATTTCACTGCTTTTGACTCTTGATTTCGAAGCCAAGCTGAACAACTTCTCCGGATCTTCTCTTATGATCTCGCATAAGCTTTTTTTGCTGATTTTTAACTCTCCGCAAACAGTTTTAGGTCCCTTCAGGGAACATGAACACAAGAGTTCCATATTTGTGGCTACCATGTCTCTAGTGTCTTCCGCTCCCATTCCAATGTCAAACAAGAAACCTACAGCCCGAAAAAGATTCTTAGTACATTTAGCTGACAAGATTTGCGGATTTTGTATAATTAATGAATGAATCTCATTCATTTTGAGACCCAATTTGTATAACCGCCCAAACAACGAGTAAACCATCTTTCCAGAACCTTCAAACACCAACTCAGGATTTGTTTGAAACAAGTTTTTTAACTGCTCTGTGCTATAGCCCACTTTCTCGAGAAAATCCATGGTGTCAAGCAAGCTTCTCCAATTATAAGAGTCATCATCAGACAAATACCCACCAATCCACTCTTTTTCCAGTCCTAAATCACTTAATTTTTCCATAACCTTAACGAATGCACTGTCTACACCGCCAACCAAGAGGGTTGGGCAACAACCAGCAAGCTTAATAACTGTTGATTTACTTAGACCCAGGTTTTCATATTCCTGAAGTTTCAAAGACAATAACCCGTGGTCATAGCTAAAAATCTCTCTTGCCTCCTTATACATCTTTCCCATCCTACCACGAGGAATCCCATAATTGCACAGTACATTAAAGTTTTCAAGCAAGAGATGATCATCACTCAAGAACATCAAATGCTGAGGAAGAAGTGAAGAGTACTCAGAAGGGCTCAAACCTAAACTCTCGAGAAACGGCTCAAACTCATTGATGGGATTATAACGGAGGAACTTAGCCAATGAACGCTTGACATATTTCTCGCTATCTATCTTAGAAAGCAACATTTGTAAGAAATTAGGCGAATTCTTGCTAATATGCTCTGCATCAGAAAAACTGTAACTCCTGGTGCTATGCAAGTAATCAAAAAGTGCTTCTTGAGCCTCATTTCTAACAGTTCGAGTGACACGAAGACCAATAAGAGAACTACACGACCGAGTTGACCCAGAACGGTGAATCATGGGAGTGTAGGTAAGCCCAGGTCTAACAGAGTCCCGAATTTTATGAGAAACGAATGATGATTTCTTTGCGGTGCAGTGCTTTTCATCTAAAAATGAACAGGAAACGAGATAACGATCGACTTGCGCAATCATTCCACAGTATTTAGAAACCCTCATACAAGTTCTGGGAAATACCATGTCAAAGACAGAAAACACAGGCACAAATTGGGAAGTAGAACACGAACCGGGAATCCGAGAAACAGAGAATGATAGAGTTCGAAACTCGCATGTAGACCCCAATATGTTCTGCCTGGGGAAAATCACAAACCGTCGTATTGAGATTCAGCTGATAGTTTCTTCAACTTGGGAAACTGAATAGAAGAAGAATATGTCCATAGACCTGAGAAGTGACAAACACAACTTGTGAAATTGGAAATGCTCAGCTTCGGCCGCTGATAAGGGTTTCAGGCTACGAGAGGAAGGGCACGAACCAATAGTTTTGGGAAAAAGACAAAAAGTACATAGGTACGATGATAATTTATAAAATTTATAAATATATTAAAAATTGTAACAATAATATTTTTAATATGCTTTTTCTTAAAATTAAATTTCGTCTTATCTTATTATAATTATGATTATTATTTTAAATCAAAATAGTGACTATATTTCTCAAAACATTGTAATAAGCTTTTAAACATGTTTAATTGAATTTTAAATAGGTTTGAATTAATTTATTTTCAATTTATTAATCTATTATTAATTTATATTTATATTTAGTAGTTTTAAGAAATTAAATGAATTGATTGAAAAGAAGAGAATAGCCATCAAATGCAAAAATTTGGCAGCTAATATTATTTTATTTAGTTAATTGAATATGCACTACGAGTATTTGTTAATAAGAAAATTCAATTTTTAGATGAGTGGAACCATAAAATGTAAGAAGTTCAATTAATTCAAACCTACTATTGTATAATGCCCTGACTTATGAACAAATTATTACAAATCCCTTGTCACCAACTATTATTAGGTTATAGTTTGATTTATCCTACAAAATATTGTAGTTTGATTTTGGAGAATACGAGACAATTCGTATGGAATCAAATTACCTTCACAGATAGTCCTTTTTTTGGCTTGGAGAAGAAGTATTTATATTGAATGCATATATCTGTCGTATGACACTCTAAAATTCTTGAACCACAATTTAGTCATTTTTTCTACAATTACATCAATAATTACCAAAATCTCATTAATCTCAAAAAAGATATTCATAGTCACAATATATAAGCATAATCATCCTAAATTGTAATATTCAAAAGTCATCATCATCACACCCGGTCTGAAGTGCCGCAATAAAGTAGGATCTAGGGGTCTAATAGTACGCAGCGTTATCCCTACATAGTAGAGAGGCTATTTTCGGTAGACCCACAGATATATGCAAAGTAAAACTGGCACGCAAAATACTTATGTAAATAAAATCACAATAAATACATAAATACATAAAAATAAAATATAACCAAAAGTCATACCTGATGATGTCTAGATCTGTTAGTACTTGATAAGCTGCAAAGTCTGACTCTTCTTATTGCTAGTTAAGTTAGGGGTCTTTACTTAGAAACCCTGAGGGTATGACAATTCTACGATTTTAGACAATCTCGCGGGATCTTTCCCAATACACCTGTCCTGAAAAGCTAAGTTGTAGGCTCGAAAGCTTTATCCAATACTTAAATCTAGCAAAGGCAGAAAGGACATTGAATTGGACTTCCTACGCGGTAACTGTGTGGCGCGAGCGTTAAAGTAAAAATCTCCTAATAACTTACTCAACTGTTCTGGTGAACTTTAAAGGGTATCCTTTACCCTTATCCGATCATGCCAGACTTTTCTATTTCTAGCCACTGTCTCAGTAAAGGCCAACTCTAACATATCTTTCTTGATCACTTCCCTCCAGTTTTTGTAAAGCCTCCCTTTTCTCCTCTTGTAGTCACTAAGGGTTATTTTCTCACAGCGTCATACCGAAGCATCAGAGGACCTCCTGTGCACATGCCCAAACCACCTAAGCCTGGTCTCTCCTATCTCGTGTCTTTCATCCGCTCGATTTAAAGGCATCCCTCCTATCTCGTGTCTTTCATGTTTCCCGTAGGTACTATCTTAAGAAGTCCTTAAAAGTTGATAATAACACCACCAACAACAACAATAACAATAACAATAATAATAATAATGATGACGATGATGATAAAACTAATAATAATAAGAAAAATCAATAAATAATTAAAAATAATAAAATAGTAATAAAATAAAACTAAGATAAATAATAAATAATTTGCCAACCTAAGAGAGCCTCAGTAATGCACAAACAATGCCAGAATGAAAGCAAAAGACATGACTAATTAGAGCATGAAAATCTGTTGAAACCCACACAATACAATACGTGGTCCAAGTAGAACACCTGTAGAAACACACAAAGTTCTCTTCAAAGTTGAAGAGCTCATTAAGCGATCTCTGAACTGGCAGGAGAAATGGTCTTTGTGCCCAGTAAGGAGCGAGTCTGTAGAGAGAGAAAATTCTAGTAGATGTTGATTAAAACACATTACAACCAAAAAGAAGCCTTTCTTATAGAGGAAGTCGCGTAAGACAAAAAGAGCGGGGTAGAACGAAGCAATATGAAAAGACTGATGGTTTCTTTTTTGACAGTAGTAGACTTGTTAGGGGGCTTGAAAAAGCTAATGGAGATAGCGAATATGCGATAATTAAAGTAGTACCCTAAACAGTGTCCTACACGACGTTCCCGATATATCTTGTTTAGTAAATCCAAACACCCAGTCCATGTTTGCAGAAGATAGTCGAGGGAAATATTCATTAGGAAAAAAAGTATATGACCCTGGTTGCGACCTCAACAGAAATCTAAACCACGAGCTTCATACCACACAAAAGACATGGGAAAGACAAATTAACAACACTACAAACTATAAGTATATACAATAAAGAATTATACTCAATTTGATTTGCTGACTCTACTTAGACTTAACACTATCAATCACGTGCATTGGAGTTATTGACAATGATTGGATTGGGTTAATGAGAGTTAGGCGATCCAATAAACCATGCGATTAATCATATCAGTTATTGTGCGGAGAGAGATCTCGTGTGAGACCCGGTAGTTTATTAGAGGGCTTAAGATCTAATTAAGATTATGGGTCTTTTATTAATTGAGAAATTGCAATTTTCATAATTCAATTAGGGTTTATGATTTAGGGTTTAATGGTTATAACTCAAAAGAGTGTAATCAACTCTACGATAGTTTAGAATTGACACCCCGTAAACACATAAATGGCTAAGCTAGCATTAATGATGGGGAAAATCCCCATTCTCATAACTTGGTAATTTCTCTTGATTGATTTCCATTGTGATTTTTTATGATGCTAAATTTAATTTCTTTTCTTGTTAAAATTTTGAATTAATTTCTTGAAATCAAATTCTCATATTTACTTTCTGTTGCAATTTTATTTTCATTTTATTAATTTTCCGAGCCTTAGAAAATATAGGATTATATTAGTTCACCCCCTCGTGGGATCGAACCTTCACTTACTACAAATCACAACCCATGCACTTATAGTATTTGAAGGCTATAAATTGTAAGTTTGCAAATCTTACGAACAAGTTTTTGGCATTGTTACCTGGAAAGTTTAAAATTAGTCTAATTCTTTTAGTCTAAGGACTAGGAAAAAAAATGTTTACGCGTAAGGTATATATAACACATCAATTCGAACATTCCAAGGCAAGAATGGGGAATCTCAAGAGTTGAATGCTAAGAAGAGATGGAAAGAACAATGGTTGAGAAAATGCATCATAGAGAGCGACGGACCCTTATAGACTTCACAAGGCCACAACTTAATGCTTATTGTTAATGGATTACATGACCACTGGTGCAAGCGCGTATGTTCGAGATCAAACCATCACTGCGAAACATGTTGCGAACCAATGTTCACTTCTATAAGTTAACTAATGAGGATCCTAATGCTCATTTGGCTAATTTCTTAGAGACTTGTGACATCTCCCAATATATTGGGATGATGGAAGATGTTGTTAGGATGAGGCTCTTTCCCTTTACACTCAGGGATAGAGCCAAGGCGTGGTTAAATTCTCTCAACCCAACGAACATCACAGCTTGGGAGCAGCTAGTGCAAACTTTTCTAGATGAGTACTTCCCTCTAAATTAGACATAAGACTAATAAAGGAAATTATCAATTTCTAGCAAAATGACGGGGAGTCTTTATATGAAGCGTTGGTGCGGTATAAGGAGTTACAAAGGAGTTGTCCTCATCATAACCTACACAACGAATTCCTTTTGCAAAATTTCTATAATGGAGATAATCCTCCCATAAGGGGTACCATAGATGCAGCTACTAGAGGATCATTCATGAGGAAAACTATTGAAGCAACACATGATCTGTTAGAAGAGATGGCGTACAATAGTTGTGTTTGGACATTATAACGAATTAGACAACAACCAACCTTTTAGGATCCAAAATGAATGATTGCTAAAAATTCAGTGAAAACATTGTAGGCTAAGATCCACAACCTAACTAAGCAACTGAATAGCCTGAAAGCCACCCCTTCCTCTCCATGCAAAGCAATTCAGCACAATTATGGTGAGTTTTGTGAACAAGATAGCTATATTGTAGCTGATTTTTTCTTAGGGGAAAACAACATCGTAGAGCAATTCAACTTTAATACAGCTCAAGTTGATCAAGGAGATAACAATCCTTATTTAAACACATACAATTCTGGGTGGCAAAACCACCCAAAATTTAATTGGTCTAACAATGCTGGGATTCAGTTTAGAAATCAAGAGTCACATGAATTTTAACAGGACATTAATACAATTACTATGATTCTAAACTAGACAAGATCATGGAAAAGCTCGTAAGTATGGATAAGGCCCAGAAGAGTCTAGAAGGGCAAATTTCCAAGTAACAAGGACTCATGCCTCTTCTATCCTCTACCTAGAGGTTCAAGTGGAACAACTTGCAAATGCATTATCTGCAAAAAGTGTGGGAAGTCTTTCGAGCAACAAGGAAGTATATCTAAAAGAGCAAGTTAAGGTTATCACACTTGGGAGTAGGAAAAAACTAGAAGAATGACTAGAAAACCAAGCAGAAACCCACCTTATAGAGGATCAAGAAAAGTTTTAAAAGGATAAAGAAAAGAATGAGACCCTCCTTATGTACCTACTCCCCCTTATCCATTAAGCATACCATTCATGCAAACTGATGTAGTCACATCTTTAAAGGAGCAGAAGCAAGACGAACAGATGACAGCAGTGGTAGAGGTTCAAAAAGATATAAATGTCTCTATTCGTAAAGCAAAAAAAGTGTAGGAGACAAAGGTGATTGAGGAAGAAAGCAAACAATTCACCTTCTTATCGAACAAACTGTTGGATTCGATGGAAGATTTAGGGAATTTCATTATTCCCTATTTTGTTGACAGTTTGTCACTGAAAGGACATTACTAAGCTTTTTAGGTTTCCTTACTTTGATAGATTATGTCCTTTTCATTATCTTCCAACATATAGCTTATCTATAAGCTACGAAGCTAATGTTGAACAAGAATGGTGGAAACAAACCACTCATAATTGATGCCAATTGAGTTTCCAATGATGTATGGTCAAGCTAATGACCATAACTTAGCACATTTAGTAGTTAAATTTAAATTTTTTGTCGTTAGATTTGTTTTAAATTATGACAAATAAGTTTTCATGATTTGAAATGGTTGAAGATTTCTAATTCTCTTACTCTTTGTGAATTAATTATAAAATAGGAAAGCAATCACTTTCTCAGTTACCATGACGGTTTTGTGTTCTAAACCTTTCTCTTTTAAAATTTTCCTTTATTTCATTTTATATGTATTCCCACCTTATGTGTTGTTTGTTTGCTCTTTTCACATTGAGGACAATGTGTTATCCAAGTATGGGGAGGGATGTGTGTTGTATGCTTTTATTTTGAATGTGAATTTGGCATGTTAGTTTGTTTTAGGGTTCATTACATGATTTGCGTGAATGTGTCAATGGCTAGGACTTAACGAAATCGGTTTAACTTTGAACATAGTCTTTTAGGTTGCGAAGATTTATTAGCTTATGAAATTAGACCTAGTTTACTTTGGCTAAATATGCAGGTTAATTAGGATATGATTTTAGTTTATTGTAGGAATTTTTCACATTCATGTATAATTTTAGGCCAATCGAATAAGTAGCTTCATTAGTACCTTTTCATGAGAATTACTAGCTAAAGAAATGAGGTAGATAATAATAATAATAATAATATAAAAAGTGTGTGTGAAAATCATAAGCAAATAACTATTCTGCTAGCCTTTAGGTTATTAATAGAGCCAGTAGCCAGTTGAGAATGTGATGTAGATGCATAACTGGATCAACATGCATCACAAATGTGTGCCTTGGCATCAAAAGCTTATAATGACATTCTAACCAATCTGTTTAATAAAAATATGACTTAGTTGAGTAACTGGATCGACATTCATTACAAATGTTTGCCTTCGTGTGAAAAGCTTGGTTCATGTCAATCAAAACTAATAAAAGCAGTGTTTTTTCAAATAAAATCTACTAATCTTAGTGAATAACTTGAATTTTCATGAAAACATGCTTAGGGATAGTTACATTTTTTATTGACCGAATAACTATCAATGTGTGTGTGCAAGTGGTAGGGGTGAATAAACTTAACATTATGGTATAAATTAATTGTATTAAGTCCAAGGTATTTACACACAAGTTTTGCAAGTTAATAAGTTGCAACAACTTAAGAGATTGTGTTCGAAGTTAAATTAGTTTCGGGAAGTTGAATACCATTGCCTCATTACTACATTGCCTGCTTGTGTTTTGATATGTTGCATGTTTTGCTTATTTTGTTTTTGCTTGAGGATAAGCAAACATTTAAGTGTGGGGATGTTGATAGTCGTAGGCTATATAATGTTTTAGTGGGTAGTTTAGTACATGTTTAGTAGTTAAATTGAATTAGTAATGCATGTTTAGGTTACGTTCCGGTTATTTAGTTAGATATTTGTGTTTTAAGGGTTTTGAGGGTTATATAACACTTTTGAGCTTCAATTTTATGTTTTTGAGATGCCTTAATATGTTTGCTAGTGTTTCAGGACAAATATAGAAGAATTGAGGAGATTCGGAGAAAATTTGAAAGAGTAACCAGGTCCACGATCGTAGCCCATAAGCCACAATCATAACAGAAGGCTCATTCCACGATCGTGATATGTGTGACAGAACACACGAATAGCCTTCCCGACTTAAGTTTTCGAGGGACTGTTTGGACCTTTCAGACTAAAAAAGGCCCTGGGGTTGCCAAAATTAGAAAAAAAAACCTATAAAAAGGTTAATGAAGAAACCCTAGGGGAGCTTCACTTCTGCCACTTTTGAAAAACCCTAAAGGAGAGAGAAAAAAGAGTGAAGAGGAAGAGGAAGAGGAAGAAGAAGAGGAGGAGAAATAGGTCTTTTGACATTACTGACTTCCCAGATAAATGGGTCTCCCGGCGCTTCTGCCTTTCGAATTATTTGATTCAAGTTCTTTCTCCTTTTCATTTTCATTTTTGTTCATTCAATGTATAAGATTGAAATGTATTGTATGATGATGGATTTTGGATTGTTGATGATGTTCTAAGTCTTCATTCGATACTTTACATTGGTTTAATGTTAATATAGTCCTTTTTGGGTTTTATTGATTGGGTTTTATGATTAATTACGGTAATTCCATATTTCGGTAATAAGCTGAGAAGGTGAACCAGATAAAAATGATTGGATTGGGTTAATGAGAGTTAGGTAATCCAATAGACCACGTGATTAATCATATCAGTTATTATATGGAGAGAGATCTTTATTAGAGGGGTTAAGATCTAATTAGGGTTGTGTTTCTTTTGTTAATTGAGATATTGGAATTTTCATAATTCTACTAGGGTTTATGATTTACGGTTTAATAGTTATAACTCGGGAGAGAGTAATCAACTCTACGATAGTCTAGAACCGACACCCCGTTAACCCATAAATGGCTAGGTTAACATTAATGATAAGGGAAAACCCTCTTCTCATAACTAGGTAATTTCTCTTGATTGAGATTTTTTGTGCCACTCAATTTTAATTTCTTTTCATGTTAAATTTTCAAATTAATTTGTTAAAATCAAATTCTCAATTTTCAAATTAATTTGTTGAAATCAAATTCTTGTATTTACTTTCAGTTTCCATTTTTATTTTCATTTATTAATTTTTCTAAGCCTTAGATAACATAAAATTAAATTAGTTTACCCTCCTCGTGGGATCAACCCTTCACTTACTATAAATCACAACCCATGCACTTACCGTATTTGAAGGCTGTAAATTGTAAGCTTGCAAATCTTACAAACACCAATCATCCTAGATTATTTCCGCTAAATTCTGCATGCATTGCATTTTCTTCACCTCATATGTCTTTCTGTAACACTTGTATTAGATTTAATGGGAATTGTCTTGCACATCCTGCCTCTAAAATTTAAAAACTTTCAAGGATTGCAATCCCTTAGGGGAGACTACATCATTGCTAATCACAGGTTACATTGTTATCCTTTTTGTCTATCTTGCTTCAATATACTAACATTTTTCCTTTTCTGCTGTAAAAACACATAATCTATATTTTCTTAAATAGCATGAAACCTGTTGAGACTCGATCTCGAAGTCAGACCCCAACCGAAAAAAGACGAAAAACGAAAACGGAAACAAAAAAATTGAAAAATTGGCGGAACGAATCGAAAATCAATTAGCGAAAGTATCGAAAACGAATCAAAAGTCGAAGCGGAAATAAAATGAATAAATTGAACGTGGATTCGACAGAATGGAACGGATTTACAAAATGAAAGCAACTCGCGTAAAGAACGGATACAAATGTTCGAAGCATGGAAAACGAAATGTCGAAGCAAATTCAAAGCGAAGCAACTTTCTGACATCCAAGAACAAAACGACAGCAAACGAAACGAACGTGTTGCGTTGGAAACCCTAAGACTAACCATTTCAAAATCCGGTCTAATATTTTTTTTCATGTATTCTTTATTCACTTTATTCAATCTTATACAAACCAACTTAGATCCATACAACACAATGTCCCATTTGGAAACTTAACCATTCCAATTTCACAATCTTTTGCCATAAGCTCAAATCACTCTTAATCATGTATACATGCCCCAAAATTTCATCCATAAACCAAATTCTTATCTCATTTATAACAAAACTTATTCTAATTCTTACTTTGCCATAACCCGATTTTATCAAAAATCGGGCAGCATAATGGTTGTATTTTGAACAGCCCAAAAATATGCAAATCAAATAAAACACACTTCTATATATCCCAACCAAACTCAAAGTCATCGGACCTCCCATCCGGAATCCAATCATACACAAACGCAATCCTATACCTAAAACACTTCCATAATTCTCAACCCATATTCCATACTCCAATTCACATTTCAAGACACATTCATATCCAACCACATTCACATACATCTCAATTCAAATATACAAGTCCATAATTTACTTACATAATCCAAATCCATAATCATACAAAACCATAAGCCACATTTACAAATAATTCCGTTCATATTCCATGATCATACACCAAGTTATGCCTCAAATCAATACACAATCCTATCATCATACTCAAACTCAATTCCATACATAAATACATAATTTCGATACATCATGAAATAATTGCTTACAAAAAGCTTGGCATTTCAATGCCATAAACAATACCAAAAATTGCATATACAAGAAAACTCAAACAACGAAATCGAACAATGGTCTTGACTTCCTTTCATCCGATCTCCTGCTCGAAACCTAGAGATGGGGATGAAAGGGGTGAGCTTTCGCTCTGTGGATAACATATTTATAATCGAAAATAAGCAAAAATCATTTCTTAAAAATGTTTGTCATTTATAAACATTTCTCAGTAGCAAGAATTTCAAAACTTAGTTCTCAAGCCTTTCAAATTATTCAAAACATTCTTAATCATTTTCAAAAATTCTCACGATTTCAAAACTCATTTCTCAAAAATTCACAATTGCCTTTACAAATCATGCACAATTTTCAAAACATGAATGCATCACAAACATAAACAAAACAAAACAAAACACATAACATATCAAATGGTTTGGGTCGGTCCTAACAGAACGTACTGAACATTCCCACATAGCGGTTTTGTGCAGCCGTGAACTGAGGGGAGTCCAAAATCGGAGCTCCTATGCCACTAGCAAGCAGCCGGGAGAAGGCTATCAGAGGGAGACTAGTGCACTGACTCTTACAGAGGGGACCTAAACAAACCCACATAATTCACATATTCGAAAAACATCGAATTGCCCGAAGGCACTTTTCGAAACTTAGTTTTTCACAATTTCACAAAATCACATCAATTCACATAACACAATCTTTAATCATTCAAGAATGCAACAATCATAGGAATGATTAAAGTATGCAAACATAATGAATTGAACAATAATTTCAACTTAATCAAAACCTTTGAAATCAAAGGATGTAACAACTTTCGTAGTAGCTCAATGGTGAGAGGCGTGCTTGTAAAAGCAACAAAACCTTGAGGGGTCGCGAGTTCGATTCCTAGAGAGGACAATACCTTTGAAGGTTTGGGTGCCGTGGTATAATCAACAAACACACGCTAGGGTATAACCCCCAAACACCGAAAGGTGGGGTGTGGGGCCCAACAAACCCAATGATCCTCACTCTATACAACGACTTTGAAGAACAACATGACCTGCAATTGTCACTGCACAGCCTTCGTTTCCTATAGTACTCGTATTGCAAGTCAAATTACCATAAAAATTGTAATTGTTAACGCTCATCTAAGTTTGTTGATCTCTTTCAAACTTGATTCGGCTATCTTATCTAAATTGTCTTCTTGCTTTGCATTCATAGATGTTGGCGTATTTTTATTCCTTAATAAAGATTAATTTTTTCATTATTTTGAGAATTTTGGGGACTAGAAATTACGTGTCACAGTTTTAATTTAATATTATTACTTACAAAAAATTAAATATTTTCTTATAAAATATTCAAACTACATATATTGATAATCCAAAGTTAATATTTTACATATCAATAGACATTTGCTAAACAAAACTTTGAAATAGATATTTATTTAAAGTTTTCTATAAAATTTTTATCTAAAATCAATTATTTTTATTAGATGAACAAAGTCAAAATTTTTGTAACTATCCCTCTAACATAATAGTTTACGATAAAAAATATTACTCTCATCTATATTTATTATGTATTGTAAAATTATTAAATATGATTTTAAATTTATAAAATATAAAATTTTATTATAAAAATAAAACTATGACAAAATTTAGAAATTTTAACATGAAATAGTTTTTTTCCAAAAATAAAAATTGGAATGATAAAGTAAAATTGAAGAACTACGTTAGGAGAGTAATTAATTGTCAAACAATAAAATGACAATATAATACACTAACATCATACAATTAAACCAACTGGAAAAAAATGAAACATAAAAAAGGAGTTAGTTAGGGTGCGTTTACTTTCAGAAAACAGTTTCTTGTTTTCTATCTTGATTTTTTGCATATATTTTCAATTTTCATTT
>JAOQMR010000213.1:18247006-18259000 GCA_027563865.1 Erythroxylum pelleterianum
CACACTGCGGCGAGATAGGACAAAGAAGAAAAACACGTGTTTAAATTTTTAACAAACACGAGGTTATTTTAATACTATACAAAATAAGATAGGATAATTGTTGACGTATTCTGTCTCATAGAATCTCAGCTATTTATTTTGTGAGACCTATATGGAACCTATACGGAATCTACATAAATAAATGGCTGAAATTTATTAGACATAATAAAACACTACAATATTAGACAGAGGATCTGGACTCGTCGAAGTGACACCGTTGTAATTAGAGACCATGTTGCAGAAATTGACGACTGGTAGGTAACGTACCGTGAAAATGCAGTTATATCCGCGTTTGAGAGAGTACAGATCCCCTGTCCAAGATATTCCTGTCCAACTCTGTCCATGATTTAAACGACGCCGTATTTGCTTTAAAATTTAACAACACGTGCTCGGACAGGAAAGAGTACATGACAGTCAAAAAGCCAAGCCACCTGCGAAGCTGGCTTGGACAAAGGAAGGAGTACAGATCAAAGCCATGCATCAATGTTTATTATTATGGACAGAGTCGCATGTTGGCTTTATAGGATTATTATTCAAACATGATTATTTTTTGATAAATGATTTTTATCAATTGTAATTTCAATTAATTTTGTCTTTGATATTAAGGGTATATTTATTTATTTAGTATAATTATTATTGTTATTGTAGTTATTATTATTATTATTATTATTATTATTATCATCTGATTTTTATAATTATTAGTAAAATTATTATTATTATACTTATTATTTGTTATTAATATTATTATTTTTTTGTATAATTTTTATTTTTATTTTAATGTTATTAATTATTATTATTATTATTATTTAGTATTATTATCATCTGAATAATAATAAGAAACATCACATCAAAGCCATGTATAAATGTTTATTATCTAACATGGATGTCGACAGTATTAAAACATGATTATTTGATGAAAAAATTTATCCCATTTATTATAATTCATAGACATAATTAAATTTATCTTTGATATTAAGTGTATATTTATTTATATAGTATAATTTATTAAAAAATATTAATGTTATAATAACAATAATAATAGGTTTTAAATAAAACGTAAATTTTATTATTAAATTTATTGTAGAGTAGTTGTGAAATTTATTATTATTATTATAAAAATACTAGAAGTTCATTATTATTGTTATTATTATTATTATTTAGTATAATTTAGTCTGTTTATTATAATCTTATCTTATTATTATAATTATAATATTTATAATAATTATTATTATTAGTATTATAATAATAATAATACTAATCATTATTATCTTATTATAATAATTATTCTTATTATTATTCTTATTCTTCTTATTATTATTATTATTATCTGATTATTATTGTTATCTTATTATATCTATTATTATTATTATTACTATTATTATTGTTATTATTACTATCATCTTATTATTATTGTTATTATTATTGCTATTATGATTATTATTCATATGAATATTATTATTATTACAAATGCATAGAAAAATAACGACATAAAATAAATGTGATATCAGTACGTAGGCCAGCGAAGAATAAGAATATGGGCTGGCTCGCCAATGGCCGTCGCCCTCGCGAGCGAGCCAACATGTCTGGCTCGCAAGGGCGAGCGCTCGCCCTCGCCAGCCAACCAAAATGTCTGGCTGTCGCCCTCGCGAGCTTGGGGGAACGAAATTTTCAAACCTGTACAAAGAGAAGTGATTTTCGGTTGAGAGGGAAAAAAGAGAAGAAGAAGATGATAGCGTAGGGATTCATTTTTCTTGGCTTTAGAAGAGAGATTTTAAGAGTTTTGCAAGAAGGGAAAAAAAAGAGGAAGAGTTAATCTTCCATTAGAGAGAAGAAGCAAAAATCGTTCGTGGATTTTTACAGTAAGTTGTTTGAATTTCTGTCTTATGAAATTAGGTTTATTATGAATATTAGATTGTATGGAGATGATTATGGTTTGCTGATACGGATTTAGGTCATTTGTGAACTCTGTATGTCTAACATTGGGCAAAATGAAAGAATGCTTGTATATTGTTTGATGAAATGCCCCACTCGTGTAATGCATGTATAGTGTGTGTTCGAGAACTGTGAAAACCGAAAACCACCCAAAAGACTTTGTGTACATAATGATTTAAAGCATCGAGTTCATGCGAAGGTAAAAGAAATATTGTGGCTTTTGACATGTTTCTACAATTGTGTAACGTAATTACTCTTCCACTTTCCTATTTGAGAGTATGCTTGGCTTCCTTACTTTTGATATACACAATCAAAACCAGAAAAGAAAAACATAAACTTCTTGCTCTATGACTTCCTAATAATGATTAGAAATTTCAGTCTAACATGATGGAGGAAAGTGGAGATCTGTAAGTGTTTAGAATTTTAGATTGTAAAAAAGGGACTAGACTTAGTTTAGATAATGGTTTTCAGCACCGAGTTTCTGAACTGCTAAAACAAATATTAGTGAAAGTTTAAAGGTTGGGTGGAAAATGAATTGTTGTAATAAGCATATAATGCATCAGTATATGAGCTACTCCAAGTTGAGACACTATTATATCTTATATCTTGCATCTATCTATATATTTGTTTCAGTTTAACAAATATACATAACCTAGACCACATACATGTCTGAGACCAAGGATCTCCCTTTATTAAAGGCATTTAACTATACCAATATACATGATTTGGAATTAGCCATTATTCAACCGTAATTATTTGGGTTCGCTATTTCTCACATATGCAGGTTCTGTCCTCACAATGCCGCCTCGAAGAGCTAGACAATCAGCGGAAAGCATCGAAGCTGCGGTGAGAGGGGACAATGCTGCAGACATTGCCAGTGTGTATGATGCCCCTTTTACCATTTATTCCGAGGCTGAAGGAGAGAGGTACATGCAACTCCATACTAAGAGCATTGAAGTTCCAACTTTTTTTAATTTTGAGGTGCTTGATCAAATAGGGCTGACTGGTAGATTAATGACATTATATCGGAGAGGTGGATGGGAATATTTTGTGAGAATGAATTACCCTGTTTACCGTGACCTGACACTCGAGTTCTTCACATCTTTGAGGTTTGTCTCGAGCAAACCGGATAAATTGTAGTGTAGATTACGAGGGCGGATATGTTTATTGGATGACAACATGTTACGGTCTATATTTGGGTTTGCACAACATGATATTGGTGATGGGCATCAGTCTTTCAGCACTAGGTCGTATTGGAAATATTTAACAGACTTGGATGAGTATGACCCACACCTTGCATCCAATGCGCAAATTCTTAATGCTGAATTAAAGCTGCTGCATAAATTCATCTGTGGTGTTGTGTTTGGAAAACGGCAAAGTACAAAATGCTCGAGTAAGGAAATGCATCGAGCATGGACATAAGCCGAACATGTTCGCTTATGTTTCAAGAACTTTGACCGAATTAGTAGGGAGAAGGGGGAACAGCCTGGGCATGGGTTATTTGGCAACTGCATTGGCTGAACATTGTAGGGTTGATCTTCGTGAGCTGAACATGTTGCGAAATAATTTTTTCGATGTGCCGTACCTGAAACGGTGCGAGATTATTGACGACAAAACCATGCAGTTACGAGATCCTTCAACTCGTACAGCATTGAAGCGCAAGCTGACAGCTGCAGAGTCAAGTTCGAGATGTAACGCGCCTGAGTATGGTTCAAAGACTGAGGGGCAACAACAGCCACCACAACAGCTGAGGGCACAACAACCGGAACACGAACAACAGCCGCAACCTGATTTGGGCATGGTTTATGACCTCATGCATGAAAACCAAAAACTCATGGTGGATCAGCACAGAGGTACACAACAGCGGTTGGATATTCTTCAGCAGCAGATGAAGGCAATGCATGAGCGAATGTGCATTCTTACCGCGGATCTGAATCACATGGGCGACAGATTGGAAAAGGCTTGGCAGGTGTAAGGACTGGACATGCCACCTCCAACCTCATCTAGTAATGACACTACAGAAGGTTCCGCTAATGACCCTCCATAACAATAAGTATAATCTTCACTCTCATTAAATCTGTTGCAACAATTTGTCTTGAATGCTTTTTGTGCTAATTATTCCCATTGAATCTTACTTGCAGAGTAGGAATGCCTGAATGCTGTGCGTCGACAAAGGTTGCAGCTTGGGGCAGACGTGGACTTCTAGTGTAATTTTGAAATGGCACGTTTTACCATTTTTGCAACATTGTACTAGCTTAGGATTTGACTCATCAGGACATGGTTGTGTTTTGTTGTTATTGTTCAAGCTGTATGAGAATGTTGGAGGTGATACAACGGTGATGATCCTCATCGAATCGGTTTTGTAAGGCAGGACACAGGAAAATTTAAAATGCATCTACAATAACGACTGATGTCCCCGATTTGTCCACTCTTATACGTCCAGTAAGTTGATCTGGCTATTGAAATTTGTTATCCTGGAATGGAATAGCAGCTATAGTTTTTGATATATTGCGCAAAAAATTGTTCTTCGCTTTTGTTTTGTGCTGCGTAGTTACAGCCACAAATTAGCCTAGACCACATCATCCAATTCATTTCAAATGAACACTTGTACGCCTTCGAACGTTTGGAGTGGAGAAGTACATTAACTCCTAAGAAGCAGCATGTTATAAATTAAGTTACGTAAATGTCAAAAAAAGTCTATATCTTTTATCCAATTATCATTAACGAAATAGATTGCAGACCATCCATCAAAATACATTCAACAAATTCATGATATTGGCGACATGTAACAGTTAAAACCCCTTAAAGCACAATCAAACGTCAGGAAGTTACAACATCTTATTATGTTTCAATGTGAACATTTGGGAACCAAGTTCCCTTCTAATAGTGCTTTACCAGAGCTAATCTCATGATTCAATTCCAAGCCAGTACTCAAAAGGTCGATCTTTAATATTGCTTTAAGTAATAAAGATAACGCTTTCATGTTTTCAATCACAACTCATATTAACAAATCCATCACACTTCAGTGGCAACCTTAACAGCCTTATGCAAACTTGCTTCCGCAATCTTCTTTTGTGCTTGTCTCACTTGATTCTGTTGATGGCCACCGTTTTAGTATAATTCAAATTCAGAAATTTTATTCCTACTATCAGTTTTCGTGGCTGCTGGAATAGTTGCCCCATCCACACAACTTTTTAGTTACGCTTCTTTCTGTGAAATGAAAACATATCAACGAATGCAGAGATACAGTCACTTATGAAAGTATGGAAAGCAAATGTTGCCCTTTATCGAAATGTCATATGATGCAAATACCAAAAACCACATAACCACTACATTTACAGCAGCAATAAAGGGCACAGAGATTCTGTAAGTCATAGTGGTATATTTCCTTTGCCACCTGAATTCCATTAAACCGTGTCTAGTCTCCAACAAATACATGAAAGCAAGCAGCAAAACCATTGTATGTCCACTGTCAGCAATTGTCACATTGGTCCCGTCAAAAATTCATTCATAATAATTCAAACCCAACTTCTTAACAAGATTAACCGTCAGCAATGCTGGTGTTGTTTGCTGGAATGCATCATAGTGGTACATTCATTTCTAACATAAACATCCTATACATACTCACATTTGTTAGACATCTGTGGTCCATGTGTATTATGTGTCTCACAATTACATATAAATTCAGCTACTGTACGCACACATCACACATATTTCAATTTCCAAAGTAATTACGGCAGCCTGGTTTATGGTGCGTAATACTTACTTTATTACCAGAATCATCTTGTACACATACAATGATTTTTGGCACGCAGGCAACTATGACAGTTGTCAATAGCAATACCAACTCCTAAATTGCTTATATCTTCCAAATTTGCAATTCCAAATGTCTGTTGCGCCTGTCAATCAAGATACATGGTAAAACTAGCAAACAAAAGCAAACATGTAATGCAATTATACAACAATATTAACATGACCAAATAGACGTTCGGCAATTTACCACAAGTAAATCGGTCATGCGCATTGGAGGTGCGATATCGAAACTAACATTTTGTTGACTTCTTAAGATATCATTCACCTAACATTAGAAGTGATTCAAAGTTTAATAAAACATTTCAGACAAACGATATTTAAAACCAAAGAAAAAAATAGATTAACAAACAATACCAGAGGAGTTGTTGCAAAATGATGCTGACTGTATAACCTTGTTGACTGTTCCATATGAAAACCTGTACGCTGCAATTCGTGATGTCATAACCAATTGTTGGTACAACCAACATAGCATTGATGCAAATGCATTATACCAATAAGATAATTTTAGAAATTGAACCTGAGATTGTTGTCGCATGATTGGCGCCCATACTCCTGAAATCCTTACACATTGCAACTGTCTGCTTGTGGTTTTCCTCGTACGAAATCACATCAAATTTAGGATAACAGCAATAGCCCAACACATGCCAACATTTTATCAATTACCCAATAACCAACCTGATGTTGATTATTTATGGGACCACAGCTGCTGGACATAATCTGCCGTTGTTGGGAATTAGCATCAGATTCCTGGATATCATCGTTCACACCAAATTAACTTTACATAAATAATCTTAAATTGATATACGTCAGTTCAATCCAATATCACGACACGTTATACCTGAGTGCTGGAAAGGGGGATAGGGGTCGGCTCTGCCACATTTGTTACAGTCCTGCAATTCTTCGCATTCTTCCTCTTCTTTGCATTTTTTTCTAGTCCACCCCTCAATCTCTTACTTGATGTCGGCTTTATCTTCATTTTCAGACCTCTTATGGAATTCATGTCGGCAAAATGAACATCAAGATCATTCAGCACATTCCTTTCAGTATTTGAGCGTGAGCGTTGGCTTAACTCATCATGTTGTGGAATTTGGTTCTCTTCATCAACTATTTCTTCACCTTCCAATGTCTCATCAACCATTTTCAACATGTTCAAGAGATTATCTTTCACAACTTGATACGTATCTCTCCTCTCTGCTGCCATTGTCACCAATCGCATGCTTATTGTACACAATTCTTTATATCTGCTAGTTGACAGCTGGCACGGCTCCATATTAGTACCATTGACTGTGGACTCCATTGGTGAAATCGTCCAACTTTTTGCTTTCCTTGTCCATCTTTTGATAATATACTTGCTTGGGATTGTTGAAATATTCTTCAAGTTATACACCTTCAATACATGAGAGCATAAAATGCCAGCAAACTCAAACTTCCCACAACTACAATGAACGTCATCATTACACGAATCATAGCTGACCAGTTGAGCGTAGCTCTTCCCAGCAACACTAATCTTGTATTTCTCGACTATTCCATCCTGATTGCTAAGAAGAAAACTATAATCATGACAATGATTTCATTCATCTTGAAACCATTTAAAGACTTCGGGTGTGTACACAGTTGATGCATGTTTTAAAATTTTTACCGGTGCTGACAATGTTGGCTTGCTCGCATTACTTCTAAAATCAGCTTTTAACTCATTATATCGACGATCATCAATCAGCCGCTGGAAGTGGTGAAAATTTTGTTTTAAGTTATGCTGGTAACTCACATACCTTTTTATCAAACTGTTCTTGCTCTCACTGCGTTGCGTGGTCATCATATCTCCACACAAAAATTTCCGCCCATACACCAAAGCCCATTTTTCCTTTATGCCACACAAACGTTTCAACCAGTCATTATCTTGAAGTTCATATTTTTCCAACATCTGTGCCCATGCAATGCAGAAATCTTCTTCTTCTTCATAGTCATAGATGCAAGGCGCTAAAATCCCTTGCGAACTCTTTATACTGAGAAAATATACCACTCAAATGTATGGCAGCATTTTGAAACATGTGCCAAATACAAAGTCGATGATGCGTATTTGGCCATGTTAACGCTAATGCCTTTGCCATCGCCGCATCTTGATCAGTCAGAATCGTGGTAGGCGTTTTCTCAGACATCGCTCTCTGAAATGTCTCAAACAGCCACTGAAATGTTAGCGCGGTTTCATCATAAAGGAGTGCACAACCAAAAATTGTTGTTTGCTTATGATGGTTGATACCGACAAACAAAGCAAGTGGACGACCCTCACCATTCTTCTTGTATGTCGTATCGAAGCAAACTACATCACCAAAATCTAAGTAGTCATTCCTCATTTTCTCGTCACACCAAAATATGTTAGTCATCAAATCATCTTCGTCCACTTGAATGGCATAAAAGAAATTCGGATCTTCCACCTGCATCTTATACACATATGAAAACAGCTCACGTGTATCCCCCCTTTTCATGCCTCCGGTTCGTTTAGACCTCAAATAATTCCTGTAATCATCCGGAATGAAGCCAACATTATCTCTACCACTTGCTTGTCTCACCATAAGATCATGCGATTGTTTCGGTCGAATTCCCACATCATCAGCCATTTCAATGTTCATAGCCGCGACTGAAGATATCTTCCTGTGACTTCTATGCAAATGTGTTTTGTTCGGGGATGACAGGTAGTGGTTGTGATCCTCAACAAACTCAATGACTTCAAATTTCCCAGTTTGCGAACTATGCACTTTCATTCTTGCCTCACAACCAAATCTTGTTTCTGGACGTGGGGCTTTTACATACAAATCTCGTTTGTCAGCCATTCGTTTACCTTCAGCATTACAAACAAAAAGCCTACAAATCAACTTACCATTTTTGTCATTGTGACTTTTGCTTCTTCTAATTCCAAATCCCACTTGTTTGGCATAAGTTAAATAACATTGATAAGCATCCTGTTCTGTCTCGAACTGCATCCTAATTTTCGGAACTAACTCTCTTCCAACCAAATGTCTTTCGTTCATATCTGAACTCTGGTTCCGACAAGCAATGTCATTGTTACGTTGCTCGTTATCACTTTCATAATTTAAACGGCGGCAAGGCGTTGATGTACCTTCCATTTTGACACCTGTGAAAATAACAAAGCTGCACCATTATTTTCACATATAGTAATTCAAACAACCAGACACGACCTTATACAACAGCGTAGCATATTTGATTTTTAGGCCCATCCATGTGTGATGTCCTTGCTGTATTTATTTCAAACCAGTATTTATGAACAGAAATATTCCAGATATATGACATTGAATACCAAAACGTAAAATAGAAAGATAATAGTTATATCACAAGCAGAACATAAATCACAACATTTCTTTCCCTAGCAGCTTCTAAATGTGGAATATGGCAACACAGACATTTTCCAAGTATTTGCAGAACATACAGAAATGGTTTTAAATCTTTACACCTAAGACAATGGCTGAAAACTTTAACAGATGTCTGAAAACGATTGTTGGGGAAGATGGTCTGCTCTTTGTAATGAACAGTAAAAAACGATGCTTAAAATTATATTACCAAATTATATCATTGGCGGGAATTGATTGTGTTAATTTATTGGAAATAACAAGTGTTTCCAGTAATCATTATTGTTAATAAATGCCTTCAGCATTTATTCATATTCTATATGTTTACTAATTTTCGTGTTAAGTGGTTAATATAATGTAATGAACGACTTTGTTCATTTCAGATTATTTCAATAATTATAAGAACTATTTGAATTAGATAATTGCATTACATACATAACAACTGCAAATAATAATACCGAATTTATTAATGTTATGACTACTAATAGACATTTGTAATTCAAATCATATATTTATTAATCATACTTCATATAGTATAGTACAAATCTAATCATAATTATCACATAAATACAATAATTACCATTTATACATTATATGCTTATTATAACAAGGACATATACATAATTAATATCAATTAATAAAAGCAAAGTAAGTTCATGAAACTAAAACCAATAAATATTAAAATGTTAATGAAATTGTTATTATTAATTCTCATAATAACAAATAAAAGGATAATAATAATAATAATAATATTCATCATCATATTAATAATAATAATCATAATGATGCTACAAAATTCATAATTAGGAAAATACTAATAGATAATAACAATATTGAAATTAATTATACTAAATAATAAATTATCAATCAGTAATAATAATATGAATAATATTAATAATAATCATTACGACAATAATAAATAGGATAATAAGAATAATAATAATAATGACTACAAATTTAATCTGATTAATAGAAAAAAATTAAAGCAGAAAACATTAAATAATCACACAATTCAACAGCCAAAGAGCATTATCGAAATGTCATTTGGACTAGCAGGCTTGCGAGGGCGAGCGCTTGGCAGACCCTGGCCCTATACAGACACCCTCCACCTTCCATTTCATATAAAACCTTTTTCACTGTCCTTATTCATCCCAGGCTCGCCAGCCACACTCTTCAATAAGTAAGAAACCATTATTATTCACCGACACATACGACTGCCATCAACCATAGAACACAACCAACTCAACCATCCCATATTAATTACCACAAACGTGTATGTCAAACCAGTATTTATTAACAGAAACATTCCAGATATATGACATTGAATACCAAAACGTAAAATAGAAAGATGGTAGTTATATCACAAGCAAAACATAAATCACAACATTTCTTTCCCTAGCAGCTTCTAAATGTGGAATATGACAACACAGACATTTTCCAAGTATTTACAGAACATAAAGAAATGGTTTTAAATCTTAACACCTGAGAAAATGCCGAAAAACTATAATAGATGTCTGAAAAAACGCAGGTTGTTGGAGAAGATGGTCTGCTTTTTGTAATGAATAGTACAAAATGATGCTTAAAATTATATTACCAAATTGTATCATTGGCGGGAATTGATTGTCTTAATTTATTGGAAATGACAAGTGTTTCCAGTAATCATTATTGTTAATAAATGCCTTCAGAATTTATTCATATTATATATGTTTATTAATTTTCGTGTTAAGTGGTCAATATAATGTAACTAACGACTTTGTTCATTTCAGACTATTTCAATAATTATAAGAACTATTTGAATAAGATAATTGCATTACATACATAACAACCGCAAATAATAATATCGAATTTAATAATGTTATAACTAATAGTAGAAATTAGTAATTCAACTTATATATTTATACTCTCATAAGTAATATAGTAAAGTACAAACTTAATCATAATTATCACATAAATACAATAACTGCCATTTAATCGCATTCCCATATTTAATGTCCTTATTCATCTATGGATTTATAATTCTAATAATATTCATATTAATAATAATCATAATATGAATAATTTAAATAATAGTTGTGACAAATAATAATAATAATAATACAAAAAATAATAATAATAATAATAATAATAATAATCTTTTCTAATTATATTTATAAAAAATAATTAACTTACACAACGATAATAATAATAATAATCATCATAATCATAATCATAATAATTATAATAATAATACTAACAATAATCATAATAAGGATAACACTAATTATAATAACAATAATTTAATTAATTATAATAAATAATAATATATCATTCACGAATAAGATTAAGAATAATTGTCATAATAATCATCATTATTATCATAACAACAATAATAATAACGATAATAAGAATAATAAATTAAAATTAAAATTTATGATAACAACAACAACAATAATAATACTAATACTAATAATAATAATAATAATAATAAGATGTACATAATAATAATATTATTAATCATAGTAATAATAATAATAATAATAATAATAAGAATACAATAAGATGTATTATTATTATTATTATTATTATTATCAGATAATAATAATAATAATTTTTATCAGATGATAATAATACTAAATAAAAATAAAAAAATAATACTAATACTAATACTAATAAAAATTAATAAAATTATAATAAAAATAAAAATTATACAAAAAATAATAATGACAATAATAATATTAATAACAAATAATAAGTATAATAATAATAAGTTTACTAATAATTATAAAAATCAGATAATAATAATAATAACTACAATAACAATAATAATTATACTAAATAAATAAATATACACTTAATATCAAAGACAAAA
>JAOQMR010000213.1:18282968-18293488 GCA_027563865.1 Erythroxylum pelleterianum
AGTATCACCACTTGCTTGACTTCCAATATCCGGCCTAAAAAGATAGCAACATAAGCAAAAAGTTGCATCTTTTGTAATACACACTATACTCCAACCAATTGGCGTATTCTTTAAACTAAGATAGAACAAATCTATGATAAATATTTCTAAGTTTTCTTTGTGAAAAATCATGCTCAAAAGGTTGATATGGACCCTTTTGCAAATAAGCTCTTTGTATTCTATCATGGTCATTCGGATGATAATCTGAAATTTTTTTCGCAATCCTGGATCAGACTGAAGATGATCTAAATTGACTTCTAAATGAGGATGCTTTAAAGAGTTGGGGCTAGAATCCTTATTTGTAAGAGGCCTTTTGAGAAATTTGTCCATAACTGAAACCAAAGTTAAGTAATTAGGGACAAATTGAATACAAAATAAATAAAAAATTATCTATTCACAAAAAATTAATTAATTAAAACTATTTGAAAAACACTTTACACATATGCAAATGTATGAAATATACAAACTTAAAGTAAAATTTAATAATACGAAAGCGACTGTCTCGCTTATGTAATTTAATTAACTAGAGAAATAATTTTGGGGTGGGAACTATACTTCGCTCAGTAAAAATTATAGTAAATAAAAAAGGGGGAAATAATAGAAACAATGATCAAAATTTTCATCGGAAACCATTTTGCTCCACCATTGAAGTTGTACTTTATGAGATCCCACTTGTATGTTTTCAAGAGCATCAGGATTTGTAAATTATACAAGTAAAGACACGAATGATTATTTAGTATAAAAAAATTAGCAAGTTTATTCTAATTATGTACATCAAAGAAAATCCAAGTCACTCAATCAAGTCAGTTTAAACATCAGTATTCTCTTCGGTTGCACTCTAAAACAATCTACTTTGTCCCTTTCCTTTCCCTTTCTAGTCAAGATTCAAGACCCAACAGATATAAAAACACTACGTTCAGGATTCCAAAAACTACGTATTATATTACTGTTTAGTTATTTAGGATAATTTCCATTCATCTCTTTGTAATTAAAAAAGATCTACCATCATCAACCTAAACGTCTCTTTTCCAATGAATCACATGATTACAACTTATATTATACATACTACACAAACCTAAACGTATCTTGTACCAACTCAATTATAATTTACAAGAACCCATTTCTAAATTATACGTACTACACATTCTTCCAAAGAAAAGAAGTGGGAATTTATCTATCAGTAGTAGAACGGGGTGAGGCTTATGAGAGAATATTTTCCACAATTGCGTTTAATATAGATTATTGTTTTTCGCTTTGGGTGTGGTAGTCTTTGTGGAGTTAGGAGAAGAAGAAGCCCAAAAGACAAAAAGTAGTGTGATGAAGAAGCCAAAAGGGTAGAAAATCTAAATAAAAAAAGTCAAACATGTAGTTTTTATCTCTCTATTTGTAGGCTTTCATTTAAAAAAGTTATGGGCCGAAATAATAGTAATCTTAATAAAAATAGATGGGCTTAGATTTTATTTTTTATTTGATATCTTAGTATATCTATAATTATTATTATTTTTTATCACCAATTAAATTAACGAGGGCAAAATTTTAATTTTTTTAGTAAAATTTTAATTTAAAATAATAATTTTAAATTAAATTTTTTTAGATTTAGTGGGGGCAAGTGGGGACTCCGTCCTTAAATTTACCTATCAGCAGTACAACGGGGTGGGGCCTAGGGGGAATCCTTTCTACAATTGTGTTCAATATAAATTATTGTTTTTCGCTTTGGGTATGGTAGCCTTTGTGGAGTTAGGAGAAGAAGAAACCAAAGAGTCAAAAGTAGTGTGATGAAGAAGCCAAAATGATAGAAAATCTGAATAAAAAAAGTCAAGCATGTAGTTTTTATCTCTCTATTTGTAGGCTTTTATTTAAAAAACATTATGGGCTCAAATAATAGTAATCATAATAAAATTAGATGGGCTCAGATTTTATTTTTATTTGATATCTTCATATATCTATAATTTTTATTTTTTTGTCAACAATTAAATTAATGGGGGAAAAATTTTAATCTTTTTATGAAATTTTAATTTAAAATAATAATTTTAAACTAAAATTTTTTAAATTCTGGGGCACTTGCCCCCACTGTGGCTCCGTCCTTGCTCAACTGCATATGTAGGCCTAACAAAAAAATTTTGAATTCGAGTTACCCAACACAAAGTTAATGGGTTTAACTCGAGTTAACCAAAATTTAAAGTGGGATTTTATTTAAAAAAATTTAAGCTTCGGACCATATTGTCAAGCTATACTAGCCCTAATCAGTTTCTATTCTTCAATTCAAGTCCTCAATTATCGTTCATCTTCTTCTAACTCTTTAAGTCCAACTTCTCGCCTTCTTTCTCCCCCCTCTCTTAATGTTCAACTCCGTTCCATCTTGCTTTCTTAATGTTCAGCTTCTAATTATATAGTAGCGTTTTCAACAAATTAAATAGGAGTGGAGATGAGCTTGTTGAAGCTTATGAGGATTTTATTCTCATTAATTAAAACCCTTAGCTAAAGCCATTGAATTTTGATATTTCTACTATTTGTGTATGGACTTATAAGATCTTTTATAGGAAAACTTTTTCATGAGTTAAGGAAGAATGTGATTATGGCTAATAGAGAAATTAAACGCTGGGTATTTGATTTTTTTTTATAGTTTTAAACTTTTCTTATTCTGAAACCACTTTGAAGTTCCTACTTTTCTTGATTTGTACTTTTTAAAGTTTAGCATCATATGAAAGATGGGGCATAGTTAAGCACATATGCTAGAGATGGAGAAAGACAACTTCGTGCTAGGGCACCCATTCTAGAGATAGGTCAGACTGCTCGAAACTCGATATTTAAGGCCGGAGCTAGAAGCCATATCTGTTATCCTCAAGCTAGCATGCAGGTCGGGTGGCTGATTATCTTCCTTCAAAAGGAAAATATTGCTTGAAGACCATCAATGTGTATGATACTTCAAAAGCTATCATACACATTGATGGTCTATATATACATTAGCGACAAAATCTAGTAGGAGCTCCGTGGAAATTAGTGGCTTCCAACTTGTCCCATAAAACTCATGTGATCTTGCAATGGAGTGAACAAAACCCTTAAATCCTGCGTGCGATTACGAAGAAGCTGATCAACATTCCATTACGTACGCCACTTAACGCCATTCTCATTCGCTTAGTGCTACTAATCGTAGTAGCAGCAGCAGTAGGAATTAATAATATTCGATTCCATAAGATGACAATTAATAAGCAAGATAAAACATACTTCCGCCGCTAAGTTTGTCGAGTTCTAGTGGCGGTCTCATGATCCTTAATTTTAGAATAGACTAATGATGTTCATGATCATGCCAAGCTTGTTCAATTTATATCTGTTGAGGCCAAGAAAGGTTGCCATATATCACAGACAACCATATTCTTTTATTTCTGCTTAATGATATATACTTACTAGTTTATGCATGCAGTTCAAACTGAAAATGGCTTACAAGGACGTGACGAAGCAACACCCCAGGCACCTGCAAGTGCCAACCATATGTTAACGTCGACAAACAAATCCTACGTTGACACGTCAACTTCGTCCTCACATGAGATTTCTGCTGCTCTTTCGCTTTTACTCTTTTTTTTTTAAATCATTTTCAATAAACGAGACTAGTCTTTTTTGTTTGTATTTAAAAAGAGATAATGATTAGTCGAGAATCTTAACGGTCTCCACTTGCTGATTAATTAGTTCATGGATATATCTGACGCATGTGATTAAAAATGAAGTTAACATCCTCCATCTAGAACATACATATGCTGTCAGCAACTACCTTATGTACGCGGTTGTTATTATTAATTAAATTCTGTCTCAATGAAGTGGATAACACATGTAAAATACAAGAAACTTAGGCGATTCTCACTTTAAGGTTGCTAGTAATCACTAATTGTTAAGATATATGGTGTACATCTTATTATTGAATTTTGACATTTTTGGAAAATTGGACCTAGCAAATAATTCAAATTCACATCCAAATTGATTGAATTTAAATTGGGCACAACTGACTTGTTAGATTTTTGGATCATGGCTCCGTTGTGATAGAATTCTATTTTAAGTGGGATATGTGAAGAAGATAATGATTTTTTTAAGTGGGTAGAAATGAAGTCAAGGGATTTTAGAGATTTTGTGTGTAGTTAGTTATCTAGAAAGTGAACATGTGTGTGAAGACTTCTTAGTTATGTAGGAAAATTTGTTTTCTGGGATCGTGGCTGAATAACTCAAGACACGTTCTACTGTGTTCAAAAATGTGCAATTGCGAATATCTCCATAGTTTTGACCTTTGTTTGTTGTAGGTTGCGCAATTGTTGTGGTGAATTTTGTGAATGTCTTGTTTGTCGTGGGTGTGTGACTAATTGTGGTGAGGCTTCGGTAAATTAGTCCTTCTGCTGCAGCTATAACTTGGATCTGGAATGTGCATGAATCAGCCTATTTTATGTGAACAACTTTCTGATTTATTTCAGAGGAGCTGAACTCATAGTGAAATTGTTATGTTTCTATTTCAAGTGTTTTCTGTATTCGTTCTTAGATAGTTAATCACTTGAGTTATTTATTTATTATTTTTTCGTTAAAGGAGTGTTAAAAAATCCTTTGTTGAGGTTAACACAAGGTTGTTGTGTTATTAGGTGTAAAAATCTTTCAAGGATAGTGAGGACGAGATATAGTGTTAAGGGTTGAGTGATGTTTGCTCAGTAAAGTCTTATGTAAATCTATTGTACTTTCGTGAAAGTGATTAAGTTGGGTGAGAGCCATAGACATAGGCAAGATGTGCCGGACAGCATTACCAAATTTCGGCGTTGATTTGTTTAATTTCGTATTTATTTTTCTGTTTTTGTTTGGTACAGAAAAATTAACAGTTGCTGATACAGTTACTTTATATCTAATAACCGACAAATACAGTTACAAGTAACTACGACAGAACCTTACAAGTAATTGCGGTCAAATCGAAGTTTTTTGTGAAACTACAACCTTACGGTTTTTTTCAATTGGTATCAAAGAGGGTCACCAAATTAGAACTTGGTACATCAAGTCGGTACAAATCCTTGTTTTGCAATTATAGCTATAAGAGAGAGGGAATCAATCATCAGGCCATCATTATTAGATGGATCAAATTATCCTACGTGGAAATCACAAATGATAGTATTCATTTAGGCACAAGGAGCAACAGCATGGAACTCGGTTTTAAATGGCTAGACACATCCAGGGATGACTGATAAAAAGGAAGAAGCAGTGTTTAAAGATGCATATGAGTGGACAAAGGCTGAAGAAGAGAGAGTGCTTGGAAATTATCAAACCCTGCACGCCATCTTCAGTGCAGTTGATGAATGTCGTTTTCTATAATATCATATTGTGAATTGGCGAAAGAAGCATGGGACAGTTTGCAGACTATACATGAAGGATCAAATTTTGTGATAGCCTCAAAACTTCAAATGTTAGTTGTGAGGTTTGAAGAATTAAAGATGGATGACAGTGAGACAATTAGAGATTTCTATAAGAGACTACATGATATAGCAAACCAAGCACATCAACTCGGGAAGAAATACTCTAAACTAAAATTGGTAAAGAAGACATTGAGATCACTACCTCCAAGATTTATTCCAAAAATTACAGCAATTAAGGAGGTTCATGACATCAATGACTTGTCATTGAGAAAGGTAATTGGAATTCTTACCAATTTCTAAAATAATTTATTTTAGAGAAAACAAGAAAAGAGCAAAGGATTGGCACTACATGCTGAAACAAGAAAAGGCACAAGTGATGTATAAGATGAATATGAAGAGAATGAGGATATGGAATTATTGACAAGAAATTTCAGCAAGTTGTTAAAGAAAGTGAAGAAGGATAGATCCAATTTTAGGCAAAATAGTGGGAGCTCATTAAATAGTAATTTGAAACAACAAGAGAAAACTCAAAAGGGTGAAAGAAACGTAAAGAAAATTCAAAGTCATGAGTGTTTTCGGAAATGTGCAAACGGAATGTGCTAACACCTTGAAGAAGAGAAAAGGAAAGTCCTACACAAACACTTGGAGTGATAATGAAACCGAAAGTGAATATGATAATGAAGAAGAAATTGCAAATGGCATTGCGTTAGTTGCTTTGTATAGTAAAAATCCTATTGCATGCCTAACAGTAACTAAAAAGGAAGTAACTAAAGATGAACAAGGAGGCAAATCAGAAAATTTCAAGAAAAATAGAGACAGATCTTTTCAAGGTTTAATATCAGATTATGACAGTGATGAAAGTGATTTACATGATAAAAGAAAGAATATTTATGAGGCTTACAAAGTGATGTATAAAAAATGAGTGAAAACATTTAGAAAGATGAAAGGTTGAAGTAAGAAAACTTCTCTACGAAGAATAATATCCAAGGTTTAGAGAAGAAATTGATGGTAGCTTTAGAGGAGCTCGGTGAAGCCAGACTGAAGTTAGTAAGTACCAAAAATGGTTTGAGAATGCTGAATGTGTAGGAAAATCCTGGTGCGTGTATCATATTTACGTGGTGCGGAAACAAAAAAAATATGCTCCGGGACTTTCTTGAAGTCCAAGATCTGTGTGCCTATACAAGGAAATACCATAAAACCTAGCTGAATGTTCCCAATTCACATACATGTTCATAACATATAGCATTTACTTAAATCAATCATTTATATAATAACCATATACCTTGTGTGCAGTCTCCTTCGTTCTTCGATCTTCTACTCGTCAGGTTGTCCAAACTACAATGACTAAAATAGACCGTCTCCAACAGTATCCACGCAGAGATCAGAGAATCTAACCGAATCAAACTCTTTGGTCCGGAAATGACTAGAATAAGACAAAAGTCCTAGCTCCTACCTTTTGTTCTATGGAAGCAATATGAAGGAGGGAAAGAAGATGATGAAGCTTAGAAAGATTGGGAGAGTATAATGAAGAAGAGTTTCCAAACTTGTTAAAAACTTCTCACGATCATCATCTTCTTTTCTAGCTTTTGTTTTTGTCTTTTATTGCTTTTGTCTTTTTATCAATTAAAGACATTTAATTCAACTTTAACAAAGTCTCTCCTCCCTTTTACACGTTACTCATATATATATATATATAAATGCTGAGGTGGTCCAGTTACACTGGGGTCGGTCCCATCGGGTTTTGGGTATAGAAAAACACCGAAGATCTTTTTCAGCAATACCGATGTCGCGATCTCATCAAGACATATCCTGATCTCATTGGGAGCCATTTAGTTCTATCAGATCCATTTAGTTCTATTTCTCTCCATCTAATGGATCTCTATCCAAAACCATTTTATGAATTCCCCAAGTCACTCTTATGCATGTGACCCATTAGGTTCCCAGTTATGTTGGTCCCTTCGATTAACACTTAATCCAAGCAAGTCATGAGCGGCCTCTAACAATACTTTATGACCTCCAATTGACTGGAAAGCAAGTGGTTTGACAAACGAAATCGTGCTCATCACGAACCATCTGACAAACCCTCCCATAGACAATTACTACGCATTTCATCCTTTCACCATGTTATGCCTCACTTGGTTATGAGTATAGACAAAGTGTCAACTCTCACTAGATTGACTACTTCAAATCTAGTCCAAGTGATATCATTTCTCATCCTGGGACTCATTACTCTATTTGTTACGCCCCAGATCACCCGCTTACAGATATTGTCCACTTTGGGCCTTGGCCCAGCCAAATCCTCACGGTTTTTACTTTTCCCTAGGCCTTCCCAGGAGGTTACCCATCCTGGAACTACTCTCACCCAAGCACATTTAACCTTAGAGTTCTGATGGGATCGGGTCCATTATTCCATAGAAAATGCATCTGTAAGGGAGAGGTATCTATACCCTTATAAGGCGTACTTCGTTCCCCTTTCCAACCGATGTGGGATCTCACACTCTCCACCCCCTTAGGACGTTGCCCTCTTTGGGGTCCAGCCTAGCTGACACAATGGTTCGGGTACCAAAGTGTCCTAGTGGGTCGATAATACCCAACAAGCCACCTTAGGTTAATCAGTAGGTATGAGTCATATCAATTGCATCATAGATGCAACTATCGTCTAGTGCTATCAACTCATGATGTGTACACACATATTGGATTATCAACTTTTGATGTGCATACATCTTATGTACGCTACTCAATTTACGCCTATGTCTATGTTGGCCTTGAGTTTACTCAACAAATCAATGCTTCTAGTAAAAACCGACTCATTAATCTGAAAATCTTATTTCCATGATTTGGACATACCTGTATAGAGTGAGCTTGGGTTTACCCAACAACCCTAACTCTAAAAGAATTCTGGTTCTCCCCATATTAAGGGAAGGCGTTATTTTCATATTATGTGTGAGGTATTTCATACTCTGGTCTCATCTAAGTTGTAGGATTATAGTCACAATGACTATATGTGAGGGATTTCATACTCTGGTTTCATCAGTCACATTAAATCTATATCCATAATCATCCATCATCCCACCTAACCAACCCTAGCATGCATTCTTTAATGCAATCATCTAAAAAAATTTTCCCTTGTGACATGTTATGCATCTAAAGATTTGATGTTCGACTCAACTCTTGAACCGAATTGCTTTCTAATGTTGGCATCAGCTAATTTCTCAATTTATATGTTTTCAATTCCAATTCAAAATACCAATATACCAAGTGTAATACCCTCTACTCTGATGTACCAATTAAACACTTTAATTGTATCGTGCTTGCCATTTCTAGTCATACTAGACATGAAATACTCAAAATAGATTAATACAATATTATTCTCTTAGATTTCCAAATAATTTAAGAACATCAAACTATCACCCTAAGTATCTCTAGGTAGATTCCACTTAATCAAGACTACTTCGGCACTTGTCACATAATTTATGACAGCCAAAACAATTAAGACAACTGAATATATCAACAAGACACTAATATAACATATTTGACATCCAAAAATTTTTGGAAACCCAATTTCAAGCAAATCAGCTTGGCATGCATATCAATGTAAGATTTTTCTGATCACATAAAAAATAATCCATGGAATTGAAACTAAAAAATACACAATCAACATTTCAAACAAACCAGGTCCAGCAGTTTTCTCAAAATTGTCCAGCTCTGTCTTTTTCTTGAAACAATCATTGAAAAAATTTCAGAATTTGTGTTCCTTAACACAGACATTTCCAACAGCACACAAGAAATTCTCAAATAAATATTCGGTCACCTCAAAAACATTTTTCCATCTTTATAGACAATTATAAACATCTTAGAAACATGTTGGTGAAATAAAATACCCAAAACAATTCCTAGAATTTATTATCAAATTTACAAGAATGCCTATTCATGTAATGTTCATAAACACAGCAACCATAATAGTAGGAATTAATTAGCAAAAACATATCAAATCACATTGATAAATTTTTTCCTTCCACAGACATATTCAACAACATCTCATGAGCAAATCTGGGCAAGAAAATATCGAAAACAATATCTCTATACTAATTTCAAATTTAACACAATCAGAATGCACAACAGTCACAACCAATCAATAGCATCACACATGTTATGGTTTCTCCTTTATACGAGACACAAGTGGCTCTGATAACACTGTAGGAAAGTCCCAGTGCGTGTATCATATACACGTGGTGTGGAAAACAAAAAAAAATTTGTTTCGAGACTTTCCCAAAGTCTAGGATCTATGTGCCTATACAAGGAAATACCATCAGACCTAGCTGAATATTCCCAATTCACATACATGTTCATATATATAGGAATTTCTGGCATTTACATAAATCAATCATTCATATAATAACTATGTACCTTGTGTGCAACCTCCTTAGTTCTTCGATCTTTTACTCGATGGGTTGTCACAAACCACAACAACCTAAACATACCGTCTCCAATAGTATCCACACAGAGATCGGAGAATCTAACCAAATCAAACTCTTTGATCAGGAAATGGCTAGAACAAGACAAGAGTGCTAGCTGTTACCTATGGTTCTATGGAAGCAACTTGAAGGAGAGAAAGAAGATGATGAAGGTTAGAAAGATTGAGAGAGTATCGTAAAGAAGAGTTTATGAACTTGTTAAAAACTTCTCACGATCATCATCTTCTTTTCTAGCTTTTGTTTTTGTCTTTTATTTCTTTTGTCTTTTTATCAATTAAAGACATTTAATGTAACTTTGACAAAGTCTCTCCTCCCTTTTACACATTACTCATACCTTATATATATATATAAATGCTGAAGTGGTCTAGTCACATTGGGGTCAATCCTACCAGGTTCCGAGTGTGGAAAAACACCGGGTACCTATTTCAATAATATTGATGTCTCGATCTCATCAGGACATATCCCGATCTCATCGGGATCCATTTAGTTCTATTGCTCTCTATATAATGGATCTCTATCTAAAACTATTTTACGAATTGATCGCGGCTTTGTCGCTCGATTAAATTAATCGACCTCGGAAACCGGTCAAAATAAAAATAAATCCAAGATTGCAGCAAGCTGAACCTCGGGTCGT
>JAOQMR010000213.1:18293588-18323719 GCA_027563865.1 Erythroxylum pelleterianum
GTGAATTAAGAGTCAAACAGTACATTAAAAATCATGAAAATGTAGCCAATTTATATGATAAACTTGGGCTCAATCACGAATTCTCCGAGTCACTCTTATACACGTGTCCCATTAGGTTCCTGGTTATATTAACCACTTAGATTAACACTTAATCCAAGCAAGTCATGAGCGGCGTCTAACAATACATAATGACCTCCAATTGATCAGAAAGTAAGTGGTTTGACGAGCGAAACCATGCTTACCACAAACCATATCACGAACCCTCCTATAGATAATTGCTGTGCAATTCATCCTTTCACCATACTATACCCTATTTGGTTATGAGTATGGGCGAAGTGTTAACTCTCACTAGATTGACTACGTCAAATATAGTCCAAGTGATATTAGTTATCATCTTGGGATTCATTACGTTATATGTCAATGAAGACATTCTTCATGACACATGTACTCTGGCCAGAGATTTCCAAGTATTGACCCCAACAAGAGGCCGTGGGTATCATCTTCTGCTATCACAAAAGTGGTGAATCCTCTATTGGCTACTCAATTACCTTCGAATACCTCAATATGTACCTAATATCCACCCTATAAGCGACCTCTGCAAGGCAACAAAGAATGGAGTCAAAGCGCAGAATCAGTATCCAAGATAGCCTTGAGTACCTCAAGTGTAAAGATACTTACACCATTGATGTGATGAGATCATCACTGACATTAGAATAGGATATTCATGTGATAATCTTATAGTAGGTCATCCAATGTACTTACTACCTCTAGTAAGCATTCACATCTCAACTCTAAACAACTCATATTTACAGTTTCTGAGATCCATTGCTTGATCAAATCAAAGAGTTTGACATGTGCTAGTCTATTCTAATTAACGATACCTAATCTTATTAATCCTATGACTAGGGATAATTTAGATACTGATATAATTGCATATGATAGGAATCTCAGTAGTATGATCACATCATGATTTCCTTCATGCTATGTCATATATCATGAACTTCATTAATTTGCTTATAGATCAATATCAATTCATAAATAATGAACACCAAATTAATGAAATATGTCTTTCTTTATTATTGAAAATAAAGTCTGTACATAACTTTGTACAAAACACACTAAAAGCTACTACCTTTAGGGCGATACTCTAACAGAATAGAGGAACAAAAAAGTTAGAAAAGTTGATCGAAATCGGTAAGGTTAAAAGGTGATCTTCATGGCATTAGCTACAAAGGTGAGTGCTCCAAGGTGAATAATGAGAAAATTGATATACCCAGATCTGTCCAAGAAGAAACATCGAGGAAGAATCGAAGATTTGTTCCCATATGTTATTTTTGTAGAGTTATTGGGAACATAGGACCAAAATGCTACAAGTTACTGCATATGTTGTTTCAATGAAGCCAAAATAGAAGGACCCTATATCTCTCAAATAAATTTCATAATCAACCCATTTTATCAGAAATACTCTAACCTAAAATTGGTAAAGAAGATGCTAAGATCACTACCTCCAAGATTTATTCCAAAAATTGTAGCAATCGAGGAGACTCATGACATCAATGACTTCAAGACTTGTCATTGGAGAAGGTAATTAGAATTCTTACCAATTTTGAAATGAATTTATTGAGGGGAAAACAAGAAAAGAGTAAAGGATTGGCAATATAAGTTGAAATAGGAAAAAGCATAAATGATGTAGAAGATGAATTTGATAAGAATGAGGATATGAAATTATTGACAAGAAATTTCAACAAGATGTTAAAGAAAGTGAAGAAGGATAAATTCAATTTTAGGCAAAATGGTGGGAGCTCGTCAAATAGTCATTTGAAATAAGGGAAAACTCAAAAAGGTGAAAGAAAGGTGAAGAGAATTCTATATCATGAGTGTCAAGGCTTCGGACATATGCAAGCAGAATGTACTAGCACCTTGAAGAACAAAAAAGGGAAGTCCTATACAAGCTTAGAGTGAGAATGAATCCAAAAGGGAATATGGTAATGAAGAAGAAATTGCAAAGGATGCTGTGTAGTTGCTTTGTATAGCAAAAATCCAGCTGCACATATAACAGTAACTAAGAAGTAAGTAACTGAAGATGAAAAAGGGGGCAAATCAGAAAATTTCTTGAAAAACAGAGATAGATCAGTCAAGGTGCAATATCAGATTATAACAGTGATGAAAGTGATTCAAATGATAAAAGAAAGAATATTTACGAGGCTTACAAAGTAATGAATGAAAAATGGGTGAAAACATGTAAAAAGAACGAAAGGATGAAGGAAGAAAACTTCTTTATGAAGAACAATATCCAAGATTTAGAGAAGAAATTGATGGTAACTTTAAATGAGCTCGGTGAAGCCAAACTGAAGTTAGCAAGTAATAAAAAGGGTCTGAGAATGCTGAATGGAAGCATAGAAACCTTAGAAAAGTTGATCAAAACTGGTAAGGTTAAAGGAGATTTTCAAGGCCTTGGTTACAAAGGTGAGTGCTCCAAGGCGAATGATGAAAAAATTGATATACCCAGATCTGACCAAGAAGAAACATCGAGGAAGAATCTAAGATTTATTCCCACATGTCATTTGTTCTGAGTTATCGAGCACATAAGGCCAAAATGCTACAAGTTACTGTAGATGTTGTTTTAAAGAAGTCAAAACCAAAGGACCCCCTATATCCCTCACATAAATTTCAAAATCAATCCATTTTACTGAAGCACTCTTGGGTTAGAAAGGGTTAAGTACAAGCACAAAGACGTAGTGAAAGAAAAATGAGAAATTGTCCAGATTCATAGTTAGTTATTGTTTTTGAAGAAACTGTTCAGACCGAGGATAAGTCAGTTACTTCAGATGAAGAAATCAATCAAATAGTTGGTGACCGAGATAATGTGACGAGAAATAAGCCCAGGTTTGAATTTTTTCAAGGAGCATAGAAACTATGCGCTTTACATTTTTGAAGCATAGTTTGATGTTATTTATTAAAAAACAAAAAAAAAGAATGAGCCATACACCCATGAAAACTATTTTTTTGCTTTTTTATTCATTGAGATTAATCACATTAAAGGCATTCTTCGTTTTGGGTATTGTTTTATTCCAAAGGGTGACATCAGATTGTTTTTGGTGATTGTTCAATTCAGAGGGAGATTTTAAGGTATCTTCGTGACTATTGATTTTGCTTTTTTGCATTTTTTTCTTAAGGGGGAGAAATTTGAATGATTGGATAATTGTTTATTATTGTTTCTTTGGATGTTTCTTGAACTTAAAGAATTTGATGGATGTTCTTTGGAACTTGATGACGGATTAAGGGGGAGTTCTTTTCTTATGTGGATTATATGTCCAATTATTTTATTTAGGGGGAGTTTCATATTTGTGACAAACAATACCAAAAAGGGGAAGACTGTTAAGATATATAGTATATATCTTATTATTAAATTTTGACATTTTTGGATAATTGGACCTAGCAAATAATTCAGTTTCATATCTAAATTGATTGAATTTAAATTGGGCACAACTAGCTTGTTGGATTTTTGGATAATAGTTCAGTTGTGATAGAATTCTATTTTAAGTGGGATATATGAAAAAGATAACTAATTTTTTTAGTGAGCTGAAATGAAGGCATGGGATTTTAGAGATTGTGTGTGTAGTGAGTTATCTATAAAGTGAATGTGTGTATGAAGACTTCTTGGTTATGTGGGAAAATTTTTTTGTGGGATCTTGGCTTAATAACACAAGACACATTCTACTATGTTCATAAATATATAGCTGCAAATATCTCTATAATTTTCACCTTCGTTTGTGGTAGGCTGCGCAATTGATGTGCTGAAGGTTGTGAATGTTTTGTTTGTCGTGGATGTGTGACTCATTGTGGTGAGGTTTCAGTAAATTATTATGTGGAGGTTTATTTGCTGGATCTATCTTGGATGAAGTCCTTCTACCGTAACTGTAACTTGGATCTAAAATGTGCATGAATTAGCCTATTTTGTCTGAACAACTTTCTGATCTAATTTAGAGGAGTTGAACCCATAGGGAAGTTGCTATGTTTCTGTCTCAAGTGTTTTCTGTTTTCGTTCTTAGATAGTTAATCATTTGAGTTATTTGTTTATTGTCTTTTCGTTAAAGGGGTGTTGAAAAATTTTCTATTGATGTTAATACAAGTCGGTCGTGTTATTGGGTGTAAAAATCTTTTACAGGTAGTGAGGACGACAGATAGTGTCAAGGGTTGAGTAGTTATACTTTTGTGAAAGTGATTAAGCTGGGTGAAAGTCCTGCAGACGTAAGCAAGGTATGCCGAACTGTGTTACCAAATTTCGGTATTAATCTATTTAATTTCGTATTTATTTTTCTGCTTTCTTTTGGTATAAAAAATTAACAGTTGGTGATACAGTTATTGTATATCTAGTAACCGACATATATAGATACAAGTAACTATAATTAAGTCGAAGTTTTTGCGAATGTACACTCCTAAGATTTTTTCACTAATTATAAGCTGAGGAGGTGGGAAGCTCAATGTAGTTTGTTCGCGCTTTCGGTGTTTCAAAGGTTACTTGTAGTCTCACATCTTGCTATAATTTGCTTAACGTGGAATGCGCCGGTAAAGAATCTATCTAAAAATCACGAGAACTATATTGTTTTGTTTCTAAGCGGCAAAGTTAATGCGCAAATCGAAGTTATTAAAATGCAGGAGTAACTTAATTGTATTAGAAAAGAGAAACAACAAGAGTAATTACTTAAACAAATGTTTTGAGGTCAATGAGATTCAGAAGCCTTAATAACTGCAACCGATACTTACTAATAATTGTGTTAGTTAGTTTAGTTAAAAGGGTTAGAGAGATTGGAGAGGAGACAAATACAGGTAAATTCTCCCAAAAAGGTTGAGAGATTGGAGAGGAGACACATTCAGGTGGATTCTCCCTCAAATAATTTATCACTATTAGTTTTAACTATATATTTATTATTTATGAAGAAGTTTCTATTAATATTATTAAAAGTCTCCAAAAAAATTATTTCATAGTTTAAATTAAGGGCACGTGCCCTGCACGTGCTCCCCACTAAATAATGTTAGTATAGGATGATTTGCTCGGTGCGCCCGCGCGTGCATTATGGATGATAAAACTTGCAATCAAAGAATGGAATCCTCTTCACAACACCTAAAAACTCGCAATCTGTCTGATCAAAGTACATTCCTGCGTCAAAATGTTTATCCATTAAAACAGTGCAGCTTGCTTAACTATACCCTTTTTGGCCTTTGCCCACGGCCTTCTCTTTCTACTATTAGTAATTACTGCTCTTCAAGCATCTGATGGGAATTTTCGTACATCTTTTTATCACACACATGTACATGCGGAGCTGCACGCACAGGCACACGCCCACGCCCACGCCCACGCCCACCCCACTAATTTGTGTTCCTCTTGCTAAAATTTCATTTGCTTTCGCTATGGATATTATATATAGCCCTGCCCGTGCGCTATAACCCACGATTAGCTTTTCAACTATGGCTGCTATCATCACTTGTTTCTTCTTACTTCTAATTAATCCACTTCTGTTTTTCGTCAATCATGCCCTCGCATTACCAAGTACCAACACAAGTCCTCTTATCTTCAGTCTTAAGCCGGCGAGGGCTACTCTTACAGCTCCTAAGAGAGGTACTTCCTTTATTTCAACTAAAAGACCAACAGGAACAGGAATTTTAGACTTGATGGAACCTTTGAGGGAAGTCAGAGATGGGTACTTAATATCTCTGAATTTGGGGACACCCCCACAAGTTATCCAAGTCTATATGGACACTGGCAGTGACCTAACTTGGGTTCCTTGTGGAAATCTTACTTTCGATTGTATTGACTGTGATGACTACAGGAACAACAAGATAATGGCTGCTTATTCTCCTTCTTTCTCTTCTTCATCGAATAGAGACATCTGTGCTAGTCCCTTTTGCACTGACATCCATAGCTCCGACAACTATTTAGACCAATGCACGATTGCCGGCTGTTCTCTGATTACCCTTCTCAAGGCCACTTGTTCTAGGCCATGCCCTTCCTTTGCTTACACTTATGGTGCAGGTGGAGTTGTCGCTGGAACATTGACAAGGGATACACTAAGAGTCCATGGAAATGAAGGAAACGTTACGCAAGAAATTCCCAAGTTCTGCTTTGGATGTGTTGGTTCCACATATCGTGAACCAATTGGCATTGCTGGGTTTGGTAGGGGCTCGCTTTCTTTGCCTTCACAACTGGGTCTCCTCAAAAAGGGCTTCTCTCACTGCTTCTTGACCTTTAAATATGCAAACAACCCTAACATTTCTAGTCCTCTGTTGACAGGAGACTTTGCCCTATCTTCTAGGGATAACATGCAATTCACTCCTATATTGAAGAGTCCCATGTACCCAAATTACTACTACATAGGCCTAGAAGCCATAACTATTGGCAAAGCTGGTGCAACTACTGAAGTTCCATTAAGCTTGAGGGAGTTTGACTCACAAGGTAATGGTGGGATGTTAATTGACTCAGGAACAACATATACTCACCTACCAGAACCATTATACTCCAAGCTTCTCTATATTCTTCAATCTCTAGTCAAATACCCTAGAGCCACAGAAGTTGAGAGTCGAAGTGGTTTTGATCTCTGTTACGAGGTCCCTTGTCCAAACAACACTTGCACGATAGATGAGCTCTTTCCCCCCATAACCCTTCATTTTTTGAACAACGCAAGCCTACTTTTGCCCCAGGAGAATCACTTCTACGCCATGAGTGCTCCTACTAATTCTTCTGTGGTGAAATGTTTGCTGTTCCAAAGCATGGACGATGCTGACTATGGACCTGCCGGAGTGTTCGGGAGCTTTCAGCAGCAGAATGTGGAAGTTGTCTATGACTTGGAGAATGAGAGGATTGGGTTTAAACCGATGGACTGTGCATTGGCTGCAGTGTCTCCTGGACTTGGCAAGAAGTAACAAATTGAATGTCACCAGTACTGGTCGGCAATCAAAGAGCATGTTCCTGTACTGCAGTTGGTGAATGGTGTGGATTGCTAGTTCTATAGTAGTGCACGCTTCTTGTGCTTTCTTTTGGTTAATGAACTAAGAAAAATTGCGGATGGATCGGCCACTGGAGGAGTATTGATCCAGCAATGAGCTTTCACAGTCTGTTCGAGGACGACAAAATTGTTCATTTCAGTTTGATAATTGTTTTGTAAGCTTTCATCGTGATTAGATCAATTCCTTTGACGTTAAACCACTTGCCAAATGGTTATGTTGTTATGTTTCGTGGGCTGGATAATTAATGGGGTCAACAATATGGCAAGGAGTTGAGTTGGTGATCATCACTCTTAAATAAAAAGAAATACTCTTCTAAAAATTTTATTTTTGTTGTTTATGGTATCATTATTATTAATGCTCACCAATCACCAGTCATTTAGTTTTTTCTCCCCCTAATTAATCAATTAAGAAATGAAATGTCATAAGCATTTGTTGTTATTTAAGATAGTAAATTATAAAGTTTAAATCTCTTTATTTTTAAATTTCAGTATCTAACCTTTTAAAAATTTTAATTAAGTGTTTAAACTTTAAAATTAGATAATTAAGTTTAAAATTTTATCTTTGCTAACGTTTTGCCATTGTCATTGATAAAGTAATTTTAAAACTAATATTTAAAGAAATTTTATGTGACGTCTTCCTTGATATATAATTGTTAATCATAAAAAGTGACATCATTTTAAGTACATAATTACTAATTAATGTGTTTGCTGTAGGAGGCTCAAATTTTTGTTAACACAGACGAAGAGTCAACTAATCCCTTTAAAATTTTAACTTTTACACTACTTAATTAGTGACATTAATAAAATAATAATAAATATAACATTTTGAAATGAAATTTCAATTTTTAAAAATTGTGACAATTAAAAATTTAAAAGAGTGGACAATGAAATGAAACAAATTTTAAAAAATTCAATTTGTTATCCTTTATTTGCTAACATAGCTACTTGATTAATCAAATAATAGGACCAACTATGTTGCCACCACTTGCCATATACGCTATTTTTATTAAGATATGTTATGAAGGGTAAACAAGTAATTTTATTTATAAAGGGGTAAAGGAGTCAATTAATAAATAGGCAATAATCTTTCTTAAGAAGCTTCTCTTCCCCCTCTTATTTTCAACAAGCTTCTTCTTCTTCTTCTTCTTCTTCTTCGGTTAAACTTGTAAAAGATAACCAAAAAAAGAGAGAAAGATAACTCCTTAGTTGCTCCAACGCAATGCATTTTAGGTGTCTAGACATGTAGCATGCAAGACTAAAGTACTTAGATATGCTTGAGTCTTTTGACATTGACATAGTCACTGAGGATTTAACTAGGGGACAAACGTATGCTCTTCTTCTTTTTTATGGTAATGATTTTTTATTGATTCCTTTTTCCTAGTTTATGGTATTGACATTCTATTAAACTTATACTTAATTGAGCCTCTTGGCTTTGATTGAGACTATCAAAGCTATAGGTTGTAATCTAAAGAGCCAAATTTCAGTAACCAAAAGATTTTAACTCTCAAACTTACATACTTAAATTGGATGTAATTAATAACGAAAAAGATGGAATAAGAAATGAAAGCACTTGTAAGGATGCCAAGATGATTGAATGAGACTTTATACTTATCCATTATTAACCCGTGGATAAATTTTTGCAAGTGAGGAAAGGAAGTTATGCATCAAAAAAATAATGTTGCTTATTTAATTCATTTTGTAATAAGCTACAGAAAATTTACTAAGAAGGATATATAATAAAAGTGAATATTTCATCTGAAAATAGTGTTTTAGGAGTAATTTGTAGATAGATGAGACAATTGATAGTATACAATGTAGTTTGTTTTGAAAAAAATCTAAGGTAAATTAAGTTATTGTAAAGGGTATAACACAATGTAAATATACATATAACTCTAGCAAGCTACCCCAGCTTTTAAGTAACCACCCATAACATACAAAACACCATTATAGTTCCCATTTTACATCCTTATCTTACCAATGATAAGCCAATATGAACAGGGGCGGATCCAGAAATTATTTTGAGTGGGGGAAAAATATTTAAAGTACTTTTATATTACTGAAAAATTTTAATTTTAATTATTATTTTAAATTTTAATTTCATTAAAAAAATTAAAATTTTGCCCCATTAATTTAATTGGTGACAATAATAATAATAATAATAATAATTATAGATATATTAAGATATCAAATAAAAAATAAAATCTGAGCCCATCTATTTTTATTCATAAGGGCATCTAGATACTTCTTTTACCCATATTGTCACTAGTGTTAGATGGTTTGTACTGTTTTTGTTCATTTTTACCACTTTATATGCTATGATTTTTCGTTTACAATGAGAAATCTTATCTTGCGTCTTCATTAAAAGTTTAAAAGAATGTAAAGATTAAAACTGTATCAACTCTATTACAACTTACAAGAACTCATCTCTAAATTATACGTACTACACATTCTTCCAAAGAAAAAGAAGTGGGAATTTGCCTATCAACACTAGAACGGGGTAAGGCCTGTGGAGGAATCATTTTCTCAATTGCGTTCAATATAGATTATTGTTTTACGCTTTTGGTGTGATAATCCTTGTGGAGTTAGGGAAAGAAAAGCCAAAAAGTCAAAAAGTAGTGTGATGAAAACGCCAAAAAGGTAAAAAATATTTGAATAAAAAAAGTCAACGAAGCATGTAGTTTTTATCTCTCTTTTTGTAGGCTTTCATTTAAAAAAGTCATGGCTCAAATAATATTAATTTTAATAAAAATAGATGGACTCATATTTAATTTTTTATTTGATATCTTAATATATTTATTTTTTTATTATTTTTTGTCACCAATTAAATTAATGGGAGTAAAATTTTAATTTTTTTATGAAATTAAAAATTAAAATAATAATTTTAAATTTAAAAATTTTTAGAAGGGAGCAAGTGGGGGAGCAGTAGGGGCAACTGCCCCCACTTGCCCCCACTGTGGCTCCGCCCATGAATGTGAACATAATATCAACTGTTTAGAGAGCCCTTTAAATTTTCCATGGGTTGGCAATTTTAGGCTAACAACTTTTAATAGCTTCATTTTGGAGTAGTTATATTCCAATCCATTGGATACAGTAATCCAAAACCACTTGATGAGGGCATTTAACACCCGTAAACTACCTTAAACATCTTTCCATTCAAATCTTAAACATACATGAACCTAAAAATGAAGTAAATAGTCTTATCACCCTTGGATATCCTCCTATCATTTTGTATCCATTTGATGATTTCTTCATAGCTTAAGCCTACTTTGTTAAGGAAGCATAAATATTAATATAGTATTGACGTTGCATGAAAAAAAAAGTGCACAATAGATTATGGAGCTTTTTTACACAAAATGCAAGTACTTGATACATTGATAAAGTTTACCTGTCCATAGTAGCTAGCCTATTTTAGACTTAGCCATAATAAGAAGGAGATTCTAAGAGCTTGATTTGATTTTCATGTCACCTTTTTCCATTATGTAATTTCCCCCCATTAATTTTAGTAGCTCCTTACATGATATGTTGTTGAAGAAATAAGATGAATTCCTATTCCAAAGATACCTATCATCTCTTTCCACAATAAGACAATAGTTAGGAAGAATAAGCTCTAAGTCATTAGGGATATTACACCATCAATTTTATATTACACCATCAATTAGCATATATCAACACCTTAAATTTTATATTACACCATCAATTAGCATATATCAACACCTTAAATTTATCATTTAGAAGGAAGAGATTCTTTACACATAGGAATAACTGAGATTGGTAAATATGGGCTAGATTGCTAAAGTCATCAAAGAACCGCAATGTTGTTTCCCTAATTCCTATCTAACATTTTAGATTCCTTACAAGTTTGGATTTCACTTTCATTGGTTGAGAAAGATATCATTAGAAGGAAGGATTATTAGTTACTTAAAAAATAAAATTTCCCTTTAAGAAGTATAAATTTATCCACTTCTCCTATGATGATTTTTATATACTAGTATCCTTTATAATCTCTTTCACATCACCACTTTATTATTCATACTTATAGAAATGATTCCTAGTCCTCCTTCACTTTGAAGCTTGCAAACATCACAACATTTCACATTTACCATTCCTTTCCCATTTTCCTTTACATCTTAAGCAGTTCCTTATTAACTTCTCCAATGACTTTATTAACGCTTTAGCCAAAAATATGTATGAATCATATAAGATATAGAGGGAGCTAAGGATAGATATAATTATCATTAACCATCCAGATTATGACAAGTCTTTGTTACAATAATAACCTTTCGATCCTCTCAATAATGGGATGACATTCCTTGCATTATAGTTTCTTGGTAGATAATGGGAGCCTCGGATAAGAGAATGGAGATTTCCTAACTTGTAATCCTGATGTAGTTGATAGTCTTTCAACCATCTGGTAAGCACTAGTAGAAAGAATAAGATGGCTCTTATTGTAGTTGATGCTCAAGCTAGACATATCTATAAAGTTTTCCAAGGAGTTAATAAGGATGTGAATAACTCTCTCCTTAGCCTTGGAGAATAAGAGTAAGTTATCAATCTCCTTAGCCTTGGAGAATAAGAGTAAGTTGTCAACATATTATATACTAAACAAACCTAGTTTTTTACATTGACTATAATTTTTGAATCCTAGAACAATCTCTATATTATGTTTAATTAGTCTATTCATAGAATCCACACATTAAATGAAATTACATGGTGATAAGGGGTCCCTTTACTTCAGGCCTCAACCTCTATTGAATAAGTTAGAAAATTCTCCATTTATTAAATATACTAAATTAGGTGGTTATAATACATACTTACAACTATATTTTAAATTTCATATGGAACCCAAATACCTCTAATAATTGTATGACAAATTCCCAGCTAATAGTGTTAAATGTTTTGTGGAAATCCACTTTTATAGCACAATCTTTTGGGTTTATCCTTCTCGTGTAACCTTTAAATAATTCTTGTGCTATCATTACATTGTCTTTAATGTGTTTGGCTTCTAAGAGTGCTCCTTATGTGTCAATCTTTATAGATCTGAGTAACTTTTTCATTATAGTAGCCAAAAGCTTATAAATGATTGTGTACAAGAAGTTATAAAATGAAATGTGTATATAATCACTTAAGGATTCAGGATTAGTAGATTTAGGAATATATATGAGAAAGTCTTATTAATTTCCTTTAACATTTTAATCCTATCAAAAAACTCTAAGACAACTTTTGTAACCATTACTTCAATCTTTGGTTGAGCTTTCTAGTAAAAGAATCCATTAAGACTATTAAGACCAAGGGCTTTTGTTATACTCAGTTCAAAGACTACCCTTTCTATATCTTGACTTGTGAATGGGCTATTTAGCAACTCCAAATCTTCTTTCCAAAATTTGTTAACAATAAAAGAGCATAGTTGTTTTATAGAGGACCTACTACTAGCAGTTATACCTAGGGACATTTTTAAAGAAACTATAGGCCTCCTTCTTGATATCCTCTTACTTAAATATCTTTCCTCCTTAAGGAACAAATTTTATTAAATTTTTTTCTTACCATACTAAATTATAAAAAAGTTTGTATTGTTATCCACATCCTTATAATCTATTGGATCCTTGCTCTCTAATGAATGAGTGAATTGTGGTTCCTAATGATGTGACATAATCCCTTAGAGGTAAATCTTCTTCCATAATCATATTCTTATCTCTAGGTTTTTTAATAAATTGTATATTATATAGACTATAGCTTTAACTTAGTCTCTAAAACAAACTTATTAATATCAGTCCCTCTCGTGGAATTAACAATTTTAGTTCATTTTTTATGGACTTCAGCTTTACAAAACATGTATAAGCATTATACCCTAACCCCCTTTGATAAATGCCACTCTAAATGGCCTTATCAAATCCCTCTATCCTAACTATAATGTTTTTTTGAAATTAAATAAATGTATTTCTAATAAAAGAAGGTACTTTCTTTCTCTCACTTACTTTTTTCTCTCTGAATTCTCTCATCCTTAATTATGCTTTTGCACCTTTCTTTTTCCTCTTTTGGAAAATTATTTCCAGGATACTAAGGTAGTCTTTGTTAGTTCACTATCAACTGTGTGTGGGTGGAGGCCTTTGCCTCATAAGAAGGCTACCTTTTGACCTTCTGTTGGACCCCGTTTCTGAAGTCCAACATTCAGAATCATCAAAGCATAGAGGACTCATTTCTTATAACTTACTGAGCATAATTGGGGACCTTTCATATGGATTTTCAGTTCGGCTTCTTCATAGCATTTGTTCCCCCTTTCCTAAAGTTTCTAATGGCACATAGAATGCTTAATTTGGTTTAGAAATAAAGAAGTTATAGCCAAAACACTTTCGGGATACCTAAACCAAGACTAAACACTACACCTAACTTCACTCCGGAAATTGAAAGTCTTGGGGCCTAAATTGAAAATTGATTCCTTTGGATAATTTGTAGCTCTAAGTCTCTATTTTGTTTAGAAAAAAGAATCAACTCATTTGGATCTCTACAGATCGAGATATCGCCAATATATTGAAACATGTTCAGAAAATATTCAACTCGTACTCTTTTAACCGATCCTCTCACTTTGATTCAATCCATCTTTTTAATATTAATATCAAAAGCTATAAATTTTTATAGAGAGGTAGAGGAATGTCTCAAGAATCCAACGCTTTAAAAATCAGGTCAATCGGAGGTCGAATGAAAAAGTTATGGCCAAAAGAGTGGAGAGAGGTCGGGTTAGGGGGAAACATGACATAGTCGACTAGTACCAAATTAGTCGACTAATATAAGTAAGAGTTGAGGGAAACATGACAATAGTCGACTGATACCAAATTAGTCGACTAATATAAGAGTTAGGGAAAACATGACAATAGTCAACTGGTCGAAGACTATTAGTCGACTAAGCCTATAATAATCGACTAGAAACTCTTGGTCTTTCTCCTTCCGACATCCTAACTTCCACAATTCATAACTTTTGACCCAGAACTCCGAAATTTGCAAATTTGGTATCAATGGAAAGCTAAAAGAAAGTTCTACAATTTCATTAAGACAACTTTGGCTAATTCTATCAAGATGAATACAGTTTTTCCGTTGAGTTTCTGCACACCATCCCTACACTTTGGAAGGTTTACTAAACACAATATTTCCTCATAATCAACCACTACCCAATACCTTTCGATACTCTTGAATTTCACCCCAACCAACTCGTCCCATACACCCTTACAATCTCCAACATGCTATACCAAAACAACAACCAATTGCAATCTCAACAAGGAAGAATAGGTACATACACATTCCTCTTCCATAAAAGTCATACACAACCTATAAAGTAACACAACCCTACACAAAAGGAAAATCCTTAAATTCTCATTCTCATTTCTAACCAAAATGAATGTTCATACATAGCTTTAATTACATATCAACATGTCCATCATTAACTTAGCACAAGATACAAAATATATGAGATGCTCAATGTTTGATATGCTTGGAGTCTAGTCACTAACTTAGTACAAATGTATCTAATGTGTTGCAGTTTTCTGATGCCTTGCAAGGTTCAGCGCTCGTCTTGTTTTGCACCTGAGGAGGGAAAGTGGGGTGAGCAGCCTAGCTCAGTGGTAATATATATATAGAGCAATCGGTAATGAGCCACACAAACAAGCATAAATACACAGTTATCAAGCAATTTAATTCACTCGCAAATTCATCACACCATTCATAATTAACCGAAAGTTATCACATAAAACATATCATGAAATCTTCTATCAAGCATAACACTTTATTATGTATCATACTCAACAAAGTCATAATGAAATGCACAACAAATGGCTCGAGAGTTCCGTGGAACAAAACGGTTTACACCGTGAACAAAACGAGTTTGATTTCTCAGGATCTCATGACCTCAAGTGGCAGCCGGGAAAAGGCTATAGGTCAACGTGCACGTGACTAACGAAACGGGTTCTTGCCCAATCACAAACAAATCTATGCTCAATTTAGTCAATCACAAATTTGCATTCTCATGCTTCTTGCATTCCATCAAATTCTCATATCTTCATACTTTTCATTTATTTCAAAGAAAACATGTCACATTTCATCATGCATTTTCAAATATTCACCACAATTCAAAATTTACAAGAATTAAAGCAATCACACACACAAATGGGGCATTTTCCCATCACATAATAACCATAAACATATTAGCCACCTCAATTGTTGAAATCCAAGCTCAAGATTGCCCTTCCTCTCTCTCTTGAATAAGGTTTTCTTGATTCCCTTCAATTAAACCAATTTCTATTTAATCCATACATTCAAAAGAAAGTTCATCAAATTCAAGAATCAAGGAAATGCTAAAATTGAATTTAAACCTAACCTACCCATAGCCTATCTAGGCTAGAAAAACCAAAACCTTAACTTAGAAATCCCAAAATCAATTTGGTTTCATCTTTCTCTTCTTTCTTCCTTCATTTCCAACACAAACCCTAACCTCTATTTAATCCCCTTTTTGAATCTAGCATAAGAAAGATAAAAACTTACCTCCAACAAGTTGATTTCCTCTTCTTTTTCTTCTTCTTTCTTCTTCCTTTCAAGTTTCCTACCATCTTCCCTTCTTTCCTCTCCTGTTTACGTTTTTCTCTTCTTCTTTTTGACTTCCACGACACTCTCTCCTCTCCTTTTCTAATTCATTAATTCAATCCCTTTTTTTCTACTTTTCTTCCAATTTTTCCCCTCCTTCACTTGGGCTTTCCAAGTTTGCCCTTAATTTGTCTTATATGACTCTACTCTTCCGTTTAACAAGCCTACTACTACTTAATCTAACTTAATCCTAACCCTTCATTCTAATTTCAATTTCAACTTTCAATAACCCATTCATACTTGAAAATTTAATGACTCAACTCTAAAAATAACAAAATAATTAAATCGAAAATAAATAAAAAAACGGGGCCCAACACCTTCCACATGGACTTGGAAATAGGCAACCTCTCCATCTCTAAAGAGGATTTTCTGACTCTCTACAGAGAAGCCCTCACGGCCAAGATTAGCGATAGGCCTGAAGGTATGAAGCTAGCTTCTCCTTTTAGTGACACCAACATAGCTGGTGCATGGAAAACAATGTCCATGTTTACATCAAAAAGGGCACTCTAAAGCACTACCATAATGTTCTTAAAGATGGCATTGTTTCTTCTTTGATAGAACTACTGTAGGCTAAAGCAAAAACATGGTCATTTGCTCTGACAAGCCTTTTATGGTCTAAACAATTCTCTTTCCCAGTTGTTTAGGCATTAACAAAGGCTCGTTAGGGTAAAAGAGGATTAGATAAGGTAATGCTTCCGTAGGATGGCACAATCCTTTTCAAATTCACAAATGAAACCAATTTAGCTGAGATTGTGGAATAAAGGCACTGGCATATTGGTGAACCTTTGTTTGTTCAACAATGGAAACCTGTATGGCTTTGGATTGAAGTACAATTGATGTGTTACTGATGTGGGTACATGTTCATAACTTGCCAATGGAACTTTGGATGAATGAGGGGCTGAGTTATGTTGCTAGTTCCTTAGGAAAACCATTATGCATGGACTCGTAAATAGCTACCATATAGAGGATAGGTTACACCAAACTATGTGTTCAAATCCCCAAAAATGCTACCCTTCTAGACTACTTATCTTTTTAAGATTGAGTGAGTGGGTGAACTTAAACAAAATAAGATTCACCTCTCCTATCCTTAGAGAACAATTCTTTCCATAAAAAAATGGATACCAATTGGAAAACATTTCAAGACAGGATGGTAGGAAGAATTAATGGAATATGCCGCTGTTATTACTAATCTTGAGCAAGCAAATGTAATCACTATTGAGGCTCCAAATCTGTAAGAAAATGTGGTGACGATTCTGCCCAAATGTAAGGGTTGAGGAGATTAATCCAAATGCAGCAGTAATTGCAAAGGATAAGCATGCAAATAATTCAAACTTACTACCTAGTGAACCTATACAAACTGTGACTTATATTTTAGTGGTAGTTTCTATTTCAAAGGATCTAAACATGCTTATTACTAAATCATGCACAGGTAATATGTCCAGGGAGGAGAGTACACTTGGAGGCATCTCAACCGATCCTAACCCCCTAATTTAGTGGTTACTACTTTGGATGTTAAAGTTTTCAAATTCTCATCCTTAAATGCGAGATGGAGCTTTGCTCAGAAGAAGAGAAAATTGAAAAATACAGGGGATTCCCCCTCTCATGTCTATCCTAGCTTGGAACACTAGAGGGCTCAACGACCATCTCAAAAAATTAGTAGTGAAAGTGGTGATTAAGGACAAGAAACCTATGTTTGTTGGTCTTCTTGTAAGAAAAACATAAAAGATCCTCTTTCACTTCTTAGCAATAGATTTTTAAGCACGAATTGGGAGCTTTTCTCTAACGATATCTTACACTACAATGGAAGGATTATATGTCCTTATAATTCTTATTAGATTGGAGTACGTATTAACATAATCTGATCAAGTTTTTCATCTTCAATGCCATATATGCAATACTAATATTAAGTTTGTCATCTCATTTAAATTGTGGCTTGGTCTGTAGAACCAATAGTTGAGCATTCATGTCCTATGGATTGTTTCAGGTGATTTTAATTGTGCATTAAACTTGTCTGACGACAATAAAATCATCAACAGACTAATGAACTCTCCAGGTTTCTTTTGAATGTTGTTTTGGTTGATCTTAATAGGATAGGTCGTCATCTCACATGGTCCAATAACTAGAACAGTAACTTATTGGTTAGTAAGAAGTTAGATCAAACTCTTATGAATTCTCTATGGTTGGCTCATTTTCCACTTTCTTATACATTTCGGGGACAATCTTATGTCAGACCATTCATTTACATTAATTCAGAGACTTACAAATTCTTGATTAACTAGTGCTCTGTTTAGATTTTTTTATTAGGTCTCACAGGTATGGAGAGCTTTCAAGATCTAGTTCACAATTGATGGAATAATGAGGTGGCTGGGTTTAAATCATATTAGCTTATGTTTAAGCTAAGACTAACGAAAGCAATTTTGTGAACAACAGACATCTCAACCCTCACACTTTCAAGACGCAACTTCTGCATGCTTAACAAAGTTGCTATGACTCTCCTCATGATGATGCCTGACTATAGGTGGAGAGGACCTATTCTCGGACATATCAGGATGCCCTTACATTACACGACTTATCAAACAGAAAGTGAGACTAAATAGTTGTCTGATACATGTTTAAATTTTGATTCATTTGATATGCTACAATTAGTGCTTGATGCTTTAAAAATGCTTAAGATACTCACTTTAACTCATATGTAAGCAAAGAAATTAAAATGAGTTGAAAACATGATATTTGGGCCATTTTACAAAGAAGCCTAATTGACTTTGTGAAGTAAGAAGAAAAAAATAAAGACAAGAAAGAAGATAAGAAAAATGAAAATGAAAACACAAAGAAGATTTAAATTGCTTACAACACGTGCATGAAATTTCCTTGCAATTACATGAATTAATTAACAGCAAAGTAGGGGAAGAAAAGAAGAGCAAGTCAACAGACCAAAACGACGTTGGTGAGGAGAATAAACCACATGCAGCAGATTTTGGGGTATAAATGCAGACCACGCTTGTGTTTAACTTAAATCCGATGTCTACGTTTGTAGACGTTATATGATAAACACATATTATGCAGAGTAACAAGGTGAGGGGTGTGAACAGTAGGGTGGACTAAAAACTAAATAGAAAATAGAGAGTAGCGCAGTCAAGGAAGTGGAGGCGCTGGAGAAAGAAGAGTTTTTGGTCCCTCTTCATCTTTTCACCACCAAAGCAGCTATAAAGAAGATGATTGATGCTTGGAGCATAAAAATGGAGATGGAAGGTTGCTTCTCAAAGTCGGTTCATTGAGGATATCGACACCAAGTCAGGATTAAGCCATTTTATCATATTAACATGTAATTTATTTTCAGATTGTTTTGTTGATTATGTTGATTTGATTGGGTTTTGGAATGGAAGATTTTAATATGTTATTTTGATTGTTTTATTTTGAACTTATTGCTATAACATTGAATGAAATCCGTAATTGTTACTTTTAATGTTTGTTAGTAGCTTCTAATCATCCCGTATCATTAGGAACAATATAACTTAGGTTAGATAGCCCGAATGTGTGAGGTTACTACTTATATTGATTGTTCTCCACATTGTAATGCATCTGCCAAATTAAATATAGAAATCATATCCTAGGTAATTCAGTAGTTAAGTTTAATTAATGATCGTATCTTGATTAAACAAAACCAAAGGGAAAACTGAGATTAATAGAGCGTTCTATTAGTCTCAGATTGATAGTCCGAAGAGAGTTATAAAGACGTTAAGATGATGAATTATGATTGATCATGTTTAGGCTTAGAATGAACGTAGAACCAGACCTTACGTATATTCGACAGTTTAATCATTTTTATAGCTTTTTTAATTTGTTTTTGATAGTTTACTTTTATTTTATTTTCTAAATATGCTAAAAATCTAACCCCCCTTTTAATATTTTCCTTGTATCAATTAATTTTGGTTACGAAAACTAATTGAACATTCCCTGTGGATTCAATCTCGACTCACCCTAACTATAAATTTTAATGTACAGTGTTAGGTAAATTTTGCAATGTACTCAACACACGCTGTTAAAATTTGGCACCGTTGTCGGGGAGTGTGGTACTTTAATTTTCATATTTTTATTTTAGTTTGTGTTTTTGAATATGTTTGTTTCTTTTTTATTATTTGTTAACTTTTAAAAGCTTATGAGTGTTGGTGTATGGTAGTAACCAGATCTCCTGGTAGAGAAATTGAGCAACTTGATCTGCAGGTCGAGAGAACACTATGAAGGTTAAGAAGAGAAGCAAGAACATCTTCAGTAGTAGACCCAAAACTTGAATCCGAAGAAACTATGACAAATCCGAGAATGTTGAGGGAATTGGCTGCACCAGGCTTATTCCTAATACCCCTATGCATTACATTTCTTAATTTTGCTGAACATGTTACCTTTGAGTTAAAATCTGGATTAATAATTCATTTATTACCTAATTTCCATGGTCTTGCAGGTGAGGATGCACACAAGCATCTCTAAGAGCTCAATGTGGTTTGTTTGAGCATGAAGCCTCCCGGGGTGATAGACGAGCAGATCATGTTAAGGGCTTTCTCGTTTTCACTCAAGCATGTAGCGAAGGACTGGTTATTTGATTTACCATCTAGGAGTGTAAATACGTCGCTAGAGATGAAGAGGTTCTTGGTGAAATATTTTTTGACCTCAAAAGACAACAAGTATTTGGAAGGAGATATATGGAATCAAGAAGCATAAAAGAGAATCTCTTTAAGAGTACTATGAGTGGATCAAAAAGTTATATGCCAGTTGTCTGCACCACAACATATCGGAGCAACTTCTCAACCAATATTTTTATGAAGGATTACTACTGATAGGGAGGAGTTTGGTTGATGCAGCGAGTGGTGGGGCACTTTACGAGAAGACTCCCATTGAAGCTTGGATCTTACTTGAGCGGATAGCTGCTAACACCCAACAATTCGGCACTCGCAACAATATTCGATGAGTAAAAGAGGTAAGCACTTCATCCATTGAAGATCATTTAGATGAACTAACATCTTTTTTGAGACATATTGCAATTGGACAAGCACAAGTGAAAGTGTGTGGGATATGTTGAAACATGAGCCATCCAGTTGATGAGTGCTCGATGTTGTAAAAGGGAAGTATGGAGTACGTGACTGCTATAGGGGGAACTTCCCAAACCATTACAACCCATACTCGCAGACTTATAACCCAGGTTAGAGGGATCACCCCAAAATGAGTTATGCAGGGACTCGACAGTAAAATTACTTCCAGAATTGGTTGCAAGGAGCATAACAATTTCAACTAAGGGCATAAGGAGCATTAGGAACCCATTCTTCCAGTTCAGATAATTCTATAGAAGAACTGATAAAAACTCTTACTACTAACAGTCTCCGATTTCAACAAAACCTGCAACAACAGCTGCAACATTTCCAATAAGAGACAAATTTGAGTGCACAAAATTTGGAAAATCAAATGGGTCAGATGGCAGTGAGGATAAACCGTATCGAATCATAAATTGGAGGAAAGCTATCATCCTAACCCAAGGTGAATTCAAAGAATGTCAGCGCACTGACCTTAAGGAGCGGAAAGGAGATTGACGTCCCAAGAGAATTCCAATAAGAATTACTACCGAGGAAGAGATCGAGAAGGAATTGGGGAAGGAAGAAAATTTATCATCAAGCACGGAGGTAAATTTCTAAAGCCCCAATATTATTAAGACTAATCCTCCACCTTTTTCAAGCAGATTGACAAAACCGAACAAGGAGGAGAAGAACAAAGAGATATTGGAGACTTTTTAGAAAGTTGAAGTCAACATACCTTTGCTCAAGGTAATTAAAAAAGTACTAAGGCATGCCAAATTTTTTAAAGAACTATTTACACATAAGAGGAAATTAAAAGGTGATGAGAAAGTAATGATAGGTGAGAATATGTCGGTAGTATTCAGAAAGAAGATGCCTCTAAAATGCCGAGATCTAGGTATGTTTACCATTCCTTACAAAATTGGGAATACTGTGATCAATAGCTATGTTGGATTTGGGTGTTTCAATTAATGTGATGCCTCGTTCGATTTATGCTTCTTTGAATGTGGGTCTTTTGAAAGAAACGAGTGTGATAATACAATTGGCTGATCGCATTAATGTTTATCCTGGTGATGTGGTTGAGGATGTTTTGGTGCAGGTGAATAAGCTAATATTTCTTGTAGATTTCTATGTTGTGGATATGAATAATGATTGATAAGTGTAAATTGCATCATGTTCTGGGGCACAATTTGATATGTGCATAGCCGTTAATTCAATCATTTAGTATGTGTTTAGGTTATAATTGTGTTAGTTTGTTAATTATTTATGTTTTACTTGTTTTATGGGTTAGTACAAGTCTTTACGTTAAATATTATGTTTTTTAGGTTCCTTGATATGTTTGCTAGTGTTTTAGGGTCAACATTGAATAATGGAGGAGTTTTGGAGACATTCGGGCCGAAATAACAGCCCATGATCGTGACATGTTAGGCCACGATCGTGACAAAAACTCCAGATTTAGCCCATGATCATGGCCTACATGCCTCGATCATGATAGAAAGCTTAGATGTGAGCTATGATCTTGGTTTGTAGGGCCACGTCATGGCTTGTGTCAAGCAGATGTGTAGACACTCATAAACGTCAAGTTCTGAGGGATTTTTTGGACCTTTTGAATCCTAAAAAACCCTAGGGTTACCTAAAACATAAGAGGATATAAAAAAGAACAAAAAGAGGCAGAGAAGAGAGTTTCTTGCCTCAACCACCTTGAGAAACCCTAGAGAGAGATTATCGAGAGATAAAGGAAGAGAAGAAGGAAAAGAAAAGAGGAGAAGAAGCTGACTCGAAGTACTTCCTAGATTAGGAGGTTTCTTGACGTCGTTGCCTCCCGTCATCCATTTTAGATTATATTTCCTATTCTTTTCAATTTTATTACTATATAGAATTGGATTGAACAGTTGATGATAGGATCTAGAATGTCGAGGATGATCACTCACCTTCGTAATTTTATTTTTGAATTAATGAGAATCTGATTGTTTATGTGTTTATTCGATATTGTTGTGGTTTGATTCTGTTATTTCATAATTTGATAATAAACTGAGAGGATGATTAAATGAAAAAATGATTAAATTAGAATAATGATAGTTAGGTGATTTAATAGAAATCTGAATTAAACTAGATCAATAATTTGTGCATTGAGAGATTTTGTATAGTTTCTAATAGTTTATTAGAGAACTTCAGAACTAGTTAGGGTTTTGGATAGGTTGTGAATTGAGAGATTGAAACCTCTATAATTTGATTAGGGTTAGTGGTTACAACTCGAGAGAGAGTAATCAATCCTAGTGTAGTCTAGAACCAACAATCTAATAATTCATAATCAGTTAGGTTAACATTAAAATTCCTTTGCTCACAATTGGTAATTTCCTTCGGTTGTTTCTTGGGTGTGTTGTAAATTGCTTAATAATTAGTATTTTTATGTTTGATTCTTAATTTGATTGATTGAATTAAATTCTCGTATTAGTTTCGTTGCATCTTGAATTTATGTTATTTGTTTCTGGTCTTAGATTTTAGGATTAATTTAGTTCCCTCCTCATGGTATTGATACCTCTGGTACTATGCTAACCAACTGTGCACTTGTAAATTATCGAGGGTTAATAATTAAAAATTACATATAACCAAACCCTAATCAAGTTTTTGGCGCCGTTGTTGAGGAAGGCGTATATTAGTTTAATTATAGTATTCTAAGGCATTTTCACCTTCTTTTGAGAAAAAGAGAGAGAGAGAGAGAGAGAGAGAGAGAGAGAGAGAAGCTGGGCATAAAGTAGATGACACATCAACTTGGATATCATTGAAAAACAATGGGGAATCTCAAGTGTTGAATTTTAAGAAGATAAAAAGAACGATCATGGAGGATATATATTATAAGGAGTAAAGGATTTTTGTGTATTTCAGTGAACCCCAATTTAGTTGGGTAAATCTTTATCCTTATATGAACAGGTACACTTCGGGGTGGCAGAAGCACCCAGATTTCTATTAGTCTAATAATGTAAGTACTTATATGGGACATCAAGGCTTATTAGGATTTCAACAAGATGAGCCTAGTTCATCGGATTCTAAATTGTACAAAATCATGGATAAGTTAACAGCCATGGAAGAGACCCATAAGAGACTGGAAGAGCAATTGTATCAAGTAACGGAAAATCATGCCTCTTCTATTCACAACCTAGAGATTCAAATGAGACAACGTTTTAGTGCATTTTGTAAAAGAAGTGTGGAAGACTCTCTGAGCATTATGGAATTACATTAACTAGAGCAATATAAGGCTATCACACTTAAGAATGGGCAAGAGGTAGAAGAACTAGTAGAAAATCAAGTTAAACCCTACCTTATAGAAGATCAAGAGATGAAGAAAGAGGATAAAGAAAAGAATGACAACCCTCCCTATTATTTCCTAGATCTTGGTATACCATGCTTGAACATCGAAAAAAATGGGGTAGATGTCCATGAAGAGAACCTCATCATTTGGATTAGTGATGATCAAGTGACATTCAACATGAATGATGTATTAAAGAATCCAGAGGAGGGCATCTCATTTACAAAAATTGATGTGCTCAAATCTTTGAAGGAACGAGAGGATAAAAAATAGTTGACAATGGACATCAAGTTTGAAGAATCTATGGAAGTCTTTGTTTAAGAAGCTAAATAAGAATAAGAGATGATGGAAAATGAGGAAGTACTAAGAAGAGAACACCTCACCCTCTCACCAGGCAAACTACTAGATTCCATGGAAGATTCGGGGAGTTTTGTTATTCCCTTTTTGTTAACAGTTCACTTGAAAAAAAGGACATTACTGAGCTTAATTGGTCTTCATAATTTTATCAAAATTGTCCTTTTGACCATTTCGCTATTTGTAGCTTATTTATAGGCTACATAGCTAATGTTTAACGAAAAGAGCGGAAACAATCTACTTATAATTGATCCCGGCTGAGTTTTCAATAATAGAAGGTCAAGCTAATGTTGTTAAAAGAAGCGTTGCATGGGAGGCAACCCATGGTTCTTAAATTATCGGTTATTTCTTTGATTATAGTTAGTTTGAATTCCATAGTTAGGTTGTTCTATGTTTCAAATAAATATCAGGGAAGAGTAGGGCATTAATTTTTTATAAAGATGATCGGGAAGGAAAGTATAATGAGGTGATAGTGCTAAAAAGAAGTTAGGAAAGGATCTCAGGGGGTGTGTATAAGGACAAACAATGAAAAATCAGAAATTAGTGAAATTAGGCCACGATTGTGGCCTGTGGCAGGGTAAACATGTCCTTGTGATTTCTAACTAAAATTTTTACCATTTTACCCTTCCTTCACCTATGTATTCATTTCCTACTTCACTTTTCACTTACTTTCATTTTATCTTTATCTCTCTAAGTTTAGAACCTCCAAATGCTCTCATTTCTCTCTAACCAACTTCCAAATTTCCACTTTATTCCAACTTCCACCTACTTGCAGTCCACAATGCCATGTATTAAGCAGTCAGCAAATCGTAACCAATCAATAGGAAGAAATCAAGTCTCAGGTTGAGAGCGAAGGAATAGGCGGCAGAATTCAAAGCACCCTTCCCAATCTATAAAGAGGAGAAAGTTATTTAATTCCAATCTCTTAATGTTCAACAGATAGTAGTCCAAAAATACTTTGATTTTGATACGCTTGATAGGCTAGAATTGTGAGATAGGATTGAGAATTTAGCATAAAGAATTCAGTGGAGTAAGTTTGTGCACTTATAATATCATGTCTACTAGGAGCTCACCCTCGAATTTTTTGCTTCCCTTCATTTCAAATCCAGTAACCCTAAGGAAATGTGGTTTAGATTGTGAGGACAACCTTATGAGATGAATATTGAAATGATGTGTGATATTTACAGTTTCCCAGAATCTTCCATTACCGATTAGCATGATGATTTTTGTGCTTCTTCCTATTGGAATGAGCTCACTGGGTTAGAGTAGTTCGATGCTAACAATGACCATAACAACATTATACGAACCCATGAGCATTTTTTGTTACATAAATTCATTTGTCAATTGATTTTTAACAAATTAGAAACCAATAAGTGCTCAATGAAGGAATTTTTTCTGTTGTGGTGCATGGATCACAACATCCTAGTGTGCACCTCCACATATGTGTTGAATGCTATTGTTGCGACTCTATATAAAAGATGCAACAATTTAGGTATGGGGTACGTGGTTTTCTCCATTGCTGAGTACTATGGCATGGATTATAGTGGTTTAACCGTCTACCTCACTGATTTTCCAAATCACCATCACTTGTGGCATGCTGAAATCTTAAAGTCCCATAACATGGAACTCCGAGACATCAGCCAAAAGACTCATGTGAAGATTATGGCCAGTTAGGTAAGTTTTAGCACAGCGCCACCTCAATAGGCAGAAGAGAACTCGACTAACGAGGAGTCCGAATAGGAAGAAGACACAGAAGAACCTAGTTGGAAGAAAGTGCTCGATACAATCTCCGCCAACACCAAGGTAATTACAAATACACTTATGGAGAACTCTAGAAGGATGAAGGAGGTGGGTCATATACAATGACATCAGAGCTGGGATATACACCGGATTCATCGATACTTCAAGGCTCAAAGTGTTCAACTGCCATCTATGATACCATCCCCCACTTGCATCACCATGAGGCTTTGTTTCTAACCCTTTCCTTTTAAATTTAATCTTTATTTTTGTTTTATTTTATGTTACTTCTTTTCATATGTGTTTGTTTGTCTCCTTCTCATATTGAGAACAATGTGTTGTCCTTCTCATATTGAGTGTGAATTTTGCATATTGTATGATAGTTTGTTTAGGTTACATCTTGTGAATTGTATGAATGTGTCAATGGCTTAGATGGAATGAAATTGATTTAATTATGAACATAATCTATGAGGTTGTGAAGAGTCATTAGCTCATAAAATTAGTGATCTGGGTTCTTTGGCTAATTACGCAAGTTAATTAGGATTTAGTGTTAGTTTATCACCCTATAAGTTGTCACTTTCATTCATAATTTAAGGTCTTTAACTAAATAGCTTTGCTAGTATTTTTTTCATCAAACCGAGTAACTAAAGCAACAGGGTAAGCATTACAAAAATAAAAATAAAAATGCTTTTAAATAAATAACTATTCTGATGGCCTTTGGGTTGTGAATAGAGCTAGAAGCCAGTTGAGAACATGATGTAGCCGAGTAATCGAATCGACATACATCACAAATGTGTTCAAAAGGCTATAATGGCATTCCAACCAAGCAACTTATTAAAAACATAACTTAGTAGAGTAACCGGATCGATATTCATTACGAATGTTCACCTCCGTGTAAAAGACTAACTTCATGTCCACAAAAAATTAATTAAAAATGGTTTCTAATAAAACTTACCTACCTTGTAAGTAGCTTAACTTTTCATGAAAACATACTTACGAGTAGTTACAGAGTTTGAATGACCAAATAATTATTAATGCGTGTGTACAATTGGAAAGGGTGAATAACTTGACATTTGGGTCTTGATTAACTTGCACATTTAGTACAGAGCTCCTAGACACAAATTTTGCATGTTAATGATTTGGAATAAATTGAATGATTGCATTTAGAATTAAATTTGTTTCATGAAGTTGAAACCATTGTCTCATTATTGCATTGTGTGCTATGTGATTTTTTTGTTCTTTGTTTCCTTGAGGACAAGCAAACGCTTAAGTGTGGGGATGTTGATAAGTGTAAATTATATCGTGTTTTAGGGCATAATTTGATATGTGTTTAGCCATTAATTCAATCATTTAGTATGAGTTTATGTTAGAATTGTGTTAGTTTGTTAATTATTTATGTTTTAAGTGTTTTATGGGTTAGTACAAGTCTTTGAGCTTAACTTTATGTTTTTAAGGTACCTTGATGTGTTTGCTAGTATTTTACGGTCAACATCGAAGAATGAAGGAGTTTCAGAGACATTCGAGCTCAAACAACGACCTACAATCGTGACATATCAGGCCATGATCATGATAGAACCTCCAGATTTGGCGCACGACTGGGGCCTACATGCCACGATCGTGACAGAAGGCTCAGATATGAGCCACGATTGTGGCCTGTGTTAGACAGATGCACAGACACTTACGGACGTCAAGATTTGAGGAATTTTTTGACCTTTCAAACCCCCCAAAAAATCATAGGGTTACCCAAAACACAAGAGAATATAAAAAGAACAAAAAGAGGCAGAGGAGAGTGCTTTTTGCATCATCCACTTTAAGAAACCCTAGAGACAGATCATCAACAAATAGAGGATGAGAAAAAGGAAGAGATAATAGGAGAAGAAGCTGATTCGATGTACTTCCCAGATCAGGAGGTTTCCTGATGTCATTGCCTCCCGGCATCCATTTTAGATTGTATTTCCTGTTCTTTTTAGTTTTATTATTATATATAATTGGATTGAACAGTTGATGATAGGATCTAAAATGTCAAGGATTTTCTAAACTCAACTTTAGAATTTTATTCTTGAATTAGTCAGAATCTGATTATTGATGTGTTTATTGGATATTGTTGTGGTTTGATTATGCTATTGCATAATTCTATAATAAGCTAAAAGGGTGAATCGAATGAAAAATGATTAAATTGGACTAACGAGAGTTAGTAATTTAATATAAACTAGAATTAAATCAGATTGATATTTTGTGTAAAGAGAGATCTTGTATAGGTTTCTGATAGTTTATTAGAGAACTTCATAACTAATTAGGGTTTTGGATAGGTTGTGAATTGAGAGATTGCAACCTCCATAATCTGATTAGGGATTATGATTTAGGGTTAAATATTATAATTTGAGAGAGAGTAATCAACCCTAGGATAGTCTAGAACCAATAATCCAATAATTCATAATCAGTCAGGTTATCATTAAGGCTAGGTAAATTTCCCTTTCTCTCAATTGGTAATTTCCTTCTATTAATTGTTGGATGTGTTGCAAATTGTTTAATAATTAGTATTTTGTGTTTGATTCTTAATTTGATTGATTGAATTAAATTCTCATATTAGTTTCGTTAGATTTTAGGATTAGATTAGTCTCTCCTCGTAGGATCGACATCTTTGGTACTATGCTAATGAACCATGTGCTGCAGATTATTGAGGGTTAATAATTAAAACTTACACATAACCAAACCCAAATCAATGAAACTTTATATAATATGGTACCTATCTTGTTGGGGAGACCATTTCTTAATACGACTCAAACTAAGATAGATGTTTGTGATGGCAACCTCACAATGGATTTTGATGGTGAATTGATTCACTTCAATATTTTTGATGCCGTGAAACATCCTCCTGAGGATCATTGTGTTTTTTTTTTCTCTGTTGATGTGATTGATCCTTTTGTTCATAAAATGTTTAAATTAAGTTACGAGGATCAACTGAAACGATTTTGACTGAGGATATGGAAATAGAAGCCAACATTAATGTTGAGATGGGAGAAGAACTTATAGAATTGGCATCCGTGTTAGAATCATTGGAAAACTTCCTGAAAAGGTATGATTTGGCTTCATTACAACTACCTGAAACTCACCAAAAGTTATTACCTTCTTATGTGCAGGCACCAGAATTGGAATTGAAGCCACTACCTACACACCTGAAGTATGCCTATTTGTGAGATAAGTAGACTCTCCCAGTTATCATTTTCATGGAGTCGACTTCAAATTAAGACGAGAGGCTGGTTCAAATGCCAAGAGAGCACAAGAAGGCCATCAGGTGGACTATTGCAGATATCCAAGGGATAAGCCCTTCCATACGTGTGCATTGCACATTATTAAAGGAGAATGCAAAAGCTACAAGGCAAGCTCAATGTAGGCTAAATCCTCCAATGGTGGAAGATGTGAAGAAGGCGGTGTTGAAGCTTCTCGATGCTGGGGTGATCTACCTGATATCTGGTAGTAATTGAGTAAGTCCTATCCAGGTGGTTCCAAAGAAGTATGGAATCACCTTTGTGACAACCAGGAAGGTGAGTTGGTTCCCACCCGAGTGCAAACTAGGTGGCGAGTAAACACTGATTATAGGAAGTTGAATTTCGTAACTCGTAAAGACCACTTTCCCCTTCCCTTTATTGATGCCATTCGATTTATGTAATGCACCCACCATGTTCTAAAGGTGTATGGTAAGCATTTTTTTTTGAATATGTTGAGAAAATTATTGAGGTATTCATAGATGATTTTAGTGTGTATGGATCTTATTTTGATGAATGTCTTGAGAATCTTTCCATTACCTTGGAACGGTGTATAGAAACTAACCTTGTGTTGAACTGAGAAAAATGTCATTTTATGGTAGATCAAGGTATAGTTTCAGGCCATGTGATATCTGTAGGTGTAAGTCGACTTAGCTACCGGTAAGTCGACTTATGCTGCTTGTTTCGGTACTGATAAGTCGACCTATACAGATGTAAGTCGACTTATGTGTGTACAGTACCGTTAGATTGTTAGAGTTGTGCCCTAAAGGCAATCCCCTTT
>JAOQMR010000213.1:18341730-18344230 GCA_027563865.1 Erythroxylum pelleterianum
TCCATATGTGTGTAGCAAATGCAAGATCTTTTTTATTATTTTTTTACTAAATGAAACATATTATTCAAAATACAAAAATCGATCAGTAAAATCTATACAGATGAGGAAAAAACTAAAAAATATAAGAACCAAAAAAAATTAACACATTTAAATTAAATTTAAAAATCTATACCCATCGGCATCGGCAACGGGGAGGGAGGAGATGTGCTTACCTTCGTCGGAGACCACAACGCCGGCGAGGGGAGGGGTCAGTCCGGTCGGTGGCCACCGGCAGCGTCGCCGGAGAAGACACGCCAGTCGTCGGAAGGGAGAGGAGCACGTGCGGATGGGATAAGAAGAATGCCATGCAAGTCGCCGGAGAAGACACGCCAGTCGCCGGAGAAACCAAGGGAGACGAAGGCAGGAAGGAGGAAGTATGCGCGGGGGAGAGGAAAAAAAGAGAGGGGTAGGTTGCTACCTTTCAACTATCAGCCAACTTCTCCGACCGAACTATTTGTTCGGTCGGTATTTCCAACGGTGTTCAATTCGGTCGGTATTGTTCGGTCGCAAATAATTAATTTCCTTGTAGTGTTGCAAAGAAGAAAAAAGTGCTTATGTGTAATAGTTTTATAATGTCTGTAATCATAACCTTCTCTACAAATTTATGTTTATGAAATGATATAAAAATTTATGTTTGTTTATATTTATCATTTTCTAATATTATTTACTATTGAATTTTTTTCTTAAACCCTTCTGGTATTTACAAATTATTTGTTTAATGTGTGATACGTACACGTGTGTAGATGATGGAGGTTTGATAGAGGGTCGAGTCAATAACCAAATTAGAGTTTGGATTTGATTTACGTACAAGCATCATAATAGATTCAGATGGTAATAACTTGAAAATCAATATTCTAACATATAAACAAACAGTAATATAAAAGAAAATAGGTAATATTTTTTTTTATTTTAACGCACTAATATTTTTTATTTTAACGCACACTCATGTTTTTGAAATGCTATTTTAAACTTGTCAAATTTAGTAAACATAAAAGTATCATTATTTTTATAATGACCTTGTTAATTTAGAACTCTCTTCTATCATTCCATCGAAGCCTAACTTGCAACCATTTTGTTTTATCCCTAGCTCTCTCTTTTCTCTCTTTTTTATTTTCTCTCTAACTTGCAATCATTTTGTTTTATCCCTAACTCCCTATTTTGCAACCATTTTGTTTTTATCCGTAACTCTCTCATTTTTATTTTCATGTTTTATCCCTAACTCTCTCTTTTCTTTCTTTTTTTTATTTTCATGTTTATCTTTTTCTAATATTATTTAATTATTTAATTGTTCTTTTGTTACCAAAAGAAGTATAATTTTCTTAAATTATTATATATAAACAAATATTAATTTAATAAAAATGTTTTTATAATATAATATTTTAAATAAAAATATATTACAATTTTATATAACTTTTGAATAATATTCACAAGTTAATTCTATTACTCATTTTAAATTAATAGATAAAATAATTTTAAATTAAGTAATTAATAAAAATATTAGATGATAAAAAGTAATTATATATTTATTTTCTTGAACCAGTCTAATTCAAGCTAGTAAAACTAATTAAGTAGTGAAATCAATTGCAAATTGATTAACTAGCATATAATCTTTTTCATCTTATATGATTAGATGATATCATCTAAAAAAGGAAACAAAGGAGGAAGTCAAGGGAGGAATGATATAGGTAGGATTCGTTGGCCAAAAGAAACTCTTCTTATCTTTTGTGACATTTGTAACCAACATATTGAAAGGAGTAAGGGAAAACGCGGTGGAGTTATTGGTCAAAGGTTACCATGGAAGAAGCTGAAGGAAGAGTTTCATAAAGCAACCAACTTACCGTGGGATAAAACAAAGCTTAAAAATAAGTTTGATTGGATGAGAACTAGATGGAGTCTTTGAGAACAGTTGAAAGGGAAAGAAACGAGATTAGGATGGGATAATGACAAAGGAACAATTACTGCTAGTGAGGAGTGGTGGACTTTGAAGATTAAGGTTATCCCTTTTTTCCCAATTTAAATTATTTTCCTTTAATGCTAAATAGTTAGTTAAATATAAGTTATTTAATTTTTTTTGTAGGAGAACATCAATTTTAAAACATTTAAAGAGGAAGGGCTTGAACCTGAGCTTGAATGTAAGTTGGATCAACTTTTTGGATGTTTGACCCAAGGAGAGACTACATTTTGTCCTGTGATTGACCCTCCACAAGGACAACGAGAAGTTGAGGAAGTATATGTTCCTTCTCCACCTGATAGTTATAAAGCTCATCATCAATTGTCAGGCTATCATGATCATAAGAATATAGATGAGACTAATGGTTTAAACAATTGGGAAGAAGTGTAGAGAGAATCTACCCCGACCCCTCAAGCTACACATGATGAAGGGAGTAAAAGAAGAAGATGTAAAAGGGTTTTGGAGAGTGATAGTTCATAAAGTAACAAGAGTGCAAGAACTAATTTCACT
>JAOQMR010000213.1:18349230-18362228 GCA_027563865.1 Erythroxylum pelleterianum
TCGCCTGCTCTGATACTATGAAAGATTGCTCCAAAAAATGAAAAAAAAAGAAGCTAAGTAAGAACTGACTTTCTTTATTTCAACTCACGTCTTACATAAGTCAGATTTTCCTTGTATACAAAACAACTAAAACAAAAGGAGAGGCTAACGTCTGTTAACAAAACTACTACATTTTACGTAAATAAATAATACACATCTGTTTACAAAAGCTATACATAAAGTTAACAATATATATATGTGCACTTTTCTGGAAACTATTATTATCTTAAGTCACACATCAGAGCAGCTGGATTTCTATAAAAAGGGGAGGTGATTTTATTTGTATGTTCCTTTTAAAGCTTAGTTTAACAGGTAAACAAAGTCTCATTCATGGATTCTTTGGCCTATTTGTTTATTTTTTTACTTTTATTTATTTTTATATTCTTGTTGGATAGATGCTGATCTAGTAATTTGATTACGTAAGTATGTGGTCTCGAGTACATCAGTGGGAGTTTTCTTTCGTTTGTTAATTGTGAACTTTTTAAGATGAATTAGCTCTTTAGCAGCTTGGGTTTGCGTTTTCAAAACATATGACCATGTTCATGCACCAATTCCAATGAAATTAGAGGATAAGTGAAATTTATTCGGGAACAGATCATCCTATTTCATGGGAGGATGAGTGAAATTCCAATGCACCAAATGTTTCGTGAAATCTCTTCCACGCATTTACATGGTACTATGGAATAAGGTAGGAATTGGTTTATTGGAATAAAGAATTTGTTTTCTTCAACGATCTTCTTCTCATAAAATGAATTAATAATTTACTAACAATTCCTAATAAAATAAATTATTACATAAATAATATTATAATATTAAATATAAGTAAAAATATGATTAATTAATAAAGTAATAAACTTTTTATAATTATATTTATTTTCAATAAAATAAATCAATTATCAATTACTTGTACATATTTATCAGTATTAATAACTAATATAATAAAATATTAATTTACTATCATATTGAAATAATTAGTATATTTTTAATTATTGATAAAATTATTGATTTACGATTTATAAAACTAATGAGATGTAAATATAATAAAATAATAATAAGTATTAGAGTTTTATTTATTAAATATAATCAATCAATTAAAGTAATCATTAATTATTTATAAATTATGAATTATAAATAAAACTAAGAAAACAATCATCTTGCTTAGTATTATCATACATCAAATAAGAATTTAATAAAAAATCTTAATATTTTATTGGTTATTAGTTTGTAGATGTTGTCCATTAGTTTTGTCTTTTCATAACATCTATCATATCTTTTATCATCTTAATTTTGTTTTTTGTTAGTTTTATATCCTAAATAATTCGCATGAAAAGCATTCAAAGACATTAGGCTCTTCTTTAAATTTGATACATTTGGAATATCGCTTAACGCTAAATAATGTCATCAAACATCTTAATCTTGATTTGTTTTATTTAAATGATATCAAAAGCTTTATCATTTCCTAACCAGACAATGTCAAAGTTACCTAATTTGTATGACACAAATCAATACGTGCTATTCTATATTTGTTCCTACTTGCAACTTCAACTTGTATGGTCTTTGTGGTAGAAATCAAGCATCTACTACTTAATTTATGAAAGTTGCTAGAGATCCATTGAAGAATATTAGAGGACTATTGACAAAAAATACAGCAAAGAAGGCCAAAAAAGTTCTCAATGATTTAATGGTGGATCTTTATGCAATGAGTGAAGCTTTAATTTTTTAAGGAATGGAAGTCAAGCCTATAATGTTGATTCAAGTGAAAGAGAAAATTTTTAAAAAGGGTTAAAAATATAACCGACCGACATCAGTATAATATTGGTGACCAATGCCTATTTTTCACAAGTTTTAAAAAGTTAAGAAATACCTCAGATCTTGCCCATCAGTGGGACTTTCACTGAGTTGTTGTTATTTGTTTGTTTTTTAAGTTAAGGAATATAACATAATTGTCGGAGTCATGCTAGTGTCATATTAGCCCCGGAATTTTTTTTATTATTAAGCATGATTAGCTTAAATATCAGCTATAGAAAGCTTTCAGCCAGCAGCCAGCGCCTTGGGAATAGGCCATCAGCCAGGGCTCACCTCCCAGGGCAGTTGGGCTCCGAGAGCGGGGTCCAACATGTCAAGTGTCGGTCTAGTGCTATTTTTACAGATAGAGAAACATAAGTAAATTGGCACCAGATTAGTCCTTATGACGAGTATGGTACTCGTCCACAGAAAGAACTTATAAAGTTTCAGAACAAAATTGGCTTTAGTATGTTTCTTGAACAAGCATTGGACTCATAGTTTAGTTACTTATGGTTTTGTTATTTCATAATGTTATTTCCTTTTAGGAATTTAGTTCTTAGGGTTTAATACCTTTAAAAAACTTTCTTATTAATATAATTAAGGATATTACTATTATTGATCAATCAGATACATTTGGAGAGATTTCTTCGTACTTGTTTTAAAAAATAACTCTTATTTTAGGTTCTTTAATAACTTGTGACCTTATTTAGGTTGCTAGTGATGATCAAATCTTAGAATCTTATCACTCCTAATCCTATGGTGTAGTTATTCATGTCATTCTACTTTTTGTGTCAATTTTGAGTTCATTCTTAAATCAAACTTGTCTTAATAGAACAATCCTTTAGTCTTATTCATATCAGTATCGAATCTCACTATTTGTATTATTAAGAATTGTTCCCAAATTTGGTATTAGAGCAATCTTCTATATTCATGTGTATTCTTGAATTCATTTATTCACAGTTCAATATTCTTATGTTTTTATTCTTATACATTCAATTTCCTTTAATGTTCTTGCCATCTTAAGATCTGTTAAAAATATATTGCCCTTAGGTTCTTATTTTTTGATCTTTGATCAAAGGAAAAAAAATAACATTCATCACAATTCATTAAAAATGTTAAGCTAATGGAATTTCCTAAAAAAGACTCATCCAAAGCATACACAAGGAGCTGACAATTGTATTATCCTTACTAGTAAGGATTGTTAATACTTCTATAACATGGACAAGGTATTCTAAATATTATATACATTCTGCTTACTAGTTGTTCTTACTTTTTCTATTGTTCTGGATTCTCTCTTATTGAACCTATTTTCTTTTTCTTTGTTTGGTCAAATTAGGTTCTTAAGAGCTCAATTTTCTATTTTTTGTTCTCTTATTTTATTGACCTCTAATGAAGTTCTTTGTTATATTTCTGTCTTATCTGCCTTGGTAGGGGGGTTTTTTGGCTAAGGGAAGATTTAAAATTAGTTCTTAATTCCTAATGGCACCCAAAGGGGGGGAGCACGGTGGCGAATAAACTATATGTTGGTAAATTTAAAGTATTTTTGAACCAATGAACTAATTTAGAAACAATCAAGCGATTATTTAAAGTAAATCAAGAAAATAATTAACTAATAATATAAAAAGGACAACAAAGAGAAAGGTAAACCAATTTATAATTATTTGATAAATAACTCTTGCCTATGTCTACTCTTTAAGACCCTTCCTAGAATTTTCATTAATTCGCTTCTTTCAACAAAGCAACTTCACGAATGATACATGCAACAAAAATTACAAAATATTAATAATTTTGATATGCCTTCATCTTCTTTGTCCTTCACTTTTATCTTCACTTCAAATGATACATACTTTAACTTTTCCTTAGTAACTTCACGAAACATCTATTGATTTATACATGTGTACAATTTGCTCTCATACTACTTTTATAAAAAATAAAACTCATTAGTAGTGCTTATGTTTTATTATCATTAAACATTGGTTGGAACCTGTATTATTTAATTTTAGCTTTTTCAATATCGATTAACGAATATGCAAAGAACCTTCATTTAAGAGCTTAGGTGATGAGGCAAAGTGAATTTTAGGAGAAATACGTGAGTGTGTGCTTTTACTAATAATATTTTTCTTACATGTTCATTATGACTCAAAATTGAAGCAATTAATTTATCTAAAGACAATGAAGCAAGTGAGTATGAAAGGATAAGGATAAATCAGGAGCTCATCATGAACGAATTAAAAGATTATCATGAATGTAATTTACACTCAATATAAGCAACTCATAGACAATTCGATGATGTCAGGGATAAGTTACAAAAACATAAAGCGGTCATAGCTAATATTCAACATAACTTACCTATACTTGTTAGGATGGACGACTTTAAAGTTTATGATAAAGTAGATAGTGCTGTCAGCTAATTAGAATAGTTAAATCTAAGGAGTGGTATAGGAGAAAGAGATGGAAAAGAAGTTAGAAGGAGAAAACAAGGAGGTAAATTTTGGTTTAAGCAATGAAAGAAGGTGTGAAGAAAGGGTAGAGAACAATACGAGTAATATTAAGATGATGATATTACCTTTTAGGGTTAATTACAACAAAAAACCCAAACTCTAGTTAATTTTTCAATTATAGCCTGAACTTTAAAAAGTAGCAATAAAATGCTCAAACTTTCAATTTTTTCAATTCTAGCCTGACGTTAGTGCTATCGTTATCTTTACTGATGTGGCAATACCACGTGTCTAGAAGACCCTCATTAGTTAGACATGTCAGATTATTGCAATGACATCGTTTCATTATGATACTAAAATGACGTCATTTTAAGAAGATTAAATCATATCTTTTGATCTTCTTCTTCCCAGACACACGAAATCTTTGAACATAATTAAAAGGTTCACTTCATTTCTATCTTCCATCATAAGTCCCGACGAAGACCCATCCATGCTCATCGGAAACAACAACATGAACATGATCCTCCCCTGCTTTGCCTTGAGCCTAATGCAGATTTTGACTCTCCAAAGAATCATTGTCCTCCAAATTATCATCCTTGCTCAAGTTAATACTACTTACTATCAAATTCTTGTTGTGTTTATTTGGATTGATTATCCAATCTGGTTCTTTCACCACACCTTTTATTGGAGCAACAATTGAGTTCTATCCCATGATATCGTTTTTGATATTGCTCTTTGCAAAACTCTAATCTATAACCTCTAACTTGATCTTCGCTTAGAAGCAAAGCCTCCATAAGAAAAACTCCTCTAAAACTGATAAGACTACCCTTTTCAAGAGGACCCAAGAACCGCCCATGATCTAGGGGACCTGAAATGAATCCTCTCTCAATTGAACCAGAAAAACCCTCTTTCCAGAAAAAAAAACTCTCTCAATAAGGAAGATAGACTTTAATGCCTATTTATATTGAAAAAAATGTATACAGTTAGTGTTTGACTATTACAACTTTTTAAGAGAAAACGAGGTTAAATTAACAACCATACAATTTAGTGATTATATGAGAGGAGACAAAAATGGTGATGTAGAAACATATGTTAAGTTTGTGTTATAGAAATCTTTACCAAAGGTTACAAACGTTAACTTAAGGTTTTAAGAGTGTAGAGAAATACCACAAAGAGATAAAGGTTGTCATAATTAAGGAAAAATGTAAAGGAGATCATAAAGCAAAAACGGCTTATTTTGTTTATAAACTAAACCTAAAATTATTGTTATCAAGCTACACCATTACATGAAGTTGGAGGATGTGATATACCTAACCATAATCATAAAAAGACAACTATAAAAAGGCAGTTAATTGTTTTGGTATTTCTAGAGCATTTTCTTCATCTTGGATCAAACTATGACATAGAAAGGAAGACAAAGTTTCAAAAATAAAGTATGAAGTAACCAAATTTGAAGTGCATACATCAAAAGAGGGAAAGCTAAGTGATTCCTCTTTAACAATTTGAAGTGCATATGTGGTATCAGAGCCCAAAAGTACAATCTTATATGGGCGTTTTCTGAAATGTGTGTCAAGGTACATGCATAAAGGCATGTTATCGCAGACAGTAGTAACTGATCCCTAGTCGAGCATATGAGTCTCATGCATGGGCATGTGTTTAGTGGTTAAGCCAATAACAACAGTGAGAAAATGATGAAAGGGATGATATGTTTTAATGTGAGAAAATGGAGGTTATGGATATATATTGACATGAGAATGATATGACAAAGATGTAGCATAATTGTATTGGTGACTATATTATGGAATATGGCATTACTGTTATATTGGGATAATTTGAGGTGTGTATGAAGTGGTTTACTCAACTTGATATAATGAATGTGTGGGTATAAAGTGGTTGGTACTTAGAAATAACGTATGTTATGGAAGAATAAAGGTAGTGAGTTTGATGAATGAAATAATGTGAGAATTGGGGATTTAATGAAAATGTAATTGATTCTGAGTTATTGTGACGTGGTTTAATGCGAGAAGAGTTACATTTGAGAAGTTTATGGGGATATCTAATGATACAATGAGTGTAGGAAACTTGGAAGAGACTTAAAAGGAAGGGGGGTTGTGGAAGATAGATGTCCGTTTAACGGACATGAAGGTCTGTTTAACGAACCTTCTCGGGTGGAAGAATACCCCAGGTTGATGTGTGTCTATTTAACGGACATGGAAGTCCGTTTAACGGACGTTCTCGGGTGAAAGGGCAGTTTGGTCGAGTCATGTTCGTTTAACAGACATTCACGGGACAGCTTTGGGAAAATTGTAAATTTTGACTATCTTGGAGACAGAACCTCGCTTGGGCATGCATATGTTTTTGTGGATTGATAGAGGGAATGGCAAGATTTAAAGTGTAGTGTATAAACAAAGTTGAATGAAAATGAAAGTTTCTATAAATTAGCAAGGATGAAATTGGCCTTGAATTGGTTGGCTGAATATAGTGATATGAGTTTATGCCTTAGTGAGAGAATATGATTATGCATCTATGATTCTGACATGCTTGTGACTTTTCGTTGGTATGATGAAATAAGGGAACTTGGAAGATGAGAAATAAAAATGGTAAATGAAAAAGTTGTCAAAGCTAAGCTGATTTGCTTATGTGAGTGCATATCTGATAAGAGTGAAAATATGAAGCATATGTGTCTGTTATGTGTGGAGTTGATATCGGAAGCAATCGGTAACTCATTGAATAATGGTAACTATAGTTCCTAGAGTTTAAAGTCTAAGATGGTTAAGAGTAAGACGTGAAAGTGGTTATTGTGAACAATTGGAAATGCATTGATTGATAGTGATGTAATATATGATGAACCTAAGGAAAGCAAGAAGGATACAATTACGACTAAATTCTCCCCCAGTTGAGAACAGGTGCAAAAAGAGGAAGGGTATAAGCAAATGAGATTAAGATATCCTTAGCCTAAGCTAGTAATTGGTGAGTTGTTCTACATATGTCTCTAAATTTTGATGAAATGATTTGGATGATAAACACTAAGGTACTTGAGACAAGAATTAGAGTAATGCATCAATGAGCCTGATTAAAAAGGAATATGACCAGTGTTGGTCATATAAGTTATGACAAGGTTGACAAGAAATAGTAAAAACAGTAGGTTGATCAGAATTCTATGAGTGGTATAGCAGAAAATCTTCTGTCAAAGAAGAATTTCCCTGAATTAAGTAACATGGATCAGATGATTCGATTTTAGAGGAATCAAAGAAGGGGACAAATTAGAAATGAATATAAAGTGAATGAAAGGGATTAGTAGAGTCCTAATCTTTGTGAAGACTCAAACATAAGGGTAAAATATACTACTGAGAAGGTAGGCATTGCATTTGAGGTAAAGTATCCGACTGTGTGATTGGATTATTGGCGAGATATATAGTGTTCATATGAGGAGAATAAAGCTCCACGTATTATTCTGTGTAAATATATTTGGGAGAGACAAATTTGATATGATGAATGTTACCAACCCAAAATTAAAGTTTGTGGAGAAACTGGTAAGAATAAACAGACGTTAGAACACGTCAATGTGAAGCCAGAGGAAATCGAGTAAATTAAGAAAATTAATTGCAAAAAGGAAGTCAATTGGGAAAAAGCGAAAATATCGTGAGATACTATTATCGTATTGAGGAATCAGAGTCCTAAAGAGTGAAAGAGAACAAATCTTGGGCACCAAGGGAATTTAGGTTAATTATAACAATGCCCCGACAGTATTATGGTAGTGATCAAAGCAACTATAACCATAGATGATATTTTGAGGGTATTCAAGAGGAAAAGAAAGCTTTCATATCAGGATGGTTCAAACAGCTATTTGCTGAGCTTCATCGAAGTGAATTCTAGTTTGATCGAATAAAATGTTGGTTATCGCATAATTGGACATGGCATATTGGGAGACTCAAGGAAAAGTAAGGGCTATGATAAAGTGAGAAGTTGTTAGAACTCACTGTAGGTTGAATACTAGTCATGATTGTTATTTGACAATATATGAGGAAAAACAATAATGATATGAAAAACCGTATAGCGGATGTTGTAAAGAGAATTATGAGGAAGTATAACATCAGTGGAAATGGTGCCATTGGGACTTGGAAATTTCACAGATAAAGATATAGGAGATTCAGATGCAAATTGTGGACCTTTATAAATTGATTGTTGGCTATTTAGAAATCATTAAAGCCTCATCATGTGTTGCAATAGTAAATGCATTGAGAGTCTGGAGACATTACAGGTGCAATTAATGTGATGTGATTATTGGGTTAGAACAACTTGAAAATGAGACTGAGATAGAGATAGTGAATAAGGGTACTGACAAGCACTGATTAGGATGAGTACTTTTTCTGTAAAGCTAATGTTGTAAAATGATGCCTTGAATAGAAAATGCAAGAATGATCGCACAAGTGTTGATATTGAGGTCACCAATTTAGGTGCAATAAAAAGCATAAAATGATGAGTAAAACTTTGGGCATAGTAAAGGACTGTAAACCGTTGCTTGAAAGATCAGCTTCATATGAAAGGAAAGCCAAATTGAGGATTTTGACCGTGTACATTGTTCACTGAGCAATTGAATATGGATCTAAATTTGAGTTTGATTGAAAATTGTTACCATGTGAATGAAATAAGAAGAATGTGCACTCAATAAAAATGAGGGAGCAAAGAAACTGCTGGAAAAAAATAAGTACCAATCTAAGATAGACATCCCAACATGAATTCTGATGTGGAAATAAGTGACGGAATGTTTGTCTTACCAACACCCCTAACTGTTGGGGGGTATGCTTAAGGCTTATACTTGGAGCTCATAGAATCATGAGGTCAATGTGTAGTCTAAATGACTTGAAGTATAGTAATCATTATCATAGTGACAGCATTAGAATGCAGTTTGAGTCGAAAAACGACAAAAAGGAAGCATCCGCCTTTACATTGTCGTCGAGAGGGCCTAAAAATGAGTAAGGGCTAAAGATGCGGTTAATGAGTGAAATGAATCTGTAATAGGGGATTAAATGAAATGAATGGGTGGATCAATATGGAGGTTATAGAACATTTGAGCATATTAGTACTACAGAGATGGGAACTTGCAAGTGAAAGATGTAATGTCTCTAAGAGTATCACCTTGTCAAGGTGTGCTTGGGTTAGGGAAAAAGGATAAGCTAAGCCTGACATGATATGGGCTGTCTGGAATTATTATTCATTGATATTCAGATTCACATAATATTGCATGGATATGTGTTGTAAGATTCACACAGGAATACATGGATATGTTTAGGAAATAGTATTATGATCTGATATGTGTGGTAATGATGTTGGAAGTGAAGAATTGTGAGTAATCTGAATTGTAACGAGGAATCAGTGAAAAATATTGTGATATTTGAAGAAATGAGCTGAGGATTGATTGATTTCATTGATGGTAGTCATTTGGAAGAAATTATTTGAATGGTGAAGTTAAATGGGAAACTCGGATAGAAATTTCGAGGACGAAATTTATTAAGGAGGGGGGAATTGTAACATCCCGTTCCCCTACTTGGGGTTAGAACCCTAAAATTTGGTACATGGGAACTTTAGCTCGACTAAGAAAATCGCATTTCATACTCATGCATCATATCGGCATACACATTTATGAATTCGATTATTGCACACATCAAATAAATTGGTCATGCACTCAATTAACATTTTCGGGTATAAATACTTGTTTTAATGTGAATATGATGTGTATTATAGGTTTGTGCCTTAAAAATTGAGTGGGAATAGTTAAAAAGTGAATTAGAATTTTTGGAGAAAATTTGGAAATTTTCTAAAATTTAGGGTATTTTGGATCCGGAAAAATGTCAAGTGGCAGAACAATCGGTGAATTGGAGTAGAATTCAGAGTCAAATGGTAATGGAAATTTTTATATATGCCATTGGGATTTAATGATGGGTGTCCTTGAACATTGGGAGTCAATTGGATTAGAAATTGGAGACTAAATGATAGTAGAACAAATGGAACCATGTAGGAGTGACATGTGAGAAGTGACAAGTGTCACTTACCACACCACTCATTTTGTACTAAGTGAAAGACTTTATGACTTGGTCTTTCACTTGGGAGAACGACACTCTCCCCCTTTGGCCAAAGTTTTATTATTTTTCTTCATCTTCTTATTCTCTCCTTCATGTTCCACGACACTCACTCCCTCCCACCTTCATCCAAGTGAGTTCTTGCACTCTTTTCACTTGCTACTTGATTTTTCTTGGTCTCCTTCACCTTGCTACTCAAAGGCCTAACCTATTCCTCCATGAAAGTGGATGATTTATGAAGAGGAAGGAGTTAGGGTTTGAAGGTGTTTGAAGCTTTTGAAGCCAATTCAAGTAAGTAGCATGTTATTCTTGATGATTGTTGAATAAAATGTGTATGATGATGGGTTAATTGCTCTTAGAGTGGTGTTTATATATATGATGGCATGTGATTGATAGAATGAGCAATTACTCTTATGTATATGATGATTGATGAGTATAAGAGGTGATTGTGATGAGTTAGTGATGATTTAGTGATTTAAGGATTGTCAAAAAAAATGATGTTGAAATGGTATAGGAATTTGATTGATAAATGGAGTTTTATATGCTATTTTGTAATGGAGAAAAACATGAATTGTTGGTTGGATAGAAATGGATTAGATGAGGTATGGAAGTGAAAGAAAAGGGCAAGTATCATGTTGTAAAAAAGGGAAGAATTAGGAGAAAAAGGTAGGAGACAAATTGATCAAGAGTGTGTAAAATGGCTAGAATGTGCTAGCTGTTACATTTTCACTGAATATGCTTATGTAATCTAGTCATATATGGTTATATAGTTATCCAAATGGGATGGTGTTTGATTTGGGTGAAATTAGAGATATAAGGCTACATTTTCCATGAAGACACTGAATGCAAATTCTATCTTGAAGAGTGTCTAATTGTGACTTGAATTGAGTATTGAGTAATGAAAGTTGATGATGAATGTGCATGTATAGATATGTCCTATTATGAGTGTTTTTGTGCAATCATAGGCCATATCTTGGCTATGAATGATAGGGAATTGAAATTTAGTTAGAAGAGTGAATAAAGGCTGAGTATTGAACTAGAAATGATTGGCTTAGTATGAGGAATTGAGTGTTGAAAGTGAAGAGTTGGAAATCTGGAATTTCCTAAAACTCAAATGAACATACTTTAGTGCAAGGGGCATAACTCTTTGTGTCAAACTCGGAATGAGATGATCTTTATATGGTTTTTATAGAGGACGTCGAGATCTACAACTTCTATTTCAGGTAACATTTCGCAATTCGGACGTTTTGAGGATCGAATTTTCAAAGTGGTATAAGTGACCCGAATGTGTCCGTTTAACGGACATGGCTGTCCGTTTAACGGATAGTCACGGGTCAAATGATATCAATTAAGCCTCAAATGGGTTTTAAAGTGAACCTAGAATGATCCTTAGTTTACTGGACTAATATATGAAAGGTTTGAAGTGAAATTTAAGGTTAAAACTTATGGAATGAATGGATGAAATCAAAGTGTCAAATGCATGAGTGGAATGGAGATGAAAATATTTATATACTTGTAATGCTATTCAAGGAAGTTAAGTAATAGTGTTAAATGATTATTTATGAAAGGGAATTGGATCTTATGAGATCATATGGGGGTTAGAAAGGAAATGACGGGAAATTGAGTTATGATATAAAGTGATTAAGTGGTCTGGAGATGTAAACTTATGGACTGATAAAAAGTAAAACTTGAATGGATAATTTTGGAATGACCTTATGAAAATGAAGTGTAAGTCTAGTTCAATTAGACAATTTGAATCATGAATTGAGAATGGGCATAAGGTTTGATTGTAAAGCATATACCTGGGATTGTCATTGAGCATGCATTATACATATACATGTGTGAAAACTGAATGGGTTTGTAATTGTGCTTTTATTAATGTGTGTGCACATTGTGTTTTGCATATGGTTAATACAGGATAGAACGTCCTCATCCAGACATTTCCGGATCATCAAAGCAAATGCTATCTGGAGCGTACTGTGAGTAGACCTAGATGGTCTTATTTAATGGTTTATTGTTTTTGGTATAAATTGAATGAGTATTGATTTTGATTGAATATGGGTTCCGGACAGGAGGTCCGATGACTGTGTACTGGGACTTGTATTATTGAAGTTCTCGTTGAATGTGAATTGGATGAACTACGTGTACATAATGAGATTGTTAAATTGATTGTTAAACAATTGCATAGGAATGAAAATGGGAATTCTCAACTATATGTTGAATGCCGGACTACGGTCCGCTGATCAGTGATTATGATTGAATAAGCGCATGCAAATATGAGTAAGGCATTTCATTGCATGAATACATGAAACATAATGGGAGTTGTGACCCGAGTAGCCACCAAATAGAGCTTAATGCTCAACGAGTGAAAATGAGCTTCGCGCTCAGATAGTGAATCAGAGCCTCAGGCTCAACGTTAATGAGCCCTATATGGGACAGTGTTCAATGAGCCCTATATGGGACAGTGTTCAATGAGCCCTATATGGGACAGTTTAGGCACTCGATCACAACAAAGTAATAAATAGAAAGTGGGTCTCATGTACATATGCATAATATGAAGAATGTAATTGGATTGATTATGAATGTGAAATGTGACATGATGGGCATGCAATTATATGATTGTGAATGTGAAGTGTGACAATAAATGTGAAACTAT
>JAOQMR010000213.1:18405009-18420481 GCA_027563865.1 Erythroxylum pelleterianum
AGCCGAAAATCAAGTAGTTGTGAGGTTAGCTTGAGCTGGAAATCAAGTAGTTCACACTGAACTAAAAAGTGTGCAGTAAAGTCAAATCCTAAGTGGGAGCTTAGGTAGAGGACGTAGGTCTTAGCACCGAACCTCTATAAAAACAGCGTTTGTCTTTCTTTCCTATACTCTTTATTTAATTTGATTAAATTGTTTTGTGTGTATTAATTCTGTGATTTTTTTAGAGCTTATCGAAAAAGATTAAAGATCTATTCAACCCCCCTTCTAGATCGTTTACACTACCAAGTTTCCCTACTCTTGGAACAACTTTTTACAAAACACATTGGTGAATTTACCATGTCTAGAGAAAGTCCACCAGTTGATATTTGTTTTGTTTTCCTTGAGTTCATTGCTATTGATCTTATTATACAAACCAGATTCTCAAATCCTCTCATTTTTTGTGCTAGAGCATAAGCCACAAATTGATCATTACGAGTGATGATATCTCTAATTGAATTGAGCTTGCCAAACTAAGTGATTTTACTTAGACCTGACTGACTTCACAATTTTCACTTATTGTACAATCTCATATGAGAGGTCTTTGCGCTATTGATATGCTGGAGTCCATACACCATCCCAAATGAGGAGTCTTTGCGCTATCTCATATTTCAGTATCTTTACACTGTCCTAAATGAGGGGTCTCTGTTATCCTAAATATAGGGTATCTACTATTCCATATATTGGGGTTTTTACACTACATTACCCCAAATGAGAGGTCTTTGCACTATCTTATATATTTAGATATTTACTTTATCCCAAATGAGGGTCTTCACTATCCTATTACTTTTACTAAAGAAAACTAACAAACATGGCACCAACTTTGGACCCAATGCCTAATAAAATTGTTGATACATGATTCATGAATTATCATAAAGACCAAAGTTTTTAGGTTTATCATTGAATTTGAACATGATATAAGTAACAAATTAAAGAGAAATTCGATAAGTTATTTAGAGGTGAAACAAGAAGTGATAGGCCTTAAGGATTCCTTTCCACTGAAAATATGTAGAATAAAATATAACTACCACATTGTTGTTTTTTGAAATCCTATAAAAGCAAGGTATAATTTAACACGTGAAAGTCAAACATGAGTTGATTTTTTTTGGAATGATGAATGTAGAATACCCTAAACCTACTCTTAACTATATTGCAAGTAGCAAATTGATGACTTATATAAGATCTGCACAACTTTAACATAAAAAGGTCATATAGGGTATGTGTAAATCAAATTTAATTATTATAGTTTGTCCTATCTAAGCATAAAAATATGTTTAACTATTAAACAAATTGAAAATAATACAATTTAAAACAAAAATAGGGAAGTTATAATTTAAATAAATTTATTTGACTTCCTAATTTTCTCCAATCGCCTAATCTATTAAGATAATGTTCAATTTTTTTTTAAAAAAAGGTAATGAATTTAGCCACAAAGGCAATCAAAGTGTACAAAAGCTACAAAAAGGTGTATAAGAGTTTACAAATAAGGTATCTTAGTGCAAGATCCCAATATCAACCTTCTTCAAAGTAGAGAAAGTAATAACTTATGCATTACTTATTATAGTATAATAATTAGAGTTCTGACACATGAATTGGTATAAACTAATATAGCCTTTGATCTGCTGTAGAATACTATTAATAAATTGTTGTAATGTTTGACTTCTTTTCTGAAATGGAATTGGATAGAAAGGACATAGCTAGGAAGAAGCATCACATAATTGTGTTATTAGGATGATTAATGTTAGTACACCACCTTTTGATGGAATTCCAATTACTTAGAGCATGCTAAATATAGCATTTGTGAAGTAAATATCACCAAATATTGGAGACAATTTGACATTGAAAAAATAGATGATCACTGCTTTCTTTATCTCTCATATATAGAGTGAATTTATTAAGAATGTTAAGAAACTTCAGCCTGTCAACAGTTTACAATTTATCTCTCATAGCCAACCATAATATAAAGGAAGCTCGAGGATGGTGTTGTGCAAGTTTTAATCTTATAAAACCCTTAATAATCAACAAGTGTATGGGTCGTAAAGTGTAATAATTGAGATATTGATCCCTCGAGGAATTACTGAACTAATTGAATCCTAATGTTTTCTAAGGTTGCACTAAATGTGATAAAAATGAAAATAAAAATTAAAAACAGAAAATGTAACAATTGATTATAAATTGATTGAAGTTAATGTTCCAACATTAACACAAGGAAATCAAATTAAAGTACATCCACTTAACGTTCAAGAAATCGCACAAGACAAGATTAATCAATTACGAGAGGAGGGGATTTATTCTATCGTCAATTGCTAAGTTAATTACTTTTGAGTTAATTGGTATCGGTCTTAGAATTTCGAAATGTTGAGTATTCTCTCTCAAGACCCAATCATTAAACCCTAAATCATAATTCCTAATTGAATCTGAATTTATGATTTTGCAAATTCTTAATTAACAAAACAACCCACGCTCCAATTAGTTCTTAAGCACTCTAATAGACAATCAGATTCTCACACAAGATCTCTCTTAGTATAATTGCCGATTTGATATTTATGTGATCTATTAGGTTGTTAATTCTCATTACCTAACCTAATCATGTTACTATTGATTCAATCTCTCAGTTTGTTACTAAAGTATGCAAAAAGGATAAACAATCACAATACCTAACACATTACCATCAAAAGTAGTCAAATCGCAATTGATTCAAAAATAAATCCCAAATGAAGTTTAGAACATTCTTAAATAAGTATTCATCATCTTCATATCCAAATATGAAGTAAATAACAAGAGAAATAAGAAATGAACTTGGAAAGGAATGATGAGGAGTGGCTGGCAGCAACAACTCCTCTTCTTTTTCTTCTTCTCTTCTCTCCTCTTCTTTCTTTCTTAGCTTCTTTCCTAAATGGTAAGAGTCACATACTGGAAAAGCTGTCATTTGCTAGAATTGTTGTCTGTGCTCTCTATTTCCAATTCTTCTCTTTTCTTCAATTTCTTGTTTCTATACACTCAAACACATATCATACACCTCTTGAAACATAAAATTAAGATCCAAATCATGCACAAGACCACACAAACACTTAGAATATACAAACACTAATAATAACATAATTCTAAGCCTATATACATGATAATCATCTAAGAAATACTAAAAAGCACACTTAAACATATATCAAAACATAGTATAATTTACACCTATCAATATCCCCACACTTAAACTTTTGCTTGTCCTCAAACAAAAACAAAAACAAAATATAAACTTAAACAAATGGAACAATAACACAAATAAAATTATAAAACAATCTCTTATCTTATTGATTTTGATGTATCTAAATCTTATTAAATAGAGCCCTAGTTAGATGGAAGTGTCATCCAATTAGTTAATGTGATGTAATCTAATAAGGATATAGGTGATCTAGTTAGTTTGGTTCAATTAAGATTCTAAATTGTAAAGCCAAAAATGCCTATAAGTTGCTTATTTGAGCATTTCCTTATAAAGAGAGATAGAGAGGAAGGGAGCACATTAAGAGAGAGCATTCATTTTTTATACTTTTGTGGAAATAATAAAGTTTAGTTTTTACCATAGCTCTTTTGTGTTTATTGTTGCCTATGATTATTTAATACTTTCATAGTATTGTTACTTGAGTGTTAGAGTTAAACACTTTGAGGGTTGTGAGGCATTTGAGAACAAAGTTTTTTTTTGTCATCAATCACATGGGGAGGCTAAGTCTCGCTTAAATAGACATAAGTAAGATTATCATATAAAAGAATAAACACAACTTGTGGCATAATTTTGGTGTCTAAAGAAACCTTTGTATCACTAAGCAACCTACCTATTCTAAGTTTCAATTTGTAATTCCACTAATTAGAATTGTGTAGCCATTTGTTTGTCTTATGCCCACCACCCACATTATTATAGTGCGCAAGGCCTCTTAAGTGATCTTCCATTACTGATAAATAACTAATGCATAAATCTTAATGGTGTAAAGATCATCTCTATTTAAACAAACCCTAATTTGGTCCACTTTCTTCATGTTGGCAATCTATGCCTTCTTCAATACTTTCCTTAACTATATTATTAGACCCTTAGGTCTGAATTGCAGAACCGTGTTAGCATTAGAGAGTCTTGACCAATGATTGATACCCAGGGCGATGGAATAAGGCAAAGATTTACGAGTAGGCAAGGAAAATAGGCATTATCGATGACTTGGCATACATTGGTGCACATTGAAGGAAATCTTAGATGAAATGCAAGATTTGGATGTGAGAATAAAAGATAACTTGAGATGGACCTTAGGTTGAAGGTTAGTTAGATCATATATATGGGGGAGACATATGAGAGCTCTAAAAACTTAATGTGTGCTCAAATAAACAAACTGTGACTAATAGACTTGACTTGGGTAAGCATTGGATCATACTAGTGTATTATGAAAGACCTTGCCTTAGATGACTCATCATCCATAAATAAGATCAAAAGGAGACCTTGGACGATGTGGTGGATATATATTAATTTTATATAAAATAAAAATTTTAAATTATTTATTTTAATAAGATAAAATATTTTATTGATAATTTATTAATAAATATTATATAAACGATTAAAAATTTTAATTAACTAAATATAATTTACTTTTAAGTTTTATATAATATATAATTATCTTTAGTAACAAAAATATAAATATATTGATATTAACAATAAAACAAGTTTTTATTTTTATTTAAAACAAAAACAGAAACAAAAAACAAAAACGAAAACGAAAACGAAAGCCAAAACTAAAACTAAAACAAAAAATTATAACAGAAATAGAAATAGAACCAAATGAACTCTAAGCTTTTCCCAATCAATATATCTAAAGTCCTTTGATCCTCAAATTTGAGTTGCTACAAATTTAATAACAAATTAAAGGAAGCTTGTTTTTTCCTGTGACCACCAAAGAGCTCGTAACTCAATTAAAAGGCAACTGGGTTTATGCATGTTGCTCAACTCACATATTTTGAGAGTTAGCTTCCAAGATATCCCCATTTATCTTCTCTAGTACTTTTGTTTTGACATAAATATCCTTTTACAAAGTTTATTATACAACATAAATAAAGAAAAAAAAATAAAAACAAATGTTCTACTCGATAACATTGTATAATTCTTGCAAAAACACAAAAAAGTTCATTAAACTCTAGCTTTACCGTGAAGAACGAAAAGAATGGAAAATCCTCAAGGATTTGGAAATTAAATTCACTTTAGTTGAGGCATTCACGTCTGATATCGTCATTATCATCAACACCCTGTTGAAATCCTACTTTAACGCAGAGTCTGGGAAGGTGTGATACTGCGCAACCTTACCTTTATATAGTAGAGAGACTATTTTACCCATATGCAAATATGATACGAAGATAAGATTAAAAAAAGTCTTGGAAGGTCTAGTAATACACGGCTTTACCCCTAATTAGTAGAGAGGCTGTGTCTAAATGACCCACCAACAGAGACAAAATTTGAAAATAAAGAAATACATAAAAATGCACAAATAATACTATTAAAATTAAACTAAATAAATACATAATATTAAAATAATGATTATGACAAAATACATTCGATAATTGGCAGCTAGTAGATGAAAAACTGTCAAAGCTACACTCGTAACTGGTAACGAGCGAGGAGCTCCTTAAGTGCCAAAAATTGTTTGTATAAACTTAGGCTGAAAAGTCACGTCGTAGGACATAATGACTTGTTCATTACTAGCAACTAGATAGATATAGACTGAACAATTAGACGTAACTTTCTAAGAGGTAAATACGACTCAAGAGATTCATGGTATCCGACTTCATATAACCTACAAGAGTGTGTAAGCTCTCTTTAATGGATATCCTTTACCGTATCCTATTGCGCCAAAGTTTCCTATTACGGCTAAGTTTTTGGTAAGATCCAATCTTGCCATATTGTTATTGATCACTTTTCTGCAATTCTGCTTAGGCTTTCTTTCTTTTTTTTCTTACAGTCTCTAAAAATTATTTTCTCGCATGTCTCACTGGATCATCAGGGTATCTTCTTCTCACATGCTCGAATCACCTAAGCCTTGTCTCTCGTAACTTATCATTAACATTAGCCACATGTAATTTGTCTCTCACCATACAATTTTAGACCTTATCTCTTCTGATAATGTCACATATCTACCGAAACATCCTTATCTCCATCATCAAAAGTTTATTGTTATGTTTGCATTTGGTAGGCCAACACTCCACCCCTTATAACATGGTTAGCCGAATCGTCATTCAATAAAATTTACCTTTAAGCTTAAGTGAGATCTTCTAGTCACATAAAACCCCTTCTGTACTTCGCCATTTGAATCACCCTAATCTGATACGATGTATTATATCGTTATCGATTTCTCTATTACTTTAGATGATAGACCCTAAGTACTTAAAATACTATTTTCGTAGTATAACTTTGGATCCAATTTTTACGTTCACATCATTAACCACCTAATGTCCCAAAAAGTTACATTCTAAGTATTTAGTCTTAGTTATGATTATTTTAAAATCTTTTGACTCTAACTTTTTACTCCAACATTTTAACTTAATATTGACCCTCCTCTCGTGTCTCATCTACTAAAACAATATCGTCAACAAATAATATACACTAAAGCACGTCTTAACGCGGAGTGTTGTTATATACCAGTACTAATAGAAAATTCTCAATGTCTCCCCCTTCAGCATATAGACCATTATTAATAGAAAAATTCTCAATGTCTTCCCCCTTCTGTATGTTTTCCAAATTTCAGAACAAAGAATGGAATGATAGAAATGCCCATGTAAGCTTTGCTTCGAAGGATAATACGAATATATAGACTGAGATGAAGAATGTGCATACGGAATAAGGTTAGTCGACACAATCGCAGCCATTGATTCCTACACGGAGAGGAGAAAATGAGATGCGAAGCATTTTTGTATCCTGGGCCACCATATATGGCCTTTTCAGGTCTAAAAAGATTAACGGCTGTGATAAAGTTGGAATATTTTGATCATATATCATGTGGCCGATACGTTACTTTATCAATTGTCTGGAGTAACAGAGAGAGGAGCTGTAACAATGGCGAATTTGGCGATGCGACTGGCAACTATAAACTTTAGGAGCTTGTCTATCTCGGCCTCTTCCTCTACCGGTACTTTCATCTCTACCTGTCTCTTAGTAAGAGGGAATGTTTTGATCCTTTTTCTTATGGAAGTGGGTGATTGATTGATTTGTCTTAGGGGCTGTCCCTGGTAGTAATGGAGATAAGAAGCTTAGTACAGAGAGAGGAGGGCCAGTGATTACGGAGATTCCACTTGACAAAATAAGGAGACCTCTTATGCGAACCAGAGCCAATGATCCAAATAAAGTTAAGGAACTGATGGACAGTATCAAAGAAATTGGTCTCCAAGTCCCTGTAACTACTCTTTAATCCCCTTCATCCCTTTTGTTCTTCTTAAAAGAGTTTTATGAATTTCTCCAAGTCAAGGAACTCATGCCTAAATCTGAGGGAAGTAGATGAGTTTACATGAGAGAGGAAAAGCTATTCTATAGATGGCAAACTCCAAACTTGCTGAATAAATCGTTGTGTAGTGTTTAAGTGCGGAATATTACCTGTACTCAGTTTCCATGCCATATTAAAGAGTTATAGTGAACAAAATTCTAAATAATCTTGTTTGGACCAACAAACTTGCTTCCTTTTGTGGAGACAATCCATGTGATAAATTGATGTTTCTAACAAGCATCAATTGTGGTTGCACAGATTGATGTGCTGGAGGTTGATGGAGACTACTACGGTACGCGACTTGTTTATGTTCTGATATTTGAAGTATTAATTTGCTATCCATCCTCGTACATTTTCAAAGTTGACAAGCATATACTTGGTTTGATCTTTATCAAAGGATTTTCTGGTTGTCATCGGTATGAAGCTCACCAGCGCCTTGGTCTTCCGACAATCAGATGCAAAGTTCGTCGTGGGACAAAGGAAACTCTAAGGTTTAGTTCCAAGTCCTGCATGCTAGTTTACTTCCGTTGACATTAATTGCTGAAGGATTCTGAACTTGCTTTTTCCATTTTCATTTCTGTAGGCACCACCTCCGCTGAGTTCGCTACTTACCAGCTTTATCTTGATTATACTTCCTTCCATGGGTTCTGTAGGTAAAACATAGTACACGCAAACTAATATTTGTGCCTCTTCTATTTATATTTGATTAAGTGCACATAGCTTACCAAGTTCCTAGTATCCTTTCTTTTATTCACAAACAAATATATTTTATGTAGAAAGTGTGTGTCTATTTTATTCATATTTGATTAAACGTAAACATGTCGCTAAAATTCCTGCACTCCTCTTTTAATTTTGTAATAAACAATTTTACAAGAAACAAAGTTACAATACTAGAACAAGGTACTGCAATGCTGTAATATCTTCAAATAGGTGGTTATTGGGTCCTAACTCATGGGAGAATGCCAGATTGGCGAGCCAATGGGGATAGAAGTATGCTTCACGCTATATATGATTTATATGCACAGACCAAGCTCTTGTCAAGAATTGTTGAATAGCATCAACAAGAGGTGATGCTGGGTTGAAAACTTGCCCACCACGACAGGCAGTTGAGATGAATAGCCCCTGAGAATCACATTCAAGTACAAGCTTCTTATTTCCTAATTGAAATTCCCATGCAATGCCAGCCTTAATCCTGTCAACACACACAACTCACACTGTATTACAGGACCCTACAATGGAGTTCCATAATTAAGAATTGTCTACTCATTGAATCAAAGGTACAAGACAGGGTTATAGGTGGCTTAGGTGATTAATTGCTTAGACTACGAAAGAACCAACTGCATTAGCCTTCCATCCACTCAAACCAGCCTACGGTTATTCCATCCTTAAATTTTTGTTTAGGGTACACATGCACTTTGTCTTAGTCATCAGGTTTGTTTAGACGGCCTTAAATTCGGGTATACTCAAGCAGTGCGATCCTCTTCCTTGGCTGCATTTAGAACAGTGGCTTTTAAGATCTATTTCAATATTGAAGGGGACACTATTTTATTTGATTATCTTTCAGCTATGCTGTTTACTCTTTTTGAAATGCAAGACATGATAAAATTTTCAGAAGCCTGGAAAATACCCTTTATGATCATAGTCGTAATCTAATTCACTAGAATAGGGAGATTTCTTTTGTCAAGGAATTTAACTCTAAGCTAAGTCTCTTTATGGCAACCAATTGGAATTTTTAAGTTTGGTGTTTAGTGTTAGCTTTTTCTTGTTGTTTAGCCTTTTAATATTCTGTTCACTGTGCAGTTTTTGTTCCTAAAACCTCAAGTTGTTGACGTTGTTCTCTGCAAAAAGAAAAGAGGAATATTTTAGACATTAACTTGTTTGTTTCTCATTTTTTAAAAATATTTAAAGATGCTCCATACAACTGAATCTGTTAAAATTTTGAATCAAGAAATGTATATCAAAATTAGACAAAGTGTATTCCTTATTTAGCTAGAGTTTAAGAGATGGAATACTAGAACCTAATATTTACTTGTTCTTTGTACCAGCTTAGCTTCTTCAATATGCGTTTGGACCTTATTAAAATATTTTGCAGTTGCAAATGATCCATATCCTTATTATTTACCGCCCGTCTAAGAAGTGACCTTGTCCTCTAAGTCAAACTGCGGATAAGCTTTCTGAAAGTCTTCTAAATTCTCCCATGTAACTTCCTCCATTGGTTGCCTCTTAGTACACTAAGAGCTGGCGAATCTGATCACTCATTGTTGACAGAGTGTAAGTTCTAAGGTTGGTTGGTTTCTTTCATCAATCAAAGAAGGCAATGGGCAAGCCTAGTTCTCTGGGTTTCCTTTGCATGAATGGAGCAACAAAATGTGAAATACTAGTTGAATCCTTATTATTATTGGAAGATCTAGTTCATACGCAACCATGTTAATCCGTCAAAGAACTCAAAAATGGTCATAAATCACTTTTATTGCTTTTCTAATTGCTGACGACGCATCAAGATTTGTCGGTAAGGCCTTAATTTAACAAAAATCCAATCTCCTTAAATTCTTTATCCTGCTTGTGTTGATTTGCCTATTGAGCCATCCAACGTCTGGTTTGGTCCAGGTTGTGTTTTAGCTGGGCTAAAAGTTATGTTTTGGTAATAAATTCTTCACAATAGGCGACAAGGGTAGACTCAATGATATAAGAACAAGTAGTGGGAGGTGCATGACCTTAAAATTGGTTTATGCCCTACATCAAATCGCTCCGATTGTAATTTAGTGACAGTTATTTAAAGACATTTTTTATCTTGTACATGTTTAGATATATATAATAAAAGTTCATGAGATAATTGTACATTGTAAATGAAATTATAATGAGATTATAATTACAAAATTTATATTACATTTATGTATTATCCTTAAATTGTTCTTATGCATTTTTCTATTAAGATTGAACATTAATAGAATGAAAACAAAACTAGCACATGTTATGTTTTTCCTTATGAAAGAAGTAATCGATTGATCGTGTTGTTCGAGCTTTAAAATCTATAAGCCCATAAATACTGCAAATGCACGGGTCATGACTATAGTATAAGAGGCTTCGATCCTACAAGGAGGGAGATTAATCTAATCCTAAAAATCTAAGGCTGAAAAGATATGAAATTAAAAATAAACAGTGCAACGGGAAGTAAATATGATAATTGAATTTAACCAATTAAATCAGAAGTTAAATATAAAGGAATTAGCAATTGAGCAACAAGCATGCACAATGAAAATCAACCAAAGAAATTACTAAGTTATGAGAAAGGGGATTTTACATATCATTAATGCTAACCTAGCTGATAATGTGTTCATGGGGTGTTGGTTCTAGATGATCCAGGACTGGTTACTCTGATTGATTACTCTCTCTCAAGTTATAACCATTAAACTCTAATTTATAAATCCTAATTGGATTATAAAATTTGTAATTTCTCAATTGACAGATTATCCACAACTCTAATTAGAACTGAAACACTCTAATAAACTATCAGAATATCGCACAGAATCTCTTTTCGCATAATTGCCAATATGATTTGTCACGTTTCTATTAAATCGCCTAACTCTCGTTTATCTTATTTAATCGTTTTTCATAAAGTTCACCCTCTAAGTTTATTACCGAATTATGTAAGAACACAATCAAATCACAACATTCATCCAATAAACATAATCGAATAAATTATCATTAAATCAAAATAAAATCCCGGAGAAGAGTTAGAACATCATCAACATTCTACCATATATTATCATACAATCCATCCCAACTTTATACATGAATAAGACTGAAACGAAAAAGAAATAGAAACTTAGAATGGATGATTTGGGAAGGCAGCAGCATCAGGAAACCTCCTGATCTGGGAAGCACGTTGATCATAAGGTTGGTTGTGTATAAGTGTTAATTATTAACCCTTGATAATCCGCAAGTGCACGGTTTGTTAGCGTAGCACCAAAGGTGTCGATCCCACGAGGAGGGAGTTAATCTAATCCTAAAATCTAAGGTAAAAAAAATAACCTAAATTCAAGTTGCACGAAACTAATACGAAAATTTAATTCAATCAATCAATTTAAGAATAAACACGAAAATACTGATTACTAAGTAATTTGCAACACAACCAAGAATCAACATAAAGAAATTACCAATTGAGATAAAGAGAATTTTACCTATCCTTAATGCTAACTTAACTGATTATAAATTATTGGATTGTTGGTTCTAGACTATCCTAAGGTTGATTACTCTTTTTCCAGTTATAACCATTAACCTTAAATTATAAACCCTAATCAGATTATGGGGGTTGCAATCTCTCAATTTACAGCCTATCCAAAACCTTATTTAGTTCTGAAGTTCTCTAATAAACTATCAGAAACCTATGAAAGATCTCTCTCTACACTATTTCTCGATCTGATTCAATTATTGTCTCTATTAAATCACCTAACTTTTGTTAGTCTAATTTAATTGTTTTTCATTCGATTCACTCTCTCAGTTTATTACTGAATTATGCAATTGCAAATTCAAACCACAACAGACCCAATAAACACATAAATATTAGATTTCTATTACTTCAAGAATAAAATTCTAAAGTTGAGTTTAGAACATCTTCAGCATTCTAGATCCTATCATCAACTGTTCAATCAAATTATATACAATAATAAAACTAAAATTAAACAAGAAATACAATCTAAATGGATGATGGGAGACAGCGATGTCGGGAAAACTCCTGATCTGGGAAATAAGTTGAGTCGGCTTCTTCCCCTCTTCTCTCTTCCTTCTTCTCTTCCTCTATATCTTGATGATTTCTCTCTAGGGTTTCTCAAGGTAGCTGATCCAAAAGCTTCCTTTCTACCTCTTTTCTTGTTTTTTAAATATCCTCTTATGTTCTGAACAACCCTATAGTTTTTCTGGATTCTAAAAGATCCAAAAAATCTCTCGAAACTTAACGTTCTTAAGTGTTTACGCGTCTGCTCGACACAGGCCACAGGCGTGGGCCATTTCGTGGGCTTATGTCACAATCGTGCAAGCCATGATCGTGCGCCAAATCTGATGCTTCTGTCACGATTGTGACATGGGCCGTTGTTTCGGCCTGAATGTCTTTGAAACTTCTTCGTTCTTCAATGTTGTCCCTAAAATACTAGAAAACACATCAAGGTCCCTCAAAAACATAATATTTAAGCTTAAAGACTTGCACTAACCCATAAAATACTTACAAACATAAATAATTAACAAACTAACACAATTATATAACCTAAACACATACTAAATGATTGAACTAACAGCTAAACACATATCAAACTATGCCTTAAAATACGATGCAATTTACACTTATCGCATGTAGAGACTATTTCTTCTTCCTCTTCCTCCTCTCTCTCTTTCTCTTCCTATTCTCTCTTAAGGTTTCCAAAAGTGGCTGCACGAAAAAGCTCTCATTTTCTCTCCCTTTGTTGTTCTTTAAATAGTCTCTTATATTTTGGGTAACCCTAGGGCTTTTTCGAGGTCCGAAAGATTTAAAAACTCTCTCGAAAAGTGAAGTTCGTAAGTGTCTGCGTGTCTGCCCAACCCAGGCCACTATTATGGCTCACATCTGAGCCTTTTGTCACGATCATAGCATGCAAGCCACGATTGTGGGCCATTTCTGGAGCTTCTGTCATAATCGTAGGTTGTTGTTTTGACCCGAATATCTTTTGAAACTCCTCCGTTCTTCGATATTGACCCTGAAACACTAGCGAACACATCAAGATACCTCAAAAATATAATATTTAAGCTCAAAAGCTTGTACTAATCCTTAAAACATAAATAATTAACGACTAACACAATTCTAACATAAACACATACTAAATGATTGAATTAACGACCGAACACATATCAAACTATGCTCCAAAACATGATGCAATTTACACTTATCACATCCCCACACTTAAATGTTTGCTTGTCCTCAAGCAAACAAAACAACAAACAACATAAAATCATAAAGCACACAATGCAATACTGAGATAATGGCTTCAACTTCATGAAACAAATTTAACTTTAAATATAATTATTCAAGTTGTTCCAAATCATTAATATGCAAAATCCGCTTCTAGGAGTTCTGGACTAAATATACATATTAATCAAAACTTAAATGTCAAGTTTATTCACCCCTTTCAATTGTACACACACATTAATAATTATTTGGTCAATCAAACTTTGTAAACTAATCATAAGTATGTTTTCATAAAAAGTTAAACTATTTACAAGTTCGGTAGGTTTTATTAGAAAATATTTTAACACTTTTTGTGGACATGGACCTAGTGTTTTTACATGAAGGAAAACATTAGTAATGAATGTCGATCCGGTTACTTGACTAAGTCATGTTTCTAGTAAATAGCTTGGTTGGAATGCCATTATAGCCTTTTGACGCGAAGGCACACATTTGTAATGCGTATCGATCCGGTTACTCGGCGACATCATGTTCTCAACTGGATACTAGCTCTATTCATAACCCAAAGGCCAGCATAATCGTTATTGATTTAAAATTTACAAAAACATTTTTTAATTAATTAATGCCTACCTTGTTACTTTAACTACTCGTTTTCATGAAAAATACTAGCAAAGCTACTTAGTCGAAAGACCTAAAATTATGAATAAATGTGACAACTTATAGGGTGACAAACTAGCACTGAATCCTAATTAACTTGAATATTTTAGCCAAAGAATCCAGATCTCTGATTTTGCGAGCTAATGACTCTTCACAACCTAATAAATTATGTTCAAAATTAAATCGATTTCATTCCATCTAAGCCATCGATACATTCACACAATTCACAATATGCAACCTAGAAACCTCTCCACTGTAAGTTGAGCTTAGCATATTGATTTTATTTTGAACTCCATCAATGTCTATTAAGTAGTTCACATTGCCTTTCTTGTTTACATCATCAAAGCCATTGAAAATATCCTCAATAAGTTTGGATGGTCTTGTTGTAAAGAAACTCCCAACAGGGTCAAGATAAATGATGTGTGTATTCCTAATGATTAAAGAGGTCTCATAATAATTTCTCTCAGAACTATGAAAACTACTATGCTCATTAAAAGACTGTGAAGACTTATAACTGGCAAGCAGTCTCTTTGGTGTAAGTGAATTCACAATTACTTCATAAAAAAAGAAGTGTATGGAACTTGAATGTGAAAAACTATGTCTCTTTAACTATGGTAGCCATCTTTCAGATAAGGGAAAATTTTTGACATGATTTCATTCATCTCATTAGAAATGGTGAGTAAAACAACTTTTGGCAAGATAACTGACTATCTAGGGGTCCTTTGGAGAAAAATGGTTGATGTTTCAGTCCTTAGACCTAATTCACTAAGGATCTACAATTGCAGAAGCTCTATTGAAGAAGGAGATTATTAGATGAGCTCCAATACACAATCCATTGAAATCAGAAATTATTCATGCAACCATTAATACTGACAATGGCACAATTATATGGAAGCACGGTAGCAATGGTATTTTCACTAATTAATCATGTAGGAAGGTTCTTCTTAACAATTTGGAAACACTTACTTGGACTATAATTGTTTCGTTCAATCACCAATAACCTCAAGTTTCAACCACACTATGGCGTGCAGTGAAAAACAAACTACCAACTGTGGATAAACTAGCAAAGTTTTTAACTTCACAAAATTGTGTATTCTTTGTAAAAAGGCCGAGGAAAGTAAAAAACTATTTATTCTTTCAATGTAGTTTTGCTGCTGAAATCTGGAAAATAATGATGCACAGATGCTACATTATTGATGCCCCAAATGATTTGAACAGTCTCAAGAGTTGGTGTTCTACTATCAAGCATCCAAATAAAACAAGCAAATGGTGCATCTAGTTATAGCTATTTGGGATGAAAGAAACAATCACAATTTTAGAAAAAGTGCCTCTTTAAGGGGCAATTCTAAAA
>JAOQMR010000213.1:18420581-18435672 GCA_027563865.1 Erythroxylum pelleterianum
TCTAGTTATAGCTATTTGGGATGAAAGAAACAATCACAATTTTAGAAAAAGTGCCTCTTTAAGGGGCAATTCTAAAATCTAATAATGTAGTACGTTAAAAATCATATAAAAATTCTCAAGCATAAATTTCAAGACATGCAGTATCTCATCACCAAATAGAATGTGTAAGACACTATTTCATTAAGTGTAGTATAATGTAATCCCCTAAAGCAAGCATATGGTTACATGTTTTTCTCTCACATTGTCTTTGTAATTTACAAGTTGATTTGTACTTGTGTACTTTTGATACCTTTTATAACCTAATTTAATTCATCTTTTTCTTAAAAAATAAAAATATATATAATTAAATATGAGATATTTAATTAATAAGGATCATTATGAGATATTGGATCCTATTTAGGCATAATTGATATTTAATTAGAATTAGTTGTAATTTTAATTAAAGCTTAATTGAAATTATATTTTAATTTCAATTAAGTTACTAAAATGTCCAAAACCTATTACAAGAATTGCAATTTCAAATGTTTCTCCAAACCACTGCACCAACACTTATATTAATGCTCTATTTTGACATTTATTTATTCTTCGATCCATAATGGCCACCTATGTTTTGTCTACAATGGTGAATGATAAGGGTAGTTGGGTAAACATTGGTATCTTGTCAGATAGACAATCCTTGAGTTGCAAGACATGAAATGTAAGATGAATCAGTGATTCTTATAGTACCTAAATTTTGTTGGCAACCGTTCTAATTTTTTCAGTAATCTAATATGGATCACAATAGAGGATATATTTTCTTACATACTCATTTTTGCAAAGAATGTTGCTTATAAGACTCACGTTTCAAAAACACCCATTGTCCCACCTTGAATTCTCTATATGTTGCATCATTTGTTATTGATCCCTGTTTAAGGGAAATTTAGCAATATAAAAAAGTATCTCTTAATTTTTCATTACTTTATCTACTAGGGGATTTTGTGAGTCTCTACCAAGAATTTCAAAAAGATTAAAGTTGATGGTTGAATGGTAGGTTATGTTATACCACCGTTCAGCCAAGGATATCCACCTGGACTATTTGTTAAGAGAATCTCCATAAAAACATCAAAGATAAGTCTCCAAAATCTTATTCACAGCCTTAATTTTCTCATTAATTTGAGGGTGATATGATGTAAAAAATATTAATCTCACTCGTTGCAGCTTAAATGCTTCATGCCAAAAGGTGTTTAAGAAGAGTGAGTCTTTTTCACTCACAATTACAACATTTTATGCATCTTACAGATATGATCAATAAACATTTGAGCTATTTCCTAAGCTATGTATGGAAGTTTGATTTCCATGAAATGGCAATATTTGTTGAGCATGTCCATTATCAAAAAATGACAAATTTGTCTCTAGATAAGGACAATCCTTTAATACAGTTAATGTTAATCTCTCTTTAGAATCCCTCTAGTATAGAAAAAGGTTAAAGTGACCCTGGGTAAGTCATATTATCATACTTATTTCTTTAACAAACCAGACACTTCTTAACATAATTTCTCACATCCTTAAACAAATTATTTTAGTGGAACAAGTTTTGCACTTGTTTAATGGTGGCAATTAGACTTGAATGACTCGTTAAGGGATATCATGCCATAGACATTAATTTCTCCTTGAATTACTTGTCACAACTTGCTACTAATCTTCTTTTCCATTTAATCAGTCCATCCTTCCACTCATATTCTCTAGAGAATACTCATTTTGTTTTATGCTTTTTTTTGAGGTCTTGGGTGGTTTGCATCACTCTCCCATCCTTGTTTAATGTCTTTCGTAAGATGCTAATGAATTTGAGTTACTATCATTGTCAATAACTTCTTACTTGATATACGAGATAATACATCAACTACTTTATTTTTTTCCCAATCTTGTAGATGACCTCATAATATATCCTATCAATTTTGACAGCCAAGACTGTAGGGAAGATATTGTAATCCTTTGCTCTAATAGGTAATTTAAGCTTTAGTGGCCTATTCTTACTCTGAATGGCCTCACTCAAGTAATGGTGCCATTATTTGATAGCCTTGATGAATGCTAGGAATTCTTTTTCATATTTTAAGTGTCTCATGTATTTAGGTGCCAAACATTTGCTCAGATGGTGCTTATTCTGTTGAAGCACAACACATATGCCCATCCCATAAGAATCTGTTTTAATAGTAAAAGGTTGTGAGAAGTTAGGTAAACCTAGTATTGGAGCTGACACTAAAGCATTCTTAAGTTGCTTAAATGCCTCATATTGCCTCTTCTTCTACTCCCATTTTTCCAATATCTCTTCTTTAACATCTTAGTACAAGGCTTATCTAGGATGTCATAATGTTTAATATACCTTCTATAATAACATGTTAACATTAGGAATCCCCTGAGCACCTTTAAAGATTAAGGTCTTGGCCATTGTTGAATTATGGCTACCTTGTTAAAGTCTATAAATACTCCTATAGTAGAAATGGAATGGTGTAGATAATCAATTTTCCTTGCTCCAAAGGTGCATTTACTTCCTTTAATAAAGAGTTAATGAGTGTGGAGTATTTGTAAAACTTTATATAAATGGTCGAAATGCTATTAAAAAGCGATTCTACAAACCAAAATATCATCAAAAAAGTTAGAGAGGAACTTCATGAGATGAGGGTTAAAGATCTCGTTCATAAGGCTTTGGATAGTTAAGGGAGCTTTAGCTATTCCAGAAGATATTACTAAGAATTCATAATAACCCTCGTGTGTTTTAAAAGTTGTTTTAGGAATATCCTTATCATTCATCCAAATTTGATGATATGCAGATCTTAGATTCGGCTTAGGATACCAACTAGATCTTTGTAATTCATCTAAAAATTCCTCAATCAAAGGTATAGGAAATTTGCTCTAAATAGTATGCTTTTTCAATTCCCTATAATCTACACATATCCTTTAGGTATTGTCCTTCTTAAAGTGAAGCATATGGGTTCACAACTTGTCTGAAGAATCCTTAGTACATGATTTCCTGAACAGCCCTCTTAATGGCATCTTTTGTTTCCCTTTAGTACCTAGATGGCCTGATGTTAATGGTCTTTACTCCCTCTTTACGCTTGATACTGTAGTCATATGTTCTTTTTATGGTAAATGATTAAGTTCTTTAAATACCCCTTCATGGCTTCTAAGGAGACATTACTATTCGGTTTTCCCTTTCTTCCTCAATGAATTATTCTTCAATTTCTAGATTCCCCATCTGTTTCTGCTCCACCATACATAGTTGGAACTATTTTTCCTTACAATTACTCCCTAGCGTATAACACTTGTCGCTCCAAAATGAGTCCCCTTGCCAACTTTTCAACAAATTCCTAACTACTTATAGCCTTTTGCCCTTTCCTATTTATAAGGTATTGATTCTTACAAGTACTCCCTTGATTGTCAGGGATGGGTAATATTCCAGCCTCAATATTGGTCTTGGTTGTGGAAGTCATTTGAGCTAATGCCTTGGTCATCACCATACTTCCTCCTCCTAGATGTCCCTTACATAATAAATGATACACTAATAGTTATAATAACCTCTTAATTAACTTCCTAGCGAGCACATATGCTTGTTGTAAAGTTTAAGGATCCATTAAGTTGATAGTCAGCTCCAACTCAGGTTTCAGCCACTTTAGGAATAATCCTATCAAATAGTTTTCGTGTTTGTCAAATTGGGCACAATATTCTATCCTTAAAATTTTCCTCATCAAACCTTTGATTGAAAACACCATAAGCTTTGCCTATCATATGATCTTCGACCTATTCTTGTTTCTTGGAGTCAATTGGTACCACTCTTTAATTTGTCCTAAATGCATGGAGGCTATTTTGCAAGTTGTCCCCCTATTCCCTTTTCCTATCTTTTACATTAACTGATGAAACATGGACTTCAAGTCACTAATCTCTCTCTCTTACTAATCCATCCTATTTTGACTTTCCATCAGTAATCTCTTGCTTCACATCTGAGTCTCAAGTAATTTCTTCATATCTTCCTCTATTCACCTCAACTCCAAGCCCCTAGTGCCTTCTGCCACGGTTATATGCCAAGTTTCAACTGCTTTGATGCCAACCGTTATCGAGATAAATGGTCATGAATACTATATCTGCCTCTTAAAATATGATGCATGAACATGGAAATTATAAAGTTCCTACAATGTTGCAAACAAACAGTGCGTATTTGATTATTTACTAGAGTGAATTTCTCCCATCCAATGTCCTTTACTTCATCTTCTTTATGGTTTCCAATATTTCTCTCCTCACCTTGTCTATAACAAAGATCACTTACAAATTCTTCAAAACCATATAATCACACAAGATTTTAATTGCATTTTACCACATTCTGATTTGAATCCTTTCAACACGTTTATATTGATTCAGATAACACGAATTCAACTATTAGTCATCAAGGAAACGAAATAACGGAAGGAAAAGCGATGAAAGACCTCGATTGCTCAATACAAATCAAGATTAGTATAAACCAAAATATAATTTATGCGGTATCTCATTCCTTGGAAATCCAGATATTAAATCAATAAGCTAAGTCATACTACTACAAGTTTCTGAATTTTTACTTGTATGATATAGGACCAGATCTTGACACAGCAAACCGTGGCAGTGGACTGGGACCCGTGCTTCCAGAAGTTGAGCCTTCATTAAATTTCACTTTACGGCTTGCACTATAGTCCAAAGGCCCAGAACGGCGGATATTCCGGTGTTTGTTTTCAGAGCTTCTTATACTTCCACTGTCAGCATCATAAGGATGCTCCTGGACATGTGACGACCCCTTAAAGTAGCCAGAATCATTTACACTGTACTGAGGAGTTGAGTCTCCACGCAGCTGCCTCAATGCAGGAGATGCATGCGCCACCAACACAGCAGGCGAATGGCGAGGAGATGCACCAAGTATTGCCAATGGCAGGGAAGGAGAATTTGAATAATACTGGCTATAAATTGAACGGAGAATCGCATAAGGAACGTGGACTTCAAGGCTGCTTCTAGGAATGTATGGAGAGATCTCGCATAGTTGGTCCAAGAAAATAAGCTTTGGTACAAGATGAGATCTGCATAGAATGTGTATAATAGTTAAACAGCTACTTCCATCGTAAAAATTGGAAGTTCATAATGAATTATTACCAAAACCTTTCTGAAAAGATAAATGAACCAATTATTTACTCACTCTGAAATCAGTATATTATGAACCAGAGATCCAAACATGCAAGAAAAACAAAAGATAATGCATGGTTTGACATGTGTAAATGTAATTTTCTTCAAGTTGAACTTAGACAATCAATTGCTTGTGTTCAAATCATCATGGAAGCTTTATAGTCATAATACATATCATGGGCCAATAGGAAACACAATAACTCAGACATGAATTAATGTATATGTAGCAGCAAGTTTGATGTTTATCTATATTTGTGCATGCACAGAGGATGTATTTATAAAATGCTTATTTTACCTGTTAGCTTCACCCCAAGAATCCAATACAATACCAGCAGCGAATTTAACAAAAAGCTGCATTGCGGACTTTATGCTAGCTTCGGCATTCACATGGCTATGCAATTCAGGATCTAAAGCCTCAACAGCATGACCATTAGAAAGAGACAGTCTCTGATGATGTTCACGTTCCAATCTCACCAGTTCACTTCCTGCAATCACAGCACTAATGCACCTGCCAACAATATTAGATTGTCAAATATTTGAATATCGTTTCTTCACTAGCAATTCCAAACCCTTTCCAACTGCATTTGACATGCATTTGTTCCAAGATTCAGAAACCAAGTACCTTACACCAAGTAGTTTATATCAAGAAAGCTTTAAGAAACACAAATTTTGGAATTAAAAGATGAACAGCATCTAGAGAATTTATTTGACATGATAATCATTGCAAATCTGAATAAAAAAGCGGACAAGGGACACCAGGCTTAAATATTTCATTATGAGTATGTATATATATTTAAACAAAGGCAGCAAAACAACCTTGCCAAGCAATGGATATTGTTGTTGAAGCCACCTGTATCAATGTTGAAGCCAGTCATGCTCCAAATGCTTGATGTCATGAAGGTGGCAAATAAGTAGGGTAATAACGTCCAAGAACCATCATTTGCGCCCCCAACCTCTTCTAAGATTGACCTCACCCATTCAGAATCATGATCCTTAACAATATTAACACTGTTAGCAACCCATCTTATCCTCCTGATTTCTTTCTTTTCAGGTACTTCTTCTGGAATATGCTTTACAACCCCAGCAAGTAGCGAATGAATCAATGGTGCGTCTTCATCAAGAACAATCCCAGCAGCTTCTGCAAGAAGATGATCGAATGCAAGTGCCTGTCCTGCCTCAATACAAAATCCAATGACGGTGTCCAAGTCCACAATTTGTTTTGAACATGCTTCTCTTTCTATCTGGTCACCAGAATGCATACTGCCAGCAATTGCCTCTAAGACTTCACGATTTGACCGTAATGATGTATCAATGCAATTAAGGAGTGCAGCCATGTGTTCTTTCATCATCCTGTCTAGCCTGTCAACTCCATATCCACCAAAAACACGAACAAAGGCCTGCAGTTCTCTGAGGTCAGTAACTGACTCCGCAAAATATCCACCTACAGGCCTTGTGCTCTTGAAGCATTGGTGCATTGGTGTAAACATGATTCCAGCACCAGACATATCCTTCACAATGTTTTCTATGTACCAGTTGCATATAATGTCATTAGCTGATCCAGAGAGTTGCTCTTCTGGTTTATCAAACAGATGGAGAGAAGAAATTGGTCCTGAGAAAGCCTCTGAAAGTAGAACTTCTCGAATACCATGGGTTAGATCCATGCTGACATGCTGCTCAGCCAGATGAACTATACTCATGTGCCTTCGGATGATTGACTCCAATACAGAAGGCCGTTGAAGATCATTGTCGGTCTTCAATACTGTTAGCAGTCTCCTTCTCAGATTCCCTAGGATGCACTCTCTCATGTACTGCACACAAGACTAAAGCTGTTAGAAAAGTAACTCCAAGTTGCCTGATATTGTCTAATTTCAAATAGAAAAATAGCTCCTTATTTATGGAAATCAGGCACACATCAAGAAATTTCCTATCATGTAACTAACCAACTAAAATGGAAGAGAAGTTGGCATGTGTTACCTCTCTTAACACAAAGACGTGGTTTAGCACACATATAGGCTCCATATCATTCAAAACTGAACACAAATTGGTCAACCTTTGCATTGCAGCCTCCAACCTGCCACCAACATTTGGTCAAAACCCCAACTGTACCCATGATTCCCAACAGAAGCAACAGTCACAAAACTTACATTTTGATAGAACTATTGTTTTCAGGATAGCTTTCATGCCCAGGTAAAGGAAAACCAATTGTTCCCTTGGGAGATTTTGCTGAAGGAATTGTAACTCTAGATATATTATTCAGATACAAAGCAGCCTGCTCTGGAAGAAGCTGAACATTCTTAAAAATTTTAGTTCGAGTGAACTAATATCATTTTAAGAATTCCTTATTAACACAGCATGAATTAAAAATGCAACCTGAGATTCCAATGCACCAAATCCTCCTTCTGAGTCAAGAATATTGATCAAACCCTCCAATCCTCCCATGATAGATTCAATAAGAGACTCAACATACAGGACAGCATCTCGTCCAACTTTAGTTACCTGTTTGAGACAATAAATGAAGTACAATGGATGTTGTGATCGCATTTGTTAATTCCTAGATGAGGAAATATTTCATTACCACTAAAAGGTTTTTAGAAATGAATAAACTTAAATTGAAATAATTCACCAAGAAAAGTGAGTGATAAACTTGAAACTAGTTAATATAAACAGATTAGAGTAGAGAATTATCAAGCAAAGCACAAAGACCCCATTATCTACTTTTCAGACTTTAAGCAAAAACCTTCTTAATGGACCAAAAACCAAACAAATGAAAACCTAAGATTTGAAATGAATCATGTAGAATGATAGCGTATTATGTAACGAAGATAGCAGAATCATCTTTTTCCCACAGGAAGAAACACCATGGTAATTGTTGATATAATTAATCAGAACCATGTCTTAATCGCAGAAACATTAAATAACCAAGTGTTGGCATGTTGTAAACATGAAAAATAGACAATATAATGACTTGTTTAGTGGGTCTTACCCAATATTTTTATAATAGTAGGGCAACACAAGCTAATACTATTACCAATATAGGGGATGTGATGCAAAAGAACTTAAAGTCTATAAGAGAAATAAAAGAGGAAAGATTAATCAATCACAAGCTTTAATTTGGTGAGATGAAGATTGGGAATTGAATTGAAATTGAAGATAAGGGCTGAAATTCAGATATAGGATTCCTTATTAGATAGAAAGTAGTAGTATAATGTTATTCTATTTTAGATATATTATCCTAGTTGAATAAGACTTGTAGAATTTCTATTATATTAGGATTTAAATTAGAATTCCTTTTCCTACTAGAATAAGGATTCTAAGAATACTATATATATGTACTTAGTCTTTCATCAACAACATGCAATCTAAAAGTTTTCTATAACTTTGAGTTTTTAACTAGAAGGTGTAATGCTTTCTTCTAAGAGTGATTCTTAGATCCTAGGAGTGATTCTTAGTTCCCTACTTTTCATTCTCTGTGTTTCTTCTCTAAATTCCATCAACCCTAACCTAATTCCAGCCCCCTCAAACCTACATTCTAACCATCTCAAACCTATATTCCAGCCATATTAAACCATCAAATCCTTTTGACCAAAAAAAAAAAAAAAACCATCAAATCCTAAACCTAAACTTCTAGCAACCAAACCTTAAAATTCTAGCCATACAAAATCTGAAAATTCTACATTCCTAGCCAAAATTCAACCTTCAAACCTGATAATCTAGCAACCTAATATCTACCATAGCTAAAAATTACAAAATTAGGACATAGGGCTGATATTAGACTGCTGGAATATCAAACTTCAGGGTTAGATTTTGGCTAGGAATACTGGTATGGTCGGGTTTTTAGGATTTGATTACTAGAAATTTGGGCTCAGAATTTCAGAGTTTAATATAGTTGGAGTTAAGGCTTAAGATGGCTGGAATTTTTTGAAGAACACAAACAATGGAGAATAGAAAATTAGGAATTACTCTTAAGGTCTAAGAATCACTTTTAGAAAAAAGCATCACACCTTCTAGTTGAAAATTCAAGTTTGTAGAAAAATTTCAAATTGCTTGTAATTGAAGGGTTGAATATACATAAATTTATAAAGATGTTTTTAGAACCCTTACTCTGGTAGGAAAGGGTTCTTAACAAATTTAAACCATATTCTAATAAAAATTATATTAAGTCCTAAATAACTAGAATAATATACGTAAACTAAAATAACATATTTAACTTACTACTACTTCCAAACTAATAAGGAATCCTAACATAATCTAAATTTCAGCTCTTATCTTTTGTTGTCAACTTAATTTTCAATCCTCATCCCACCAAATTAAAGCTTGTGGTTGACTAATCTTTGCTCTTTTATTTCTTTTACATACTTTAAGTTATTTTGCATCAATAGGATACCTAAGTACATGCAAGGTAAATATTCCTATAAAAGTTACATAACATACAAATATCAAACCTCTCAACAAATGTAGACTGGATTAAGGATTAGGTTCATGTATTAAGTACAAACAGAGGAGAGAGGTGGTAGGATTTGAATTTCAATAAGAGTAAGCAAATTATAGAGATTTGTTGTTAGTATGTTATCTCTATATAGGAAATATTACTATAGTCGTTTTTCTTTTTCTGAAAATTAATAGATTTCATTATAAAAATATATATACAATCTAGAGAACAAAAAACAAGTATAATCCAAAGTATCTAGATTACAGAGATTTGTGGTTCCTAGTAATCGTCTACATCTTGAGATCGAGGGAAACTTAAGAGACCACTTAGACCAGTATTGCTCCAATCCCCATCTGCTCTTCGTGCTACTTGTCAGATTTGCAGATATTCCTTTGGCTAACATGACCAATCTGCAATGTAGGAAAATGACCTGAAAAACATTTCATTGCTTCTACTTTCTTGTTTGAATACTTTGTAATTGCGCTCTTTCCATATATAATACACCAAGGCTGCCCAACTTAACTTGATAGCTTTGAAATCAGTCGCATTATACACTCTAAGTTTCCCCAGCTAAGCAATAGTTTCACTCCAAGAATCCATAGATCAAGCCACGTTAAGTATAATCTGTATCAGACCCCAAACTTGTCTGGTATACCTACATATAATCATGAGGTGTTCCAAACTTTCCAGTTCAGCATTACATAACTCACAATTCAAATTGCTAATGAAGAACCTGATCTTATCTCTTGTAAGCAACCCTCCATTAATTCCCATTCATAAGATGAATGAGTGAGCTAGATTAAGATCAATGTCCCATACTAAGGCTGCCCACTCCTACCTTGTGCTCTATGTAGCCTGTAACATGTTTTTCAAGCTTTTGTGTTAAACTTCCTTGAGTTATCTGCTAGCCACTGAATTTCATCCTGCTCTCCTGCCTAACATCAAGGCAACTCTTCCATGATGAGGCTAGCACTTCTACTATTGTGGAAGGGCCATATCCATTGATTATTTCAAATGAGCATACTTACTTTAGTAGTTGGATTCACCACCAAGTTCAAGGCCTGTACCTCCTTCACCTTAGATAGGTGACCTTTACAGTGCCAATTATGATACCAAAAAGACGTGCTTCATTCCCAATCCTGTGGAATACCTGATTCTACATTCATTGTCTGGTCTCTAGAATTTCTTTGAGAGTCCTTGACATATACTGCCTTGACTATAGAATCCAGATACTCTTGTGTTTACATTGGGTATCCATTTCACACATAAATCCTCCTTTTTGTAGCATAACTACCACAAATTCCGCCCCTACTCACCCTATGTTTCATCATTACAGAATGGAAGCCCAATCCCCTCTATTGCTTAGGTCTGCAAATTTTGTCCCAACTGATCTTCACTTTGCTTCTGCCTTGGTTTGAGTCGTTCCACAAGAAGTCACTAAGTCTCCTGTTGATTTCCTTAAGGATACTTTTGGGGATGGATAAATGGTTGATCCAATAAGTGGTAAGATTGATCAGTATTGTCTGGATTAGCTATAGCCTGCCTCCATACCTAAGTAATCGATTGCTCCATTGGTTGATTCTGCCATGAATTAAGTCCAACAGAGGTTCACAATCCACAGTACTAATTCTTCTTTGAAAAATTGGTACCCCAAGTATTTGAAGGGTAGTCTGATAGGAACCAGAAAAGAAGGAAAATAGAAGTAATTGAATAATAGAACTTTATTGATAAATTTAAGAGCAAGAATCTTAAACTCCCAAGTCAATCCGTATGGAGAGGACTAAACTTCAAAACAAAGGAATTAATTTTCTCAAAACTACCCACTTGCTCTAACTATCAGATATTTATAATACTAGACTCCTAATCGCAATAAAAGATAAACTCCTAATCGTAATAAAAGAAAAAATCCTAATCGTAATAAAGAAAAGACTCCTAATCGCAATAAAAGATAAACTCCTAATCGTAATAAAAGATAAGACTCCTAATCGTAATAAAAGATAATACCTAATCGGTAAAATAACGGAATAGCTAAAATAATGGGATAACTACTAGATGTGCGTAATGGGATCAAACTATTGATTGACTAAATCTTGGCCCATGTGATCCTCACATGTTGGAGGTGTCGTATCATAGTCGCCCTTGTGTTAAGCCCATCTTGATAGATATAAAAGCTACCTCTCTAATTGAGTTGCAAGATAAGTAGAAACAGCTCTTCTGAGGGTTGCTTCTTAAACCTGAAATCTTTTGGAATTCCTTCATTGCTTGCATGATTATATCAATTGAGTTTTTCTCAGCCTTGCAAAAAAATAGAAGGTCATCTGCAAAAGCTAGGTGTGTGAGCTTCATACCTTTACATCTGCCATGGAACTGGAATTTCAAGTGTCACCGTATGGTATTCACAAGAAGTTGACAAAACCTCCATGCATAGGACAAGCAAGTAAGGAGATAATGAATCCCCTTGCCTCAAGTCCCTCCTTGCTTTGATCAGGTTTGTAGGTTTTCCATCCACCAAGATTGCCATAGAAGCAGTGGTTACACATTCCTCAACCCATTTTCTAAACAGAGTAAGATAGCCGACTGCCTTGAATATAGTAAAGAGAAAGCTCTAGTTGATTGAATCATAGGCCTTTGCAAGGTCCATCTTTATGGTGTAATTCCTCATTCTCCTCTTAGAGTGATAGCCCTCTAACAACTCCTAACATAGTAGAATATTTGTTCCCACTGATCTCCTTTTGATGAAAGCATTTTGCTCTGGGCTAATTAACTACCCCAAGCTCCCTCTCAGTCTATTTACTAGGATCTTCGTGACGGTTTTATATAGAAAATTACAGCAAGCTAAGGGCCTGAATTATTCCATCTTCCTTGCATTACTCTATTTGGGAATAAGGCAGATAAACATTTTATTCCATTCCTTGAAGATTGTTCCTCTCTTATAGAACTTGCCCACTGCTGCTACCACTTCTTCTCCTACAATATCCCAGTTTTTTTTAAAGAATCTCCCATTATAACCATCTAGTACTGGGGCTTTGTCAGGGTTCATTGAAAAAATAGCATTCTTGATTTCTTCCCTTGTTATTTCTCTTACCAACGCCACCTTGTCGTCTTCATCAAGTTGTTTAAGCCCTGCTAGAACCTCTGCGGGTATATCTCTTACTGGCATTACAGTCCCAAATTGCTTAGTAAAGTACTCTAAGACAAGCCTCTTCTTACTTTTGATGTCCTCATGGATCCGCCCCGTGTCATCTTCCAGCATTCGGATATAATTCTTATTCCTCCTAACCGAAATTGAGCTCATAAAATACTTAGTACATCTCTCTCACCCTCCTTCATCCAGAGCATTCGAGACTCCTTCATCCAAAGCATTCGAGATTTACGCCTTAATAGAGTATTGGTACTATTCAACAGTTGATTATATTTTCCCACGAATGTAGCTTCCTGTGTTCTTAGTTGCAAATCTTCTGGTCTATCCAATATTATCTTCTGACATTGCTTTAGCTCCTCCAAAGCATCAGTTTGAGCTTTCAAGTTTGGTTGGACTGTTTTCCTGCTAAGCAATCTCAATCGAATCTGCAAGGCTCTGAGTCTCATTGTCATCTGATATCCTTTTGATCTAAGTATGGCCCCCTACATCTCCTCGATAAGTATGTTTTTGAAGTAAGGATTGTCCATCAAGTGACTGAAGATCCTAAATGGGGTCTTCCTCTTCCTATCGCCTGTTAGCAGTTCCACTACCATTGGACTATGATCCGATACAGTTGAATCATCAAACAAAGTGCTACTTGTTGGGTAGGTCTCTATCCACTTGTCATTAACCATACATCGGTCCAATTTTTTCAGCAAAAACCAATCCCCCAATTGCTTATTGGTCCAAGTATAAGAATTACCATACCATTTCAGATTAGCCAAACGCGTCCTCTCCACCACCTTCTGAAGTTCTCGACAATCGACTTGGTTTTAGGTGACTACAGTAGTTTGATATCCTATCTTGGAACATTGATGAAATATTTTAGTATTATATATAAAGGACCCTAACCTAATCAATAGTTGAGAAAACTAATATTTTTAATCCGCAAATTTAAGCAAATTATCAAAATTAGCCCAAACTCCATGTTTTAGCACCCCTTAATATCAGAATTCTCACTTTGTATCAAATATAGCCCAATGTTAGTCCCTATTAGTGATCACCATTAACTAAGTTGGCATGGCTTGCCACGTGTACTAATTTTTACTTCTTCTTTTCAAAGAATATGGCCTTTTGAGGTTGTCATGACCTGAGAACAATACAGGAAAGCATCACAAAAGTGATGGACTGTTAAAGAATTAAAAGTAGAGAAAAGTTACGGTGTTCAGGCATGTTGATCGAGTGAAATGTTCTGCATTTGATGTCAAATTAAGAACAAAGCTAATCTCTTTAACCACCATCCCCATGATGTATTTTTGATCTCAACAACTTCTTCACCTCCACCATTGCTAAGTGATTATTAGAAACAATCTTCTTCTGGAGAAATAAGCCCTTTATAATAGCCATTCTAGCTGTTGTGTTTTTCATAGCTGGTCTTCTTAACTAGCTTGTTAGACTTCTTATAAAGCACAGATCTTCCTCTTCATTGTCTGAATATAATAGGTGTCTAGAAATGGCTGGGACTGATGAATTTCAAAGGCAATTACAGCAAAATTTCCACCTACAAGGTTCACGACTAGATCAAGCTTTTACCGATGCATTACAGTGATTCTTTACAAAGAGATTATGAGCATAAACAAGCCTTTTCATTGTTCTGTTTGTCTTCATGAATTCTACAAGAATGACAAGTTAAGATTACTTTTGTGAATTCTACAAAGTTCACAAACAATGTTGCAATTTGGATCTTTATCAGCCAAAAAGCTGCAGAGAGAGACATAGTCAATTCAAGAAGGGTTTTTTCTTTGAGACCTGTAAAATTCAGATATTCCAATCATGCAGCAGAGAGAGTAGAGGGAGAGACAAGTAGTAGTAATATGGATGCTAGAAGATATTACTCACTGACATCATACCAATACATTGTGGCTGATGGATTTGCGGGTGACATTATTCCCTGCCATAGGTACTGTTACTGGTAGCACAAACATTATGAAAGGGAGAAATGCACAAATAGGGAGTTAATCAATTGATGGAGATGTTGATGGAAAGAAAACCAACATCAGGAAGTGAAAGTTTTTCAGTTTCAAGATATGGTAATGGTCAAGAAAGTTCCTAGTTCATCATCAGAAACTCTCATGGGTCCTCTTTCCGTTGGGAAGCCATGAATCAAAGAGCTCCAACTGGATGTAATTTACCATCTCTTTACTTTTTGAAATTGAATAATTAAATCCAAATATTGAAGCTTTCTGTTATATCTCTGAGAGTAGGATCGAGTTATCGGGAGATTGAGCGGGAAATCAAATTCAACTCTCTTCCCTTTGTTGCGATTCTTTTGTCGACCTATTTTGAATAGAATTTCAGACTCATTC
>JAOQMR010000213.1:18471964-18482911 GCA_027563865.1 Erythroxylum pelleterianum
CGAAATAAATAAAGAAAAGGTGAAATTGATATCATAAATATTGACGAGAAAAAGAAGCGTAAATTTGTGGTGTCAGAAGACATGTACGCACTACGTACTCCACCTCTCATCATCACTCAGCAGTAAAAATTCGAAAAGAAAGATAGTGAAAAGAAAAGGGGTTCCATCTTCTTGTTCTTTAGTAACATAAAAAGTTGAAAAATAAAAGGCAATAGAAAAAGAGTAGGAAGCGATGTGAGCAGTAGATAGGATTCTTCATTGGTATAGATTCTAAAAATATTACTTCTACTACTGACAATAATAATAACAATAGAGTTCGACTTCCTGTCCTGATGCCAATTTTGTCAATTATAATAATAAAATTGAGCCGATTTCCATGTCGGACGCTATGCAAGAAATTGCAATCTACATTCATAGGTTTCACAACCTTGACCTTTTTCAACAAGGGTTTGTTTCCTAATCATCTCTTTCTCTGTTTTCTTTCACTATCTTTGTGTTAGTTCATGTTCTTTTCTTTGTGAGGCTTTCTGATGTGATGTTGGTGGTGGGTACTTGTTATTTCTTCTTCTAATCCTTTTCTCTTTTCTGGGGAAAAATATTTGTAGATGGTATCAGATTAAGATCAGTATGAGATGGGAAGATAGTGATTATGCTGCTTTGGGAACTCCTTCAAGGGTTGTTCAATATGAAGGTAATTGTATTTTTTTAACCTCCTAATTTTGATTGTGCTGCCTGCTTCTACTGCTCCCGTGAAATGAGCCGTGTTTATGTGGGATGGGATCATGATTGTTGTGTTAGTATATTGGAAGACTTAAATAAGTAGCTGAATTGAAGGGATTAAAATTTCACGGTAATTGGTTGAAAGATTTTTCGTATTTGAGGTTTAATGGCTGACACATGAATTCAGAGAACATTAACATTTGTTTATCTGAGCTGCAGCTCCTGGCTTGGGTGCTGATGAATCATGTGGAGTATGGAGGATTAATGACAAGGATAACAGTTTTTCGACGCAGCCATTTAGAATTAAATACTCAAAGCAGGATATTCGCTTACATATTATGATCTCCTTTAGTCTATCTCTCAGTAAATATAAGGTAATCCTTCACTTTCTCTCGCATCCTTTTTCAACCTTGCTTCAAAGGTTTTACATATTCAGTAAGAAAGGGGGAATGTTGAGAAATAAGGTTATGATAAATGGTGGAGGTTAATTACTGTTAGCACCCTTCCTAGTAAACAGCCACTAAGGCATTCAAATACAAATGCCACATAGGCTGGAGGTTAGAAATTAGTTACAGAGAGAGAAAGTGAGAATGAGGAGAGGATATATATAGGATTCGGTATAGAGTGGGGGGGATCATCATTCATATTCTGGAAATACAGTATTGTATTGGCCTGGAAGTCACACTTCCAGGAGGAAAAAGGCCACTGCTGTATCTACTACATTTCTAAATAATACAATCTCTTCATCGGTTCCTATCAATTGGTGCTTTCATTGAGAGACAAGTAGAGAGAGATTGTATGCGCACTAGAATGGAGGCTAGAATATTTGCAGTGGAGGCTTCTCTTAAGAGGCAGGAATCATCCCTTTCGGACCACGAGGAGATGATTAAATCACATGACACTACCATGAAGGAGCTTCGGTCGCAGCTCTCCACGCTGGCCAAATCTCAAAATCTGCTCCAGTCGGAGCTGCGAGATGGGTTTCGGTCCTTGTTGACCAGAAACTCGCAGAAACAGAAGATCGGCGAAGAAGAAGAACCATCGGCGTTTACCTATCACGCGTCCTCTTCAGCTGGTGGTGACAGAGCCGAACACCTCTCTTCGATTACCGCCTGCAACGACAGACCCACAGATGGACTGCAAGGAGCTGGGCATCGCCGACAAGTCGACCACGCTTCTTCGGCTGCTACAGAACGTGCATGGGAGGAATATAGGAATGTCGCGCGTAGGGTCGACCTCCCTGTTTTCCACGGGGATGACCCATTCGCATGGGTCACGAGAGCTGAATCCTACCTTGTGATTCATAAAATCCCTCTTGAGCTTCGTCTACCCATGGTTCAGATCTGTATGGAGGGATCGACGTTATAGTGGTTCATGACTTTACGAGATTGGACCCACGGATGATTTGGGAGAGATTCAAACGATCGTTGTTCGATCGTTATGGGAGGAAGGACGAGGGTGACACAATAGAAAAATTGACGTCGATCTCCCAGCTTGGTTCGGTGGACGAATATGTTGATGTGTTTGAGAGAGTTGCGTCGCAGATTGGTCATCGTCCCGAAGAGTGGTTTTCGAGCTGTGTTTTGGGTGGTCTTCGTGAGGAAATATGGAACCGGGTCAGGACCTATGACCCATCAACCCGAACCCGGGTTTTTCCTGTGGCAAGAGAGTTTTTAGTCAAGAACAAATCAAAGTCACATTGGCGAGCATTTTACATGTACCTGCTTCTACCACTTGACAGGTGCAACAGACCAAGCCAAGGATCACTAGTGTATCTGTTTCTACCACTTGACACGTGCAACAGTCCAAGCCAAGGATCACTAGCAGTAAATTGGTCAGGAGTTGGTGCTTGTTCTCGTCTGATTGATTACTTAAAGGTCAGCCTTTACCTGAATTCTAGGCAAGATAACCATGATAGAGTAAACAAATTGATTTGCAATGATGGCCCATCTTTAAATGAAAGCAATAGTTTGAACACCATCCACTTAGCTGATACATCAGTTAATATGAGTAGTCTGAAAGATATGGTGGTACTGGCCATTCACATGGGAAGATTGTACATTGTTGTTGAAGTGGTGAGTAATACCTCTTCTGAGAGTCCTTTTGAAGGAAAAGCTGATGATCCACGTCGTTGGATTACTCCTGGGAAACAACCTATACGTCCTGTTCTCTTTAAGGTTGCAAAGTCCTGTGATATGGGTCATAGATGGATATCCTCCAAAACAATCTATGATTGTGTTGAAGCTGTCATAGGAGCATACTACATCAGTGGTGGACTAGTCCCCACACTTCATGTGATGAAATGGAAATCTGGAATAGGGGACAAAGAGATGAGTTGGGGGCTGTTTATTCAGTGGCTTGTTCGTTGGAGTGACACACCAGCAGAAGAAGAAGGGCAATTCCCTTTCATCCACCTTGAGGACAAGGTGCCTTTTGAGGAGGAAGGAATTGTTAGCACCCTTCCTAGTAAACAACCACTAAGGCATTCAAATACAAATGCCACATAGGCTGGAGGTTAGAAATTAGTTACAGAGAGAGAAAGTGAGAATGAGGAGAGGATATATATAGGATTCGGTATAGAGTGGGGGGGATCATCATTCATATTCTGGAAATACAGTATTGTATTGGCCTGGAAGTCACACTTCCAGGAGGAAAAAGGCCACTGCTGTATCTACTACATTTCTAAATAATACAATCTCTTCATCGGTTCCTATCAATTACGGGTAGGCTGAACTAAGAAAATGAAAACTGTAGTTGGAAAGAAATGTGATGGTGTTTATGAAAAAGTTTGTTGGGTTTGAGCTCTCTGCTATTGAGGTAGTTGCCAACATAAGATCATTGTATGTTATTGGAAAGTACACAATGCAAGGTAGAGCCTACTTTGTGAAGGTTGCATGTATGTTCATTGGAAATGATGATACTTGATTTATGATGTTACTATATGGAAAATGTCAAACCACTGAGCCCTTAGTGCAATAAGGTCGAGATCACTTGTTTTCAGGGGTAGAATAATAAAACATTTCCACTTCATTGTTTATGGAATGAAGTCAAACATTAGCATCTCCATATTTGATCAATCTAATGGAAGTAGTTGTTGACACTTAGAATGTACTGAGAAGGCCAATGATTTCTTGGTTGTTTATAATGACTATAGCCTTGGGCAATGTACCTATGACTTTGTCTTGATGCTTTTATGGTATGTAATTTACAGGGTCCTTCTACATCTGCTGTTATTTTGAAATTTGAGCTTTTGCAAGCCCCAATAACGATCAGTGGGTAGGTTGAGATGAATATTTTATTTGACAATTTTGTTTCTAAAGATGTTTACCTTTGCATTCGTTGTTTGATATTTGCAAACCAGAATTGCACAGGGATACTAAACATGACACTCTACGCAGACTTGATTTGCTGACTTACCTGGACTCTTCATCAGTTGCAGTTCACGAGTTCCGGATTCCTCCTAAAGCTCTACTTGGATTGCATTCATACTGCCCCGTCATTTTTGATGCATTTCATTCTGTTCTAGTAGATGCAACTGTACACACCAGTCTATTAAGAGCCACTACTCACATGAAGGTATCCAGGTTTGTCACATTGCTAGTTGAAACAAGTGATGTTACTGTTTCTCGACTTGTACTGTAATTTCTTTGAGTAATTAGTTGAGATGGATTACTTACATTTATTCTTGCAGGACTGATGGTTTCACTGCTGGAACTTCTGATGCTTTGAATCAAGTATGCTCATGCAAAATACTCTTTTTATGGTGGCTTTGTCTGAGTTTTCTTTCGTTAACTGCATAGATTTTTGATGACTCATGATCTCCTCTTTCACTCTATATTTTCTTATGGTGTATAGCTGGAGTCAAGAGTATAAACTCTTGAATGCATGTCGATATTTATTTTTAGTTGGTAAAGGGAAATAAAAGATTGGAAAAAAGCTAGCTTCTAAGTTGCATGACGTCCCCCTTGTGAGCTGTGATTGAATCTGTTATAGCTGGAAGAGGGTTGGTTTGTGCATAAGTTTACTTGTTTCGTTATCAAATGTTATTATAGCTGCTGATTGTTATATTGCAGTAATCTACTCAAGTTTGATGACTTTTGCCAGCTGTAGAAGAATTAGAATGCTTATCTTGATATGCAGTTTTTTAACCACTGATGACATTTCTAAACTGCAATAAAAAAAGTTTCTGCTGATTATTTCTTTCTTGTTTTGCTATAAGAACTTTGTGTATTACTGATTTAGAGAAAAACTTAACTCCAGGAAGTTAATGATTCTGATAGGAACAACACTCTTAACCCGAACTAAGCAATATAATGAGGGAAAAGAAGATCAGTACTGAGGAGGATAAAAGTAGAATTTATTGATTATAGGGAGGGTAATATACGACTGTTGGAGGACATTAGAGAGGCCCTCGTCTCTCCCTGACACTGAGGTCACTACCAATAACTATTCACTCACTCACTGTGGTTGGTAGAAGAACTCAGATTTGTGGATGAGATTCCAATCATGAATCCTAACCGTGCAATTCATCAGTTTAGAGGCCCCTGTGGTTTTCTCATTATCAGTATTCTTTTGATATATTTGGCTCTGGATTGCTAGTCACACATTTTCTGTGTTGGAATGCTGTCAGAACTTGGGCAAAGCATCTTCTAAGGATGTGAAGCTGGTCGCGCTTGTCAAAGCATTTTTAATTGCTCGTGATACATGGCTTGAAGACCTAAGAAACCTGAGCCTAGAAACCAACCAACCAATTGATTTAAGTGAATTTAAATCCAACATGGATGATATAAAGATGCTTGATTCTCTCTTGCAAGTTAATCTGGGTGCTGCAGATGGTGGAGTTTCAGGACTAGGCAAGCGACAAAATATTCCTGAGGTCCTTGCTTCATTTTGTAGTGCAGACTTTTTTTGATCACCTTCAATTTGTGTATGTATTTATTTTGTTTGCTTAACAAAATTTTCCTTTTTATGAAACAGAAAGCAAATGCTATCACAGATTTTCAAAAAAATAAGTTTACCCCCACATTAGCTGAGGATGCTGTCTTGAACATAGTTCATGCACTAGGTTCTCAATTATCATACTTGTGGAACATGTTTCTGCAATTCCACAGGTTTACTTTCGCCACATTTCTATTTCTCAGTTGAAGCTTTCCACATTCTCTTTTATTGTGTTCAGATATATGAATGATAAATTTTTTATGTCATCTTTTCTGAGACATAAGGCACAAAGTGACTCAATAACAATGTGATTGTGCTTAAGTAAACAAAGCTCTATCCCTCTTCTTATATTTCCGCATAAACATGTATTGGGAATCTAATATGGTTGACTGTAGAGTAAGAATATGGGTTTTTTCATTTAAGATAGTTCCTGGGGATTTATGGTTGACAGGTGGCTAAAGCTATTTTTTTATTCATTTTTGTTTTTCAACTTCCTCCATGATGTATTTTATGAGTTATTTTTACCAAATCATATACTTACTGCTCACTGGTAAGATTCCTTGTCATCGCTGTTGGTTTCTGCATTCATGATCTAAATATTTATCATGCTTTACTTTGCAAACCATTTGTTTAAAAATAACAGGCTGTTGTCACCTCTTAGATTCTATATAAAAGGGCTGGAGTGGGTACAATACTGTGGATTTTTTTTTTAGTCTAAAAATGGATTCAGAAGAAGAAAACAAAATATGAACTGATATAGTGTACAAAAGGTTAAGAATGTTCTGCTGTTTTCATTGTGTTTGGATTTGAGAAACATGTGGTTTAGTATTGTTGTAGTGGTCACTTATGGCCACATTGATGATGGTGCTTGCTGGATGATTTGGAGTGGCTGTAGTCCTCATACTTGCTGGATTATGGCACTTGTTGGGGTTTGGTGCTTGTTAAATGTATTGACCTCACATGACTAGGAGAAAGAGCCTAATAATGCCTGTAAGGCTTGAGCAGTCCTCCTTCCCTTAAGGTGCTTTTCGGGGTGGTGTATTAGGATCAAAAGCCTACGAAGTCTTACAAGGCTTGGGCAATTGTTCTTTTCACAATTTTCTTTTTATCAATGGAATTGAAGCCATTTTTATCAATAGTCCTTTGTCGGCTCTCATTTTTTGGTTTTCATTGAGACCTGTCCTCTCAATTAGATATTATATTCATTTTTGTGGCTATTGCCTCAATTTTCTTAAATTTTTTTATTCTCGTCTTTTCTCACATTCCTCCATTCTCTTACTCCCTTCTTTCTGATATTCTTGGAATTACGTTAGAGTGGGTTTTGCATGACAGTACATCCACGATTAAGTTCAGCTCTACATCCACGATTAAGTTCAGCTTCATAGCTGTGTACATCCTACTTGGTATATCGCTTTGAATGGGATTCAACAATAGTAGTTGAGCCTGTATCATGATCTCATTATCTGTACTTGTTGAACTGCTGACATATTTGCTTCAACTCAGGGCCAACAAAACAAAAATACTAGAACTTTTGCGTGATGCATGGACCAGGGATCGAAGGGCTGAATGGTCAATATGGATGGTATACTCTAAGGTTGAGATGCCTCATCAGTATATCAGTAGTGGAGCTGACGACATCTCTAATCATGGGGTTTATAAAAGAGGTTCAGCTTTGAGAAAGCTAACTGATGATGCAAGTATTCTTTTGCATATTTCATTTTGCTATCTATTTGAATGTTCTATCATATTTATTAATCAATCCTGTGTTCCATGGCCTTTGCTTTATTTTCTTCTCTACAGCCTTCCCAGACAGCAGCAACACGTGCTGAACGTCATCGGCGAAGTATAGCACAAATGAAGGTGAGTTATCACATAAACACTTGCTTGTGTCTGTTTCATCTCCTCGTACTCTGGAGTTCTACAAGCTATTACTTTTTCTTACTGTCCATACAGATGGATAATCGATCAGTTCAAGATATGCACATATTTGGAGATCCTCTACGAATTCCTATTGTCATTGTCGAACGTGTAATAAATGCACCACGACGTACTTTTAGTGAAAATTCCTACTTTCGAAATGTGGATCTATTAGATTCATCTAGCTTACTTGGTGAATTTAGTACAAATAGTAAAAGCAAGCCATCTCCTGGTACTCAAAAACCAAATGGTCATGACTTGAAGGTTGCCATCTTTGTTCATGGCTTTCAGGCAAGTCTTACTCTTGTACAGTGTTCCCTATATTCAAATTTTGGCTTGCTTTATGGCCATTGGTTCATTCCATACATTATTTCTCTCTTTTCTTCAAAAATAATTTAATTAACCAACTGGGATTCAATGCAGAATAAGAATGCAGTTACCATACTGATTTATTAATTATTCCAACACTTTAGGGACATCATTTGGATTTGAGGCTTGTTCGGAACCAGTGGCTTTTGATAGATCCTAAGCTAGAGTTTCTAATGTCAGAGGTAAATGAAGAAAAAACGTTGGGAGATTTCAGAGATATGGGGTTAAGGCTGGCAGAGGAAGTGATTTCTTTTCTTAAAAAGAAAATGGATAGAGTTACAAGATCTGGTCCGTTAAGAGATATCAAGCTCAGCTTCGTTGGGCATTCTATTGGAAATGTCATTATAAGAACAGCATTAGCAGGTATACAATAATCGCATTACTGCATCATGTATTTCTATAGGTACTGTCATATGATGCTACCTTAATAATTGTGCTGTGACAGAAAGCATTATGGAACCATACTTGAGATTCCTCTACACATATGTTTCGATTTCTGGTCCACATTTGGGATACCTGTACAATCAAAATTCGTTATTCAACTCTGGGATGTGGCTTTTGAAGAAACTCAAGGGAACACCATGCATTCATCAGCTCACTTTCACAGATGATCCTGATCTTGAAAATACTTTCCTGTACAGACTTTGCCAGGTATCACAGAATAATGTCAGTGTTCCTATAATCTTTAACTGATTTGCTTCCAGAGTTATTTTTGTCTCTCTCATGTGCGAAAATCCCTTTGGTGCACTGAAAGCCCTAAACCTAATTAAATTTTCGCAATGTTTTAATAGATGTGAAACTGAAATGCTAACTTCATATTTTGATTGAATTATTGACATGGTTCTTTTGTTTTGTCCAGCGAAAAACACTACAGAATTTCAGGCATATAATACTGCTTTCTTCCCCTCAGGTACTCCGTGATCATTGCTATTTATGTGAAGACCATTTCCTGAAATTCTTAGTTAATATAAACGAGAGGCATTCGTTTTAAGAAATGTTAATGAAAAACATGGACAAAAAGGGGGGATTTGGAAATTTAAAAAAAAAAAAGAAAAAGTGGAAAAAACTGCAACAATTGGAACTACTGCACTTCCTAAAGTTGTTGCTAATATTGTTTATTGTACGTAATTCATTATAAAGCATACAAAAGAAGAGGATGTGCTGATGAGCTTATTATATCTCATTCAGGATGGTTATGTGCCGTATCATTCTGCCAGAATTGAACTTTGCCGAGCAGCTTCCATGGACTATTCAAAAAAGGGCAAAATATTCCTTGAGATGTTGAATAATTGTTTGGATCAGATAAGGACACCGACCTCTGAACATCGGGTATTCATGCGTTGTGATGTCAACTTTGATACCAGTTCTTATGGGAAGAACCTGAATACGTTAATTGGGCGAGCAGCACATATTGATTTTTTGGAGTCTGATATCTTTGCAAAGTTCATAATGTGGTCCTTCCCGGAATTGTTTCGTTAACTGCAGTAGTTCCGAGTTATATAGTTAGTTTCTTGGCAATTTTGACCAAAACGATGCAATGGCCAATGGTAGCCACATTCCATCACAGTCTTTATGTATCCATTTATTTGTTGAAGCCAATTCTAGTGAAGGGATTTGAAGAAGAGCTAGTTGCTAATAGGATGGGCTGCGAGCTAGTTGGTTTGCAGTTTGTATGAAAATTAGTGATAGTGATGTATTTATAGACTCCAGAAAAGACATTAGATCCCATATGTACGTTTTGGATTCGGTAGTAAAGTCTTCCTTCTTAATTACTTCTAGACGACATTAGATCCCGTATGTTACCACTTGAAGAGCGTTCAGGTTTACAGTATACATTTGATATGACAAATCAAATGAATTCGATGCATTACATAAAAGATTATAACTAAATTCTATTAGACGCATGTTATATCAGAGTTCTATTAAACACATGTAATATATCAGATGAAGATGAATCTTGACATAAGTTGTTACTTGATTGCCATCTGCTGCCTATCTTTCTCACCGGTACTGGTCTCCTTTTTTTCTTTTACAAAAAAGGTTTACTCTCGAAGATGCCAGCATAGAAGCAGTTACTGTTGTTCTGGACACTTGAAGTAGATATATTTAAAGTAGCTTGATTTTCTTTCAATTAATTCTTAATTAGAATTTCTTGTTTCTTTTAGCTGCCACCTTCCTTCTTATTTGCTTACCCTTAGGTTAGGCTAAATACAAACAAGATGCTTTGGGTTTTTATTTCCTTTTTAAAAATATTTTAACTATAATTAGTAAAATATAAGATAACCGTACACACTTTAATGAGCACTCGCACCTGGTGAAAATCTTTATAAGGTCCTACCCAGATTTTACTCGCATGCCCTAGGTGATCTCAATGTAGATCTCTTTTTTTTTAAGGGAAAAAATAATAGAGGTTACAAAACAAGTGTGAGGAATCAGGTCCCTGACATATCTTCTAAAAGGATATGTTGGCACCTTATAGGTGTAATATAAAAAAAGGTGATGTCGACATTCGAATGCACGGCGTGTGTAGCAAGCCAGCCCGCACATCTATTACTTTCTTGATAAACGTACCAATGAACAACAAAAGAATGTTCGTCCACGGTGACTTCCCTCTCTCTTATCTTTAATTGTATCTTTCTACATAAGAAAAGTGAGCCATTCCTCGACACTATATATATAGACACACACACGCTGTTAGTAAATAAATCAGGCTAGAGGGAGACAACAAAATTAAATGGTAGTCAAGTGGACAAAGACAACAAGCATCCTCATTTTAGGAGAGCCGAAATCATCATGATTCAAGTGGAGAGAGAAACAATGTGGAGCCGAAAATCTTGAAGTAAGTGGAGAGGGAATTACTTCTTCCTTGAGCTCTTCATATGATTTAACCAAAATTTTGGTCCAATAGGACGATTACTTGTATAAGCAAAACTGTAGTATTTTTTATTGTTTTGGTTGCCTATAAAAGAGTGTAATGATGATTTTCTATAATTGTGTGTTTTG
>JAOQMR010000213.1:18535351-18547423 GCA_027563865.1 Erythroxylum pelleterianum
GTGCTTCTTCTATGTTTTGGACATCTTCTGTCTTTCTACACTTCTTCTGTGTTTTGCGCTTCTTGTTTCTCCACTTCTTCTTTGTTTTGTGCTTCTTCTTTGTTTTGCGTATCTTCTCTGTTTTGAGATTCTTCTGGGTTTTGTGCCTCTTCAGTGTTTTGGGCTTCTTGTTTCTCCATTTCATTATGCATCTTCTTTGTTGTGTGCTTTTTCTGTGTTTTATGCATCTTCTTTATTTTATGTTTCTTCTGTGCTTCGCGCAACTTCTGTGTTTCTACACTTCGTCTGTGTTTTACGCAATTTTTGTGTTTTGCGCTTCTTCTCTGTTTTGAGCTTCTTCTGTGTTTTGTGCATGTTCTATGTTTCTCCACTTCTTCAATGTTTTGCGATTCTTGTTTGTCCACTTCTTCTATATTTTGTGCATCTTCTTTGTTTTGCATTTCTTCTGTGTTTTGCGGGTCTTCTGTGTTTTGTGCAATTTTTGTGTTTTGTACTTTTTCTTTGTTTTGTACATCTTCTGTGTTTTGCGCATCTTTTGTGTTTTGTGCTTCTTCTGTGTATTCCACATCTTCTGTGTTTCTCCACTTCTTCTATGTTTGGCGCTTCTTGTTTCTCCCCTTCTTCTTTGTTTTGCGTTTCTTCTATATTTTGCGCATATTCTGTGTTTTGTGCCTCTTTTTTGTTTTGCGCATCTTCTCAGTTTTGTGCATCTTGTTTTGAGCTTCTTCTTTGTTTTGTGCACCTTCTGTGTTTCTCGACTTCGTTGTGCATCTTCTTTGTTTTGCGCTTCTTCTGTGTTTTGTGTACCTTTTGTGTTTTGCGCTTCTTCTTTGTTTTGCACATCTTCTGTGTTTTGTGCATTTTCTGTGTTTCTCAACTTCTTTTATGTTTTGGACTTCTTGTTTCTCCACTTCTTCTGTATTTCGTGCATCTTCTATATTTTGCGCTTCTTCTATATATTGGGCATCTTCTGTGTTTTGCGCAACATTTTTTTGCGCATCTTCTCTGTTTTGTGCATCTTCTCTGGTTTATGCTTCATCTCTGTTTTGCGCATCTTCTGTGTTTTGCGCTTCTTGTTTCTCAACTTTTTTTTTCTGTATTTTGTGCATCTTGTTTTTTTTGCGCTCCTTCTGTGTTTTGCTCATCTTCTCTATTTTGCACATCTTCTTTTTTTTGTTCTTCTTTTGTGTTTCTCCACTTCTTCTGTGTTTTGCGCTTCTTGTTTCTCAACCTCTTCTATATTTTGTGCATCTTCTGTGTTTTGTGCATCTTCTCTGTTTTGCGCATCTTCTGTGTTTCTGTACTTCTTTTGTGTTTTGCACTTCTTGTTTCTCCACTTTTTTTGTATTTTGTGCATCCTCTTTGTTTTACGCATCTTTTGTGTTTTGCATAACTTTTGTGTTTTGTGCTTCTTATTTCTTTTGTGCATATTGTCTGTTTTTTGCATCTTCTCTGTTTTGCACTTCTTAAGTGTTTTGCGCATCTTCTGTGCTTTGTCAACTTCTTCTGTGTTTTGTGAAACTTTTGTGTTTTGCACTTCTTCAATATTTTGTGCATCTTTTGTGTTTTGTGCTTTTTCTGTGTTTTGCGCAACTTTTGTGTTTTGCACAACTTTTGTGCTTCTTCTGTGTTTCTCCACTTCTTCTGTGTTTTGCGCTTCTTGTTTTTCAACATTTTCTGTATTTTATGCATCTTCTTTGTTTTGCGCTTTGTCTATGTTTTGCGCATCTTCTGTGTTTTGCGCAACTTTTGTGTTTTGCGCTTCTTCTTTGTATTGCGCATCTTCTCTGTTTTGAGCTTCTTGTTTCTTCACTTCTTCTGTATATTGTACATCTTCTTTGTTTTGCATTTCTTCTGTGTTTTGAGCGTCTTCTGTGTTTTGCGCAAGTTCTGTGTTTTCTACTTCTTCTTTGTTTTGCGCATCTTCTCTGTTTTGCGCTTTTTCTGTGTTTTGTGCATCTTCTATGTTTCTCCATTTCTTCTGTGTTTTGCTCTTCTTGTTTCTCCGGTTCATTGTGCATCTTCTTTGTTTTGCGCTTCTTATGTGTTTTACGCATCTTCTCTGTATTGCGGTTCTTTTGTGTTTCTCACAGCTTTTGTGTTTCTCCACTTTGTCTGCATTTTGCGCTTCTTGTTTCTCCAATTTTTCCACATTTTGGCACTTTCTGTGTTTTGCGCATTTTCTATGTTTTGCGCATCTTCTATATTTTGCACATCTTCTATGTTTTGCACATCTTCTTTGTTTTGCGCTTCTTCTGTGTTTCTCTAATTCTTCTGTGTTTTGTTTTTCTTGTTTCTCCACTTTTTCTGTATTTTTGCAACTTCTTTGTTTTGCGCTTCTTTTGTGTTTTGCTCACCTTCTGTGTTTTCCGCTTCTTCTTTGTTCGACGCATTTTCTCTGTTTTGCTCATGTTCTCTGTTTTGTGCTTTTTCTATCTTTTCCTCATCTTCTGTGATTTGTGAACTTCTTCTGTGTTTTGCGCTTCTTGCTTCTGCACTTCTTTTGTATTTTGTGCATCTTCTGTGTTTTGCGCTTCTTCTGTGTTTTACGCATCTTCTCTGCTTTGCGCATCTTCTATGTTTTGCGTTTCTTCTATTTTTTGTGCATCTTCTGTGTTTCTCCACTTCTTCTGTGTTTTGAGCTTCTTGTTTCTCCACTTCTTCTTTATTTGGTGCATCTTCTATGTTTTGCACTTCTTTTGTGTTTTGTGCATCTTCTATGTTTTGCAATTCTTTTGTGCTTAGCGCGATTTTTGTGTTTTGCCCTTCTTCATTGTTTTGCATTTCTTTTGTGTTTTTCGCGATTTTTGTGTTTTGCCCATCTTCTTTGTTTTGGGATTCTTCTGGGTTTTGTGCATCTTCTGTGTTACTCCACTTCTTCAGTGTTTTGCGCTTCTTGTTTCTTGACTTCATTGTGTATCTTCCTTGTTTTGCGCTTCTTCTGTGTTTTGTGTACTTTTTGTGTTTTGCGCATCTTCTGTGTTTTGTGCTTTTTTGTACTTCTCCACTTCTTTTGTATTTTGGACTTCTTGTTTCTCCACTTCTTTTGTATTTCGTGCATCTTCTATATTTTGCGCTTCTTCTGTGTTTTGAGCAACGTTTTTGTTTTGCGCATCTTTTCTGTTTTGTGCATCTTCTCTAGTTTGCTCTTCATCTCTGTATTGCACATCTTCTGTGTTTCTCCACTTCTTCTCTGTTTTGTGCTTCTTGTTTCTCAACTTTTTTCTGCACTTTGTGCATCTTTTTTTTTTGCGCTTCTTCTGTGTTTTGCTCATCTTCTGTGTTTTGCGCTTCTTCTGTGTTTTGTGCATCTTCTCTGTTTTGCATATCTTCTGTGTTTCTGCACTTATTTTGTGTTTTGCGCTTCTTGTTTCTCCACTTTTTTTGTATTTTGTGCAACCTCTTTGTTTTTCGCTTCTTATTTCTTTTGTGCATATTCTCTGTTTTGTGCATCTTCTCTGTTTTGCACTTCTTATATGTTTTGCGCTTCTTCTGTGCTTTGTCAACTTCTTCTGTGTTTTGCGAAACTTTTGTATTTTGCACTTCTTCAATATTTTGTGCATCTTTTGTGTTTTTTGCTTTTTCTGTGTTTTGTGCAACTTTTGTGTTTTGCGCAACTTTCGTGCTTCTTCTGCGTTTCTCCACTTCTTATGTGTTTTGTGCTTCTTGTTTCTCAAATTTTCTGTATTTTGCGCATCTTCTGTGTTTTGCGCTTCTTCTTTCTATTGCACATCTTCTCTGTTTTGAGCTTCTTCTGTGTTTTGTGCATCTTCTATGTTTCTCCATTTCTTTTATGTTTTGCGCTTCTTGTTTCTCCACTTCTTCTGTATATTGTACATCTTCTTTGTTTTGCATTTCTTCTGTGCTTTGCGCGTCTTCTGTGTTTTGCGCAACTTCTGTGTTTTCTGCTTCTTCTTTGTTTTGCGCATCTTCTCTCTTTTGCGCTTTTTTGTGTTTTGTGCATCTTCTATGTTTCTCCACTTCTTCTGTGTTTTGCGCTTCTTGTTTCTCTACTTCTTTTGTATTTTGTGCATATTCTTTGTTTTGCGCATCTTCTATGTTTCTCCACTTTTTCTGTGTTTTGTGCTTCTTGTTTCTCCACTTCTTCTGTATTTTGTACATCTTCTTTTTTTTACGCTTCTTCCGTGTTTTGCGCATCTTCTGTGTTTTGTGCAACTTTTGTGTTATGTGCTTCTTCTTTGTTTTGCGCATCTTCTCTGTCTTGCGCATCTTCTCTGTTTTGCGTTTCTACTGTATTTTGCGCATCTTCTGTGTTTCTCCAGTTCTTCTCTAGTTTGCGCTTCTTGTTTCTCCACTTCTTTCGTATTTTGTACAACATCTTTGTTTTGTGCTTCTTTTGTATTTTGCACTTTCTCTGTGTTGTGCGCGACTTTTGTGTTTTGCGCTTCTTCTCTGTTTTGCGATTCTTCTAGGTTTTGTTCATCTTCTGTGTTTCTCCACTTCTTCAGTGTTTTGCGCTTATTGTTTCTCCGCTTTATTGTGCATCTTCTTTATTTTGCGCTTCTTTTGTGTTTTACGGATCTTCTCTGTTTTGCGGTTCTTCTGTGTTTCTTGCATCTTGTGGGTTTCTCCACTTCGTCTTTGTTTTGCGCTTCTTGTTTCTCTACTTCTTCTGTATTTTGCGCGTCTTCTTTGTTTTGCTTTTCTTCTGTGTTTTGTGCATCTTGTGTGTTTTGCACAACTTTTGTGTTTTGCGAATCTTCTTTGTTTTGCGCTTCTTATGTGTTTTACGCATCTTCTCGGTATTGTGGTTCTTTTGTGTTTCTCGCATCTTCTTTGTTTCTCCAAATTGTCGGCGTTTTGCGCTTCTTGTTTCTCCAAATTTTCCACATTTTGGATTTTCTGTGTTTTGCGCATCTTTTGTATTTTGCGCTTCTTCTTTGTTTTGTACATCTTCTTTGTTTTGCGCTTCTTCTGTGTTTCTCCTGTTCTTCTGTGTTTTGAGTTTCTTGTTTCTCCACTTTTTCTGTATTTTTTGCAACTTCTTTGTTTTACGCTTCTTTTGTGTTTTGCGCACCTATTGTGTTTTCTGCTTCTTCTTTGTTCTGCGCATCTTCTCTATTTTGCTCATCTTCTCTGTTTTGTGCTTCTTCTGTCCTTTCCCCATCTTCTGTGATTTGTGAACTTCTTCTATGTTTTGCGCTTCTTGTTTCTGCACTTATTCTGTATTTTATGCATCTTCTGTGTTTTGCGTTTCTTCTGTGTTTTACGCATCTTCTCTGTTTAGCGCATCTTCTGTGTTTTGCGTTTTTTTTTTCTGTTTTTTGCGCATCTTCTGTGTTTCTCCACTTCTTCTGTGTTTGGCACTTCTTGTTTCTCCACTTCTTCTTTATTTGGTGCATCTTCTGTGTTTTGCACTTATTTTGTGTTTTGTGCATCTTCTATGTTTTGCACTTCTTCTGTGTTTAGCGCGATTTTTGTGTTTTGCCCTTCTTTGTTTTGCGCTTCTTCTGTGTTTTGTGCAATTTTTGTGTTTTGCCCTTCTTCTTTGTTTTGCGATTCTTTTAGGTTTTGTGCATCTTCTGTGTTTCTCCACTTCTTCTTTGTTTTGCACTTCTTCTGTGTTTTGTGTACCTTTTGTGTTTTGCGCTTCTTCTTTGTTTTGCGTATCTTCTGTGTTTTGTGCATTTTCTGTGTTTCTTCACTTCTTTTGTGTTTTGGGCTTCTTGTTTCTCCACTTCTTCTGTATTTCGTGCATCTTTTATGTTTTGCGCTTCTTCTGTATATTGCGCATCTTCTTTGTTTTCCTCTTCTTATGTGTTTTACGCATCTTCTCTGTATTGTGGTTCTTTTGTTTTTCTCGCGTCTTCTGTGTTTCTCCACTTTGTCTGCATTTTGCGCTTCTTGTTTCTCCAATTTTTTCACATTTTGGCATTTTCTTTGTTTTGCGCTTCTTCTGTGTTTTGCGCATCTTCTGTATTTTGCGCTTCTTCTTTGTTTCGCACATCTTCTCTGTTTTGCACATCTTCTTTGTTTTGTGCTTCTTCTGTGTTTCTCCAGTTCTTCTGTGTTTTGCGTTTCTTGTTTCTCCACTTTTCTGTATTTTTTGCAACTTCTTTGTTTTGCGCTTCTTTTGTGTTTTGCGCACCTTTTGTGTTTTTCGCTTCTTCTTTGCTCTGCGCATCTTCTCTGTTTTGTGCTTCTTTTGTCTTTTCCTCATCTTTTGTGTTTTGTGCTCATCTTCTCTGTATTTTGTACATCTTCTGTGTTTTGCGCTTATTCTGTGTTTTACGCATCTTCTCAGTTTTGCGCATCTTCTGTTTTTTGCGCATCTTCTCTGTTTCTCCACTTCTTCTGTGTTTTGCGCTTCTTGTTTCTCCACTTCTTCTTTATTTCGTGCATCTTCTGTGTTTTGAACTTCTTTTGTGTTTTGTGTATCTTCTGTGTTTTGCGCTTCTTCTCTATTTGCGCATCTTCTCTTTTTTGCGCATCTCCTCTGTTCTGCACCTCTTCTATGTTTCTCCACTTCTTCTGTGTTTTGCGCTTCTTGTTTCTCCACTTTTTCTATATTTTGTGCATCTTCGTTGTTTTGCGCTTCTTCTGTGTTTGGCGCATCTTCTTTGTTTTGCGCAACTTTTTTGTTTTACGCCGCTTCTTTATTTTACGCTTTTTCTCTGTTTTGGGTTTCTTCTATGTTTTGCGCATCTTCTGTGTATTGTCAACTTCTTCTATGTTTTGCTCTTCTTGTTTCTGCACTTCTTCTGTATTTTTTGCTTCTTCTTGTTTTGCACAACATTTGTATTTTGTGCTTCTTTTTTGTTTTGCAAATTTTTCTGTTTTGCGCATCTTCTTTGTTTCTCCACATCTTTTGTATTTTGCGCTTCTTATTTATCCACTTCTTCTGTATTTTATGCATCTTTTGTGTTTTGCGCAACTTTTGCCTTTTGTGCTTATTCTTTGTTTTGCGCATCTTCTCTGTTTTGCGCATCTTCTTTTTTTCTCCAGTTTTTCTGTGTTTTGCGATTCTTGTTTCTCCACTTCTTTGTTTTACGCAGCTTCTATGTCTTGCGCGTCTTCTCTATTTTGTGTTTCTTCTTTGTTTTGCGCATCTTCTATGTTTTGCGCATTTTCTGTGTTTCTCAACTTCTTCTGTATTTTGCGCTTCTTGTTTCTCCACTTCTTCTATATTTTGTGCATCTTCTTTATTTTGCATTTTTTTGTTTTGCACAACTTTTGTATTTTGTGCTTCTTCTTTGTTTTGCGCATTTTTTCTGTTTTGCGCATCTTCTGTGTTTCTCCACATCTTTTGTATTTTGTGCTTCTTATTTCTCCACTTCTTCTTTATTTTATGCATCTTTTGTGTTTTGCGCAACTTTTGCCTTTTGTGCTTATTCTTTGTTTTGCGCATTTTCTCTGTTTTGTGCATCTTCTTTCTTTCTCTACTTTTTCTATGTTTTGCGCTTCTTGTTTCTCCACTTCTTTGTTTTACACATCTTCTATGTCTTGCGCGTCTTCTCTATTTTGTGTTTCTTCTTTGTTTTGTGCATCTTCTATGTTTTGCGAATTTTCTGTGTTTCTCAACTTCTTTTGTGTTTTGCGCTTCTTGATTCCTCACTTCTTTTGTATTTTGTGCAACTTATTTGTTTTGCGCTTCTTCTGTGTTTTGCGCAACTTTTGCGTTTTATGCTTCTTCTTTATTTTGTGCATCTTCTTTTTTTAGTATCTTTTTTGTTTTACGCTTCTTGTTTCTCCACTTCTTCTATATTTTGTGCATCTTCTTTGTTTTACACATCTTCTGTGTTTTGCGCATCTTCTGTGTTTTGCGAAACTTTTGCGTTTTGCGCTTCTTCTTTGTTTTACGCATCTTCTCTTTTTTGCGCATCTTCTCTGTTTTGCGCTTCTTTTGTGTTTTGCGCATCTTCTATGTTTCAACACTTTTTCTGTGTTTTGCGCTTCTTTGTTTCTCAATTTCTTTTGTATTTTGTGCATCTTCTTTGTTTTGCGATTCTTCTGTGTTTTGCGCAACTTTTGTATTTTGCACTTCTTTTTTGTTTTGCGCATCTTCTCTGTCTTGCGAATCTTCTATGTTTTGCGTTTCTTTTTTGTTTTGCACATCTTCTGTGTTTCTATTTTTCTGTGTTTTGCGCTTCTTGGTTCTCCACTTCTTCTGTATTTTGTGCAAGTTCTTTGTTTTGCACGATTTTTGTATTTTGTGCTTCTTCTTTGTTTTGCGCATCTTCTGTGTTTTGCGATTCTTCTAGGTTTTGTCCATCTTCTGTGTTTCTCCACTTATTCAGTGTTTTTAAGCTTCATGTTTCTCGACTTCTTTGTGCATCATCTGTGTTTTGTGCATCTTTTATGTTTTGCGTAACTTTTGTATTTTGCGCTTCTTCTTTGTTTGCGCATCTTCTCTTTTTTGCATATCTTTTGTGTTTTGTGTATTTTTTGTGTTTCTCCACTTCTTTTGGGTTTTTCCTTTCTTGTTTCTCCACTTCTTCTGTATTTCATAAATCTTATGTGTTTTGCGTTTCTTCTGTATATTGTGCATCTTCTGTGTTTTGCGCAACGTTTGTGTTTTACGCATCTTCTCTATTTTCGCATCTTCTCTTTTTTGCGCATCTTCTTTGTTTCTCCATTTCTTCTTTGTTTTACGCTTCTTGTTTCTCCACTTTTTTTGTATTTTGTGCAACGTCTTTGTTTTGCGCTTCTTCTGTGTTTTGCACAATTTTTGCATTTTACGCTTTTCTTTATTTTGCGCATCTTCTCTTTTTTTCGAATCTTCTTTGTTTTGCGCTTTTTCTGTGTTTTGGGCTTCTTCTCTGTTTTGCGCACCTTCTCCGTTTTGCGCTTCTTTTATGTTTTGCGCATCTTCTTTCTTTCTCCACTTTTTATGTGTTTTGCGGTTCTTCTTTCTCCACTTCCTTGTTTTACGCATCTTCTCTGTCTTGCGCGGCATCTCTGTTTTGTGTTTTTTCTTTATTTTGAGCATCTTCTCTTTTTTTCGCATCTTCTTTGTTTTGCGCTTCTTCTATGTTTTGTGCTTCTTGTTTCTCCACTTCTTCTATATTTTGTGCATCTTCTTTATTTTTCACTTCTTCTGTGTTTTGTTTATCTTCTGTGTTTTGCGCAAATTTTGCATTTTATTCTTCTTCTTTATTTTGCGCTTCTTCTCTTTTTTCGCATCTTCTTTGTTTTGCGCTTCTTCTATGTTTTGTGCTTCCTGTTTCTCCGCTTCTTCTATATTTTGTACATATTCTTTGTTTTGCGCATCTTCTGTGTTTTGCGTACCTTTTGTATTTTGCGCATCTTCTTTGTTTTGCATTTTTTCTATGTTTTTCGCATCTTCTATGCTTTGTCAACTTCTTCTGTGTTTTGCACCTTTTGTTTATGCACTTCTTCTATAGTTTGTGCATCTTTTGTTTTTGTTCTTCTGTTTTTTGAGCAACTTTTGTGCTTCTGCTGTGTTTCTCAACTTCTTCTGTGTTTTGCGCTTCTTGTTTCTCCACTTTTCTGAATTTTGTGCATCTTTTTTGTTTTACACTTCTTCTGTGTTTTGCGCATCTTCTGTGTTTTGCGAAACTTTTGTGTTTTGTGCATCTTCTCTGTTTTACGCTTCTTCGGTCTTTTGCAACTTTGTCAACTACTTCTATGTTTTGTGCTTTTGGTTTGAGCAACTTTTGTGTTTTGCGCCTTTTGTTTACGTCTTTGGTGTGCGCAACTTTTGTGCTTCTTCTGTGTTTCTCAATTTCTTCTGTGTTTTGCGCTTCTTGTTTCTCCACTTTTTCTGTATTTTGTGCATCTTCTTTGTTTTGCGCTTCTTCTGTATTTTGCACAACTTCTGTGTTTTGTGCGACTTTTATGTTTTGCGTTTCTTCTTTGTTTTGTGCATCTTCTCTATTTTTCTATTCTTCTGGGTTTTGTGCATCTTCTGTGTTTCTCCACTTCTTCAGTGTTTTGCGCTTCTTGTTTCTCCACTTCATTGTGCATCTTCTTCATTTTGCGCTTCTTTTGTGTTTTACGGATCTTCTCTGTTTTGCGGGTCTTATGTGTTTCTTGCATCTTGTGGGTTTCTCCACTTCGTCTTTGTTTTGCGCTTCTTGTTTCTCTACTTCTTCTGTATTTTGCGCGTCTTCTTTATTTTGCTTTTCTTCTGTGTTTTGTGCATCTTGTGTGTTTTGCACAACTTTTGTGTTTTGCGAATCTTCTCTGTTTTGCACATCTTCTGTGTTTCTCCACTTCGTCTGCAATCTGTGCTTCTTGTGTCTCCACTTTAGATTTTGTGCATCTTCTTTGTTTTGCGCTTCTTCTGTGTTTTGCGCATCTTCTGTGTTTTGCATAACTTTTGGGTTTTGCGCTTCTTCTTTGTTTTGCGCATCTTCTCTGTTTTGTGCATGTTCTTTTTTTTTTGTTTCTTCTGTGTTTTGAGCATCTTCTGTGTTTTGCTCATCTTCTGTGTTTTGTCAACTTCTTCTGTGTTTTGCACTCCGTGTTTCTACACTTCTTCTGTACTTTGTGCATCTTCTGTGTTTTGTGCTTCTTCTGAGTTTTACGCAACTTTTGTGTTTTGTGCTTCTTCTTTGTTTTGCACATGTTTTCTGTTTTGTGCTTCTTCTATGTTTTCCTCATCTTTTGTGTTTTGTCAACTTCTTCTGTGTTTTGCGCTTCTTGTTTCTGCACTTCTTTTCTATTTTGTGCATCTTCTGCGTTATGCATTTCTTCTGTTCTTTACGCATCTTCTATGTTTTGCGTAACTTTTGTGTTTTACGGTTTTTCTTTTTTTTGCGCATCTTCTTTGTTTTGCACATCTTTTGTGTTTTGCGCTTCTTCTTTGTTTTGCGCATCTTTTGTGTTTCTCCACTTCTTCTATGTTTCGCGCTTCTTGTTTCTCTACTTCCTCTGTATTTCGTGCATCTTCTGTATTTTGTACTTCTTTTCTGTTTTGTGCAACTTCTCGGTTTTGTGTTTTGCATTTCTTTTCTGTTTTGTGCAACTTCTCTGTTTTGCGCTTCTTCTCTATTTTGTGCATCTTCTGTGTTTCTCCACTTCTTTTGTGTTTTGTGCTTCTTGTTTCTCCACTTTTTCTGTATTTTGTGCATCTTCATTGTTTTGCACTTCTTCTGTGTCTTGCGCAATGTTTGTGTTTTCCGTTTCTTCTTTTTTTTTGCGCATCTTCCCTATTTTGAGCGTCTTCTGTGTTTTGTGCATCTTTTATGTTTCTCCACTTCTTCTATGTTTTGCGCTTCTTGTTTCTCCACTTCTTCTGTATTTTGTGCATCTTCTTTATTTTGCATTTCTTCTGTGCTTTGCGCATCTTCTGTGTTTTGCACATTTTTGTATTTTGTGCATCTTCTATGTTTTACGCTTCTTCTGTGTTTTGCGTAACTTTTGTGTTTTGCGCATCTTCTTTATTTTGCGCATCTTCTGTATTTTGCACATCTTCTGTGTTTTGCGCATCTTCTGTGTTTCTCAACTTTTTCTGTGTTTCGCGCTTCTTGTTTCTCCACTTCTTCTGTATTTTGTGCATCTTCTGTGCTTTGCGCTTCTTCAGTGTTTTGTGCATCTTCTGTGTTTTGCGCAACGTTTGTGTCTTTCGCTTTTCTCTGTTTTGTGCATCTTCTCTGTTTTGCGCTTCTTCTTTGTTTTCCGCATCTTCTTTGTTTCTCCACTTTTTCTGTGTTTTGCGCTTCTTGTTTCTCCACTTTTTCTTTATTTTGTACATCTTCTTTTTTTTGCTGATAGGTTGTCGTTAGCCTACAAATTTAATCCCCTACTTAAATTGATTTGTAGTATAGTGAAGTAAGGGCATCGTCCCATAGAGATCAAAACACAAGGAAGATTTTTCACTTTTAAGCGAAGTATGCGTGAATGTCAAAGGGGAAAAATTGAAGTTGAATGCAAGATATAGGACCAGATTGGGGGATTTGTTTGATTGCCATAAAAGTGAACAAGAAAAGAAACAAGAAGACGTGATGTAAATTAAAACAAAGTTGAAAGTTTTCAAGAGAGAAATTGCTAAGAAAGTTTGAGTAAACATTTCAGATTAATTAAAGACCAATTGCAAAGGTTTTCACTAAATCCATAGGTTGTTTTTAATCATTGAAAACGAATTAT
>JAOQMR010000213.1:18588179-18601559 GCA_027563865.1 Erythroxylum pelleterianum
ACGGACTGACTTGGGAGTTTAAGATTCTTGCTCTCAAATTTATCAATAAAGTTTTATTATTCAGTTACTTCTATTTTTCTTCTTTTCTGGTTCCTATCACATCACAATAATGTTAACTCGAATATTTACCAATAAAGAATGACAGCTTACACCTTTTTGTGATATCTATATCATCAATGGTTGTAATCCATGTGATGCTATAAGTATGGGGATAAGACTCGGTTGGCAACTTCAACTTCTTGACAACTTTATATATTGATGATATTCTCTTGACTGCCTTCACCAATGATCGATTCACAAATATTTCCTTGTACCACGACTCTAATGTGAAACAATTGGTGTTGTTGCCAATTGTTTTGCTCCTTTTCAGAAATCATTAATCTCCCAATAACTCCAAAACATTCATCTTCTTTTCCCTCGAGATATTCACAATCTTCCTCATCTGACCTACGACGATCTCCTCTCGGGATGGTTTCCTTATCGTCATTGGAACTCTCATAAAAGGTGCTGGAATTTGAGGTGCAGGGGTAACTTTCCTGTCAGCTATTTCCCCAAATCTTTGGTTTTTGTCGCCTCGCATTAATGTCTACAATTGTCCCATAATTGTAGACAACTATTGTTCAATATTTCTAATAGCTATTTTGTGTTCTATTATTCTCCAAACATCGGGTAATCTGTGAACATTGTCATTAGGATTATTTTTCATTGACAGAAAGAACAAGCTTTGTGAGATTCAAAGCTGACACCACTTGACGCAACAAAAAATATTAAACAAACACAATTCTAATGCAAGAATTGTAAGATAAAAATTCTCAAAGAGAAAATGAATTTATTGATAGAGAGTTATGTTAATCTCTTTCAAAGTTGTTTAAATATATTTACCTAATTCAACTTAGGAAGAAATAAACTCTAATTTATCTTAGGAAGAATTCTAAACAAAATAGGAAATTTTAATTCATCTTAAGAAGACTTCTAAAAGAAATAGAAAATTCTAATTTATCTTTGAAAGACTTTTAAAAGAAATAGGAAACTTTAATTTAAAGAAGACTTTTAGACAAAATAGGAATAAGAAACAAATAAAATAAAATAGAAAATTATTCAAAAATCTTGCAGAAAAGATGTCGGATAATGTGTGATCACGTGCTAGTCAATATTTTATTCTGCCCAATCATAAAGAAATTCAAAGAAGAATGTTGGATTATAGCACATGATCACGTGCTAGTCAATATATCATTATGTCGAAATAAAAAAAGTAAAGAGAGGAATGTTGGATAATGCGAGATCATGTGCTAGTGAATATCTTATTCTGTCCAAGAATTCAAATGCCTCGTCATTTTTTCTCTGATTTGTGTTTAATGTAAAAAATATGGAACATAATGAGAAGCTCCTTCTAGGTTTAGATGTGTCCATAGTTTATGCTCCTAAAGTAAAGACTTTGTTTTGATTAACTATACAGTGAGAGATCTTATGCGTAAATAGATATGGGCCAAACATCGCTTCTATCTTTTGCTGTTAGATCTCCTCTTTTCTTTGCAAATGTTAGGAGTACTTTCGTAGACAATTGGTTCTCTTCTAAACAAATGAACTAAAATGTTGAATTTTTTTTTTGGAAGAACAAAAATCTAGGTGATGCAAACATTATTATTGAAACATGAATAAAGACAATGATACGACCAGTCACAAGAGCGTTTTAACTAGTAGCAGCTTACATATAAAACTTCCAAAGTGGGAATCAACTTGTTATTAAGCATATTTTTTTCCCATGTTTTCTTCTTCTTTTTCCTTTTCTTTTTTTTCTGATGTTAAACACTGATATTAACCCCACAATCTAATTTTGGAAGGTGAAATTGGAAAATTACGTGCCAGTATCTTTTTGATCCATGTTGTGCATGGGCAGTTCTTATTTGTGCTCCCTTCATAGGCTGTGATAGCCTTTTAAGCACTGCATTGGCTGTAAACAAGTCTTTCTAGAGTTGCTTCTCAATCTTCCAAAATGCATGAATTTTTCATTGGCTTCCCTCCTCCAGAGAGATCTAGATAAGTGATGCTGGTGCATTCCATGCAAATTGAATTTTCAACTTTCCACTCCTATAGAATTTGTGAACTAATGCTGGTGCATTCCATGCAAATTGAATTTTCAACTTTCCACTCCTATAGAATTTGTGAACTATCATATATCTCTGTTAATAGCTTATGCTAAATGAGAATTGTAATATGTTTGTCATCTTTATCTGAGAGGCCTTGACATACATAACTGCTGTGCTTTTTTGATACTCCAGAGTTGCACTCGAGGTACAAGAAAGCAGGATCTTGTTGCATCCCTTTTCTCTTGCTATGAGGATGGAGTATGGTACCTCTACTTCTTGCTTGTTATATGAAAGTTCCTATTAATGAGCAAATAACTGGGATTTAACTTGTTTTTCCTTGATCTGAAATGCATAGCCCATTCTTATGTGATGCAATTCTCAAAAGGACTGGTTCCTGCATTAAAATATCTTCAAAAGCTGAATCTGTTGTCTGGCGTGCTGAGGTGCTCACATGGTTTCTAGTATTTGAGTAATATGGCACAAGTACAATACACATAGTATATACTCTTCATTAAACAAGGGATGTTTTTATAAGATGATTTTCCTGTACAGAGGCTTTTCTTTCTGAATGGACAGCAGGATCTATCAGCATTTCTGCTTGTCGATTTGGGTATAGTCAAATTCCCAGCTTATAAGTGCACAATAACAGAGCCAATATTCTCATCGCGAAGTGACTTGCTAGCCTATGAAGAGGTTTATATATTTCCTTAAAGAGTACCATCTGCTTGCTTCTTCCACATAATGTTGTTCATTTGTTGTAGGCAATCGAAGTGGCACAAGTAATGGATGAATCTCTTGATAAAAGAAATAGTGAATCAGTGTTGAAATGCATAGAGATTGCAAATTCTCGGATACCCAGCTCTACCCCAAAAGCATGTCACTCAGTACCTTATGAATTAAGGCCTAGTTTTTTTTCATGCTTTTCAGCGACATGGGTTTACTCAAAAGTGATCTTTCTAGGAGTTTCCTTTCTTGAATGTGAACGCAGGTACATATTTGATTGATGACTCCTATTCTTCATAGCACAATACAGCTATTTTTATTTTTCATTTTCTTTTCTCTTCCCTTGCTATCAGGGAGGGATAGGTTTTGACCACTTATGCAATTTTTTGGTAATTGGATGTTACTGTTTAAAATTGAAAGGAAAAAGTCCCAATGAAATATGGCCGGTTTACCTTGATCGGTCATTAATATCTTGAAACATCTATTTTTCAAAACTTTTAATTTTCAGGAAGATTTATCTGTGAACTGACTGCAATAACTTTCTCCAAATTTTACCTGATTGAAATGCTTTCTTTCTGTTTAGATACAATGAAGCAGTTAATTTGCTGAAAAAGTTACTTGACTGTTTTCCTTGTGATGGAAGAAGAGGAAATTGGATACTTAGATTGTCTATTGATTTGGAGCACTTGGGACGACAAAATGAAAGCCTTTCAGTTGCTGAAGATGGCCTATTAGATCTGTGGGTACGAGCTGGTTCACGAATGGCATTGCAAAGGAGAGTTCTTCGGCTGGGAAAGCCGCCAAGGCGATGGAAAGTTCCTAGCTTTGCAAACTTGGTCAAGAGGAAGATCAAGGAGGTATTTCTTTGTGAGATTGTGTCAAAGATCTATTATGGGAACCAATAAAACCTGCAACCAAAGTTACTAATTACATCCTCATTGGTGTCTCTTTGTTAGATTGTGTCAAATATTTAATCTGGGAACTAGTAGAACCTGCAATCGAAGTTGCTAATTACATCCTCATTGGTTGATATCATGTAGTCACCCAAAACTTTCTGCTTATTCAAACATCAAATAGGTTCATATTAAAGGAAGACCCTTGAACTCGGAAGCTGGTTTGAAGAGCCTGTTCTATGGAGAAGATGATAAGCTGTGTGGAGTTGAGCAGCTTGCTTTGCAATATTATGCTCGAGAAGGTGGATGGATGGGTGTTCACACAGAGAGTGGCATTTGGTTGACAATCTTTCCTCTTCTTATGTGGGACATCATATTTGCAGATGTACACAATGTCTTCTTCAACAGATTTCAGGTATTTATTTTCATAAATTGAAGGGATAATAATCTCCATGAATATTGTCTCCCATTCAATCTTTTTTTCCCCCCACTTCTTGGAACTCCAACATGGTAACTGCATATTATTTTCCAAGTTTTTCTTTGATAATTTGTACTGAAAGGGGTACAAAATTTGAAAATTTTGCAGACTGCCCCTCTAGATTTGGAGACTGATAACTTCTATACAGCGAGAAAGAGTCTTATAGAATCTCACCTGCAAAAGATTCATGATGGAATGGCAGAGGAACTCATTATTCTATCATGGGAAATACATTTAGGAACAGCTTGCAGGGGAGTAAACTGGGATCGCCATTCTCTCTCTGAACTTAGGGCAGCTGTTTCTTGCATTGGTGGCCCTTGTTTGGCCTTACTCTGCCGAAATCTTGCTCAGGACTATGGAAGCTGGTCCAGTGGAATGCCAGATTTGTTGTTGTGGCGCTTCCATGGAGAACATGGTGGTGAAGCCAAGCTTGTTGAAGTAAAAGGCCCCAGGGATCATCTCTCTGAGCAGCAGAGAGCATGGCTTTTGCTTCTAATGGACTGTGGATTTAATGCTGAAGTTTTTAAAGTCAGAACATCATGATACCTGTAAGTTGATGAGAGGAGAAAAGTTCCTACTAATCTCAAACTAGACAACTTTGGTCGGGCAAACTGTTAGTTTGTCTGCCTTGGCAAAGACGAATCGGACCAAAAAGGGGTGTATGCTGTTAACAGAGAGAAAGGAGTGTGTGCTTTTTACAAAGACTTGGGCGAAGCCTAGGCCTAGCTCCTCCTTTTTTAATTATTATTATTCGAAAATCCTCTAATAATAATTAATATATACATAAGATGAGAAACTTAAATTACATCATTTCACTAAACCTTTAATAACTTCATTGTAAGTTGAGCTTTCATAGGGATAAAATAAAGCCAATTTGATTTCCCAATTTTGATAACCTAAGTTTTATTTTTCAAATTAACTTTAAATAATTTAAAGTTTCTTGTTGGATTTTAAAATCATCTCATTAGTATGAGTGTGTGGTGCATACTTTATCTATGTGATATAGGTTTACTAATAAGAATATTTCAGTATTATTTTCATGAGCTAATCGACGAACACCATTTTTATTTTTTTTTGGGATTTTAAAATACTTTATAAATAACATAGGAACATTGAGATCAATGTACAAGAGATAACAAGCAGAATAGGCCATCCAGGCCACAGTCACGTGAGTGCCAACATCACGCAAGAGAAAACTGAGCACAAAAACAGCCACAAACAACTATTAGATACACCAATGCGTTCTCATAGCCAAACACATTTGATCTATCGCCCCTTTTTCAACCTTCTCCTGTAGCTTTGTTTTCAAGCTTCTCATCTCTCTCTTAACACTCTTTCGAGTTTGTGAGCTTCCTCTCTTTTTCTACTGTCGAACAGCTTTCTCTCTCTCTCTTTACTGCCCACCGTCTTCCCCTCATTAAACAAAGGGAAGCTTTATTTATATGGGTTTTGCAAGTGATAAAGCCATTGATTCTATTATAGCCATTACACTCTTTAAATTTGAGTTCAAGTGTGATGATTGATCTTTTTATAACAATGTATGTATAGTTACTATTCTCACTCTGTCTTTTAAATTTATATAAAGTTGCTGTAGGCTAGTTATAATGTTTGTGATGCCTTTGCCTCTTCATAATTTTTGTGGGTTGATTATAATATTTGTTATGCCTCTGCTTAAATTAATTTAACTTGGTTGTCTTAAATCATTGAAGTTGTTTTATGAAGAGGTAGATATACTATTGTCTGATATCTGATATTTGAAGAGGTAGAAGCAGTCACGGTGAAAAGTAATATAATGAGCAAGTTTTTTTGTTGACGTGAAAGTCAAAGCTTAGGTGAACTTCTCGACTAGATGACAACATGGGAAGAAGATTTTATGGATGCCCTAATTATGAAATAACTTAATTATTAATAATAAACTAGTTCCTATTGATAATAAATAAACTTGGTTGCATTGTTGTAAGAGGATATAATTTTGTTCAAAGGGGTAGATGAAGATTTTGGTGAAAAGGCGAAATCAATTATAAATAACTTGAGAGTTGAGAATAAAAGGTTGAAACCAAGAAGTCAAAGATGGTAACTACATGGATAATATGCATGAGTTAATGAAGAATTAGTAGAAGTAAAAGTGACATTGAAATATACATATGTCTCAGGCAAGAAGACTGTAAAGACAAATAATTTATAAAGTATGTATTATAATATTTGTACTTATTTGTGGCTCTATTTATTGAAAAGTGAAAAATGTGAATTTCATAAACTTTGGAGTTGCACCATGGTAATTTATTAGGAATATTCTGTTAAATTAAAAAAATTATATGTTGTATAGACTAGTATATTATCAACTTCCCTAGTTATTTAAGCTTAAGAAATGAGAAAGTTAATGTAAAACTTCTTTTGTATATACAATATGCAAGAAGATAATGTTTGTATGGTCATAGGATTTGCCTATTGAGTTCCATTAATTATCCATTCTTTGAGTAACAAAAAGGGAAGAAGAGAAAAAGAGAAAATAGTAACTATAAGCATTTTTAACATTGACATCAAACTTTAGCAAACATTAGTGGGTCATCCAAAAGAGATGATTATCATCATGCATCATCTTAATCATATATGAAAGACCAATTTCAATAATAAATAATTGTAATAGCAACTTCTATGTAAGCAACTTCATCTCAAAGTTGTTAGCTAATTTCAATAATAAGCAAGTATCATTTAACCAACTCCAAGATATGACAAGTAATTTGATAATTAAGTCTGATGCCAAAGAACTTCCATTAAAACAATTTGTTAGAAATAAAGCTTAAGCTTGTCAAGGCCTAGGAAGAAATGTGTACGCATAATATCTTACCATCACGATATTAGAGTTGTTAATAATCTACTTGTCATCTGGTGAGTTGCTACTCAACTTTCAAGTGGATATTTGCTAAGTTTTACAACAATGTAGCTTTTTCAGGCAATTGTACCTTCTATCTTCACCACTTCTTCTGTCATTTCTTCATGTCAAACTTGCATGCTCTTCACTTCATTACTCTTACTAGCTCACTAGTTATATCCTTCATCTTGCGACTATCTTTCTCCTTTGTAACTTACTCAGTGTACCTCCCTCTCTGAGTGTCTTTACTTGTTAGTTCTTCCTTTTACCCATCATTCATTCACCATTATGTAATTTTAGATCTTTTGCCACCTTTAATTCACTCCTCCACCTCATTACTCAATTCTACCAACAATTTTCATCCTTCTCCTACTACTTCAGATCGTGCTTCCACTCCAGTTCCTCTTGCAGCTTCAGAACCCCTTGTAGCTACAACTCCTCCTATCAACCACATTTAGGTTCAGGTTGCTAGAAACCATGATCCTGAAGCCAAACTGTCCTTCTGTCCTCCTAATCCCACTTTGGACCTCTATGTTATATCCCTATCATTCTCCATTCTTCAGGATAGAGTTCAGAAATGAAAATCCACAATTGTTGGCTTCTTCCTTAATAACAAAGTGCCTTTCCCAGTGATGAAAACCTGGGCTCTCAATGATTGGAAGCAATTTGGTCTCCTTGACATAATTTTGAACAATCATGACATATTTTTCTTTAGGTTTATCTCTCCTAAATCTGTATCAGATGTAACTAAAGAAAGACCTTAGAATGTTGCTAACAAATCATTTCTAATTCAGCCTTGAGACCTAGAGTTAAATTTGAGGAAATTAGGCTAACCAACATTCATTTATGGATTTGTATCATGATATTCCACTTGAATACTAGACAACTGAAGGCCTAAGCTACCTATCAAGCTCCATTAGCAGGCCTCTATGCCTTGAAACTAGAAGAAAAAACTTTACTAAGATTTTTGTTGTTGTTAATGCACTAGCAGACCTACCTGAGGAAGTGATAATTAGCAATTACAACATATTTTACACGCTTATTTTACATTATTTACATAGCACATTTGAGTTAGATTATTATAATTTCTTATTAATTATTCAAGTTATTTAATTTTATATTTATTTCTAAAGGGGGTTTATATTGTACTAAGTATTTTCTTGTAGGCTTGGTGCACTTAAGGAAAATAATTTAGAAGAAAATCTGGCCATTAGCAAGAAGGAAGGCCCAAAACAAGCAAACAACCCAATAGAATAAGCAAATAGGCAGCAGAAAAATTCTAGCAGTAGCCCAACAGAAAACTAGCCCAAAACGTAGAAGAAGAAGCAATAAAATGTAGTAACCAAAATCAAGCAAAACACAACAATAGAAGAAATAGATCAAAACGCAAAAATGAAAGAACAATGTAGCAGCCAGGGAAACACACAGTGTAATAGCAGAGTTTAGGAGCAAAAGAAAATATAGAGGATAAAAACAACGCAGAAGCAGCAATACAAATAAGAGGACAAAATGACACAGTAGAGGGATAGTCTAAAACAAAACAGTTGGATAAAATGCAAAACGACACATCCAGAAGAAAAGAACTCAAAACGACATAGCAGCAGAAAAATCCTAATACATAAAACCGTAAAAATCAGAAGCAAAAAAATGTAGCGAAAAACCCAAGAAAAATGGGAGACTAACCCCCCTAACGTTTCCATCTCAAAAACCCATCTCCAAATATGTTTGAAATGGAGAAGATAAGAGGAAATCTCTAGAATAAGCGGAAGCCTATCATAGGTCCATCTACGTGCAGTGGTTAGGGATCGTTTCTAAGGCTATAAAAACGGCAGAGTAGTGGAGGAGAAAGATGAATAAATAGTCACGTAAAGAAGGGGCTGGCTCGAGAGATTTGGCACTTTTCCAAGGCAAGTTGAAGCTAGGAATCATTCCAAGGAGTGATTGGGGGTGATTAGAAACCAATTCTCACTTGTTTTGAGTTGGTTTGTGACCGGTGGAGGAAGAAATTTCTTACCTTTAAGGCTGGTCTGAGGTCTATAAAATAAGAGCACATCCAAAGAGTTTTCCTGAAACACTTATTCTCTTTGTTTATGATTTCCTATGCTTATTTAATTCTAATTGTTAATTTTTGTTTAGAGATGCACTTTGATGTTTGAATTATTAATTTTCTGAATTAATTGACTTATTATCGAGTTAATTTAATACTTATATAATGCATGGATTCTTTGATTTCTGATTATGTTCTTTGTATGATTGGAGACGTCCTTGATTAAGTGAACATGACGCTTAAAACATTAATTCATAATGTGTTGTATTAACTATAATTTATTTGTTCTTCGAATAAATTATCAGTGGTTGGGTGTATCTCTTAGTTCATAATGTGCTTTGAGTTGGGATTGAGCTATTCGATTTTAAAAATTGAAAGGAGGCAAGTAGGAGCTAGTTGGTTAGTTTTCTAAGCTTAACCTGATAAATAACTCGGATGATCCAAGTATTTCAAATTGCATGGCTAAACTAAGATTGAATCAAACTTGTTCATTTGTAAATATTAGGTTACATTTATGTTTTTTTTTTTATTTCTAAACTTGATTTGAATCGCAAACCTCCCTTTTATATATGTATTAGTTTAGCTAATTTTTTAGGTTTCCTTATTTTGAATTGTGTTGGTTTCGAATTCTTCCTAATTTAAGCTCATTGACAAAGTTAAAATTATATGTGAGGATAATTGGATGAATATGGACAACTTAGATGAAATTTTTATTTGAGTTGCATAGCTTAATGTATTGTGCTCAAAAGCACTATGTATTGGATATTACATACAAAAATATTGATTAAAAAATGATTAATATGCTTGTGGCAGATCTGGAAATTTTCTTTTAATGGTTCATTAGATTATAGAAAAGGTTGTGTTAATAGTTGAATTATGTAAAGTTATGTGTCTTAATTGAAGTAGAAGTGTAAAATCTAATTTAGGATTATTTTGAAAGTATTGCAAGATGAAATAGGGGTTGTCTATTGAAAATTGTGAGATTTATATAATTTGATTTCACCATTAAAAATTCTAGCAATATATATTTTGGATAAATACGACTCATTGACAAAGAAAATAAATTTCCAACTCTTAAATATTAATTATGGGGTTCCAAGAATGTATTGCAAGTTTATTTTCTTAAGTTTAGTATTGTATCTTACTTATATAGGTTAAAGAGGATACTACATGAGCGTTGATGATGTTTATAATTTGTTAATGAATTCCTTTCATATGAGTGAAATTATTATGAAGTAATTGTATCTTTTAAAATTATTATAACTAATAAACTAAATTAGTGAATTAACTTTCCTCATGGGATTGACTCTTATTTGCTTTATACTAAATTGATTAATAAATACAAAATTAAAATAAGGATTTAATTTGTATATGCCTAACGACACATACCAAATTTTGGCATTGGTGTTAAGGAAGTCCTACCTAGGAAACCTCAAATAAAATTTAATGACAACTTGGAACTTGCTGAGTATAAGGTGAAAATAGCATATTCTTAGATGCCTCTAAACTTAAAGCCTAAGGAGAATTGGCAACTAACAAGAAAAATGCTTAAAACAGGTAGCTATTGGGAACTTATGCAAGAGGAAGAACACCCAAAACAAGAGGAAGAAATATTTCTTGTACCCAAAATTCCAATTTAACCCCTTTGAATGCAAATCCAACTTCAGTAAGTGTTGATACTCCTTTTGTAAAGCAGAACTCTAAGGCCACACCATTGAGCTACAACCTTGTTAATGATATGGCTAACACAATCAATACTTTACCATTGAATCTCACTTCAAGCAATTCTTTGAATTGCAATCCTAAAAAGTATATCATGATCAATATCCTATAACTACAACTCCCACTCTAAAACTAAACCTCATATCTGGTAGGGATGACTCTTCCAATAAGAGGACAATATTTATACTAGCATACAATGACTCTTAGAGAGAAATTCCAAGGTGTCACTAGAAGGAAATAAGGTAAAAAGAAGAACCAATATTCTCTTCTTTTGCTCCAAAAGCATAATAATCTCCACCTAGAGTATAAGGGATTTGAATGCCCCCCTCTAAGTAACAAATAGTTAAAAACTTTGTTATTGAGAATAAGCACATTTTGTTGAGAATTTTATAAACTAGATTGAACAAAATCATTGCAGTATTTTGTTAATGTTACCTATATGTTTGAACGCCATTTTCAATCAAGAATCACACCCAAATGGAAGAATTTTGCACTTATACAATAATGAGAAAATGGAGGTGATCAGCTTTATGAGCAATGATTAGTTGATGCACTTGAACGTGAAAGTTAGAAGCCTAAACATACACTTTGAGATTTCTATCATCTATGCTTTTAATTATATAACTTTTAAAGAATGTCTTTGTGGAGGAAACCCTCTAATATTTCTTAACGTCTCAACACTCCATGGTTATTGGTAGGTGATTTCAACTTTACAATTTACCCTAATGAGACATATGACTGCTATTCTAGTAAGCCTTTTATGTGATGATATGAAAATTTGCTTGAATAGCATTGAAGTAATTGACTTATCTAATGGGGGCAACTTATATACCTGGAGTAAAAAGCACAAAGACAATAACTTCTTAAGCTTAAATTAGACATGGGCTTCTCCAACCTCTCATGCTTTCATCAATTTCCTAATTCAAATGCTTTCTTGAATTACTCTCTCTCTCAAGTTATAATCATTGAATTCTAAATCATAAACTATAATTGAATTATGGAATTTGCAATCTCTCAATTAACAAAAGACCCATAACTCTAATTAGATTTTATGCCCTTTAATAATCTATTGGGCCTCACAAAGGATCTCTCTCTGCACAATAACTAATATGATTAATCACGTGATGTGTTAGATCACTTCACTCTCATTAATCTAACCCAATCATTTTTATTCAGGTCACCCTCTTGTTTTTACCACAATATGCAAGTTCTGTAATTAATCACAATACCCAATCAAAATAACACAAAAATGACTATATTAACATTGAATCAAGGTAAAATCCCGAAGGGAAAGTTAGAACACCACCAACAATCCAAGATCCATCATCATCTCATACATTCAATGAACGAAAATAAAGATAGAAAGGAGAAGGAACTCGGATCAGATAACCTGGGAAGGTAGCAGTGTAGTAGTAGTAGTAGTAATACTACCACTACTATCATTACTACTATCACTACTACTACCACTACTACCACTACTACCACTACTACTACTATTACTACTACTACTACTCCCACTACTCCCACTACCACTACTATCACTACTACCACTACCACTACTATTACCAGTACTACTACTACCACTACTATTACCACTACTACTACTACCACTACTACTTGTAGGGAAATCCCGGTGTGTCCATCACATGAACACGGTGCGGAAAATAAAAATTTTTATCCCGGGACGTTCCCGAAAGTCAGGATTCATGTGTCTATACAAAGAGACAAACCATAACGACCAAAGTAGACCGTCTCTAACGGTATCCACGCAGAGATCGGAGAACCTAACCGGGGCAAACCCTTTTGACCCGGGAATATCTAGAACAAATTAAAGACTGCTAGATCTTACCTTTGTTCTTGGAGAGCTGTGAAACGGACGATGATTCTTGGAGAAGAGAGGAGAAGCCGTGGATGAAGAGAGAGGAAGCATGAAACAATTTCAAAACAAAACTTAACAATTAAGTTTTTCACTCTCAAACACTCTCCACCGTCAACCATCAACAACTCTTAGTCTTTCTATTTATTTATCTCATAAACAAATAAAGACATAGAGAAAGCTAAGGAGGTGAGAGTTCGTGCATTCATGAGAGAGAACTTAAAAACAACCTTTTAAAGTAACTTAACTCTTAAGTTTTCATTCTCTCATCTACACCCTCACAACCATCAACCTTCTCTCTTATATATAACACTTGTCTTTAACTTATTAAAGACAATTAATGCTAAAGGAGAGGGCCATCCACGTTGATGGCCTTATCACCATTAAATGAATAATGTAATAATAACATTTGACTTAGTCAAACTTTCTTATCTCCTTAAGCTAACGAAATCAACATATATATATTAATTAATTAATTCTTTAATTAATTAATTGATATATATAATTGCTGAAGAGGTCCAGTCACATTGGGGTCAATCCTACCGACCTGCCGGGCCCTGGTATCGGAAAAACACCGAAGACCCTTTTCAGCAATGTCGATGTCACGATCTCATCGGGACATATCCCGATCCCATCGGGATCCATTTAATCCTATTGCTCTCCATATATTGGATCACTATCC
>JAOQMR010000213.1:18627274-18643520 GCA_027563865.1 Erythroxylum pelleterianum
GGATCCTGGGTTTCGGGAAGGTCCCGGGAACAAAAATTTTTGTTTTCCGCTGCCTGAACATGTGATGTTCGTCCCGGAATTTTCCTACAGAAATCCCATTAGGTATGGTTGAAGAAAGCATGAAGGGGTAGTTGAAATAAAGGATTTTTGTAAGAATTAGTCTTTGAATGCACATGACTGCTGCCTTACTTTTTTCTGATTAAAAATCCGAAAATTTGAATATTTCTTTTGAAGCAGTTCAATCATTTGAGTTCAAGGGCGTCTTTAGATCGCTTACCAATTCAAATGGTTTATGTTTATCCTTGGATTATAACATGTTTCTCTGTAAGATTGCATTTATCTCTAATCTTAAATATATGCTACTCTTAACTGCGGATCTTGCACATAATTGTTTTTGCTCCAAAATGATAGAAGGATATTGAAATGGAAGATATCAAGTTGGTTTTCAATCTTCGTTAGTATGATCTCCAAGACGTGGATGTGTGTTAATTTGGTGCACCTTTTCCATTTTAGCTTTATCTTGCTTTCAGGTCACATCAAAAGCTAAACATATTGCTAAGGTAGTCTGTCTTCAGAAAAATATTTTATATTTTACATTTACCTTTTTTGTTTTGAAAAGCTTTGTGTTTTATCTGAAAAAGAAGTCATTGCAATAACCATATAGTGGAATATTAAAATGAGGACATTTGTTTAAATATGCTGAAATAATAGGAACCACTGTTAGTGGTTTAACATTTGGGGAACTAGGTGCTTGCATAAAGCAGAGTTGCCAATCTGACCGTTCATGTGACTAGTAGACTATAACCTGATATTAAATGCTTAGTATGGTTGATTTTGTTTAGTTTCAACTCTATTTCATGCCATAATTTTTCTGCTTAGAATTTTTATCAGCATGGTAATCCAATTTTCAATTACAGGTGTACGCAGTTCATTTCAAGTGTAACAAAAAGCTGCTCAGAGAGTACCCAAATCTATTCAATTATACCAAAGACATTTTTCAAGTCCCTGGTATTAGCAGCACTGTGAACATGATGCATATAAAGCGTCATTACTATGGAAGCCATCCTTCCATTAATCCGTATGGGATCATTCCTATTGGTCCAGATCATGTTGATTATTCGTCGCCTCATGACCGAGAAAGGTTTTCCACATAGACCGTGTACACTGGAAAGTGAAAGATGAGGTATGGTGGCTGTTGACAAGTCTTGCGTTCACCTTTCAACAGAACATAGTTGATGTTTGAGATATTTTGTATGTATAGTTTCATATTGCGAGATGTGTGTTTCACTTTGAATAAGAAGTGCACCGACAGCTTGGCCTTATTGTAATTCCAATATATGTTTGTTTTCGAAGCTTCTTTTCTTTTCCAGGGTCTATACGAATTTACCAAGGTGTTTCAGTTTGTGATTCATTTGATGACAGCAAAAAGTTGATAGATACCAAGAGTAGGATAGTTTGAAGTCACTAATCATGTTATTATTTCATATGAAACAGCCCGAGAAGAAGAATGCTTTGGGCAGATGGATTAGATAATAAAATTATGTAAAAGATAAGGCAACACAAGATGTATATAAATTGTTAATAAACGTGGAGGAAAACACAGCTCTAGGTTGATAAACGAAATTAAATTGAGGTCCATCCATGACGCTTTAATGCTTTTCCGTTGGAACAAGCTATCAGCAATTAGCATCAAATTAATATCTTCTCTCTTTGCTTGCGCAAAGGAAATCGTAGATGCACAAAATTTCTAATTCATATTAGTACACGACTTGTAGACCTTCAGATAAGGTAAGATCATCCAACCTGATGTTGAAATCAGGTGCTACATTAGATCTCGCTAAATTTGATAGTATATTTTTGACACTGTAATAGGACAGACCTGTACAACATATGAATTTGGAACACGAAACAGATGACGTTTGCTCAAGACAGAACCACCACTTTACTCAAAATCCACAACACCAGAGAGAACTCAAATGCAAAGAGTGTGTGAAGCGATCCACGATCAAGTGCAAATCCAAACAGAGTGATCCCTCCGTTGTTGTGCTGCAAGTATGCCACTGCAAGGTCAAAACTTTCGGGTCAGTACTACAGAGACTGAATTATTTATGCTCCATAAAACTGTTCGCAGAATTTGAAACATAACTTGCCTAGTACATAATACCCACCTAAAGCTTGCCGGGTTTGGAAGGGAGACGGATCAGGTGTGGAAAATGGATTGAAAGTGTTGTTAGGTGACTCTGAGCTACCATCAATGGCGGTAGATCCTGTTACTCCATCTACCTCTTGCATTTGCATCAGTGTCTTTGCTTGGTCACATCTTGCAGATGAAGACGTTGCAATCATATGCCATCGAGTTGCTACTGATACAATTCCTTGAGCTCTATGGGTGATTCTAGCGGCTCCAAAGAGACATAAGAAGAAGCCACTTAGCTGAACAGCTGAACAAACCTGTAAGTTAACCCAAAATTATTTCATGTCAACAACTTTCCAGGACGAATGGAACAAAAAATGATTAAGATCAATTGCAATTTGATATGCTTACCACAAGGTCTCCAGAGTTGAAGAAGCTCTTGTCCCCCGTGAATGCTAAAACCAGAAGCAACGCTCCCAATTGACAGATCGTGATGGTAACCAAGCACGCAATGATAAAGAACCGATACCTGTGGCTTGTAATGGACAATTGTTTCTTGATCCTAACATGTTCTCCAAATATGACACCGGCATCTGATTCGTGTCCCTCGAACAGTTTATGCAGACCTTCGAACCTTAGTATCTGGAGCTCGCAGGTCAGCCGAAACATGACGCAAACCAGTAAGAACATCCCAGTTCTGTAAACCCACGAAACCAACCCCAAGACAAACATGATGGAATTCATAGGTAAACCGGAGCTGACGTATGGAAATGAAAGTTTCACTGTCGAAAAGAATATAACTTTATGTGCAAGTTCGACAACCAACGATGGCAAAAGAATGCATGCTAGGTACCGAAAAGCCTTATCAAGTTCCCGAGAGTACCCTCGTCGAACAAACAACGAATCTTGCTCTAGGCCGTCGAGGAACAAGAGCTGTCGTAGACCGTACCTATTGAAGAAACACTGAAGATTGAAAAAGGCTATCAATGCCAAACCTGACTCAGGAAGCTGAACAAGTATGTTGAAAAGTACAGGGTCATCCGACGGTGATGAGGATGAAAGTTCAATGCAGATGGAGCAGAAGGTAGGAACAATAACGACGAGAAATATGAAGACGAAGTATGATATGAATCTGCCGAGGCAAGAGGAGTGATCGAGAGCACACCACTTGAGACTCAAACGGAAGTTTTGTAGCTCACCCAAGAGCAGAGATTTGGATAGGGGGTAAGAAGGTTGAACTAACAAGGGTGTTGAAGCGTTGTGTAATGTCGTGCATCGATGGGATGGCTGTGAATCGACGCGGGCGTCATCGGAAGTAGTGAAGGCGTTCATTGTGGAATTTGAGCGGAAGACGCAGGATTGTTTAGCAGTCGCAGTAACAGGGATTTATTGTATCGTGAAATTGCTAAGAGCAAGAGGTCCGTGACCCTTCAACTTATTATTCTATGTTTGTCACGAACAGAAAAGGGTTGAAATATTGCCTTTTCTGCCACGAGAACCAGGACATGGCCAGGGTAACAAGTTAAGGTGAACATTATGTTGATGATTTGAGAATGTCTGATATTAAAGACAGTAGTTTAATCAAGGTGAAAGTATCAAATAATCCCTAAAATATACAATTTACCACAATTTAACTCTTAAAATACAATTAAGCTCCCCATTTTAACAAAATTTGACAAACTCAACCTTTATTTAAACAAATTATTAAGTGGTATACACCAATTGTATAAATGATGGAATTAAAATACTAAATCTTAGCTTCATCACTAACTTTAATCTATTTGTTAAGTCGTTGAAAATAAACATTTATTACTATTTTAATCTTCAAGATAGGGGTAAATAATGAGTGGTAATTAATTAAAGAAAAATAATCTGGGTGAATTATTTTGATTGCATGTTAATAAAAAATAACTTATTTACCTAATAATAAAAAAGTAACATTAAAAAGCTATAAAATGAATTTAACATTTTTTTATACTAATGCAAAATAAATAAATCAGATACTCATGTTTTCATTTTAAAGACTAAATTATTTTTATATTTTAAAGAAATGACTTGAGTTGGTTAGAATGGAATGAGTGGTTTATCTCATTTAATTTTTTTATTGTATTCCTTAAATCTTTAATTATTGATTTTACAAGGACAATTAGTATTAGTATCATTAAAACAACTTTGCCAATACTATTAAATAATGCAAATAAAGTTTTGTACATCATTACGTTAAAAACATCTGAAACCCCGTGGTGTCACCGTCTATATAGTTGCTATTGCACGAACATGCCTCTCAATTATTGAATTTTTTAATTAAAACTAATGTAAGATAATTATTTGAAAATTAATAATAAAATATAAGAAAAATCTTGATAGTTTTTAAAATTTAAGAATTAAAAAAGGAATATACTATAAGGGATCCAATATATTAAACCTTATCATTTATTTTAAATTTGACCAAAGAAACATTTTTGATCTAAAAACTTTTACAAAAATTTAACTTATATCTTAATATTTGGTAATGCTTAAAAAAAACTCCAATATTGTAAAATTCACTCTATTTAATGGAACTTTAAACTTTCATCTTAATTTCATCCAAAGAAAATACACTTGACATTTTTTCATTTTAAAAATAGCTAGTTAGGCGTAGGCGTCTTACCTAGCAGCATGAGTCACAAAAGGTACATTTTTCTTCATTTTAAATGCAAAATTTTTATCCACCATGATGGGGCCGTTAACAATTGCTTACAAATCAACCCTGCACGATATCAATACCTTCAAAGCCTTCCACCTTTAGCTTTTTTTGTTTAGTCTTTGTTCTTCCTCGTAAAATATTAGATGCAAGCGTTTTAATGGAGATATATAAGAAATCATAATTAGAGAGGATGGAGAGAAACTCTTAGTCCACTGTGCCAGTGACACTCATGACGGTAATTAAAAGGAAATTTTTGTTAAATGATATAAAAAATGGGAATGGAAGAAGATTTTAAGTGTGGGTTTAGAGGAGGTTTTTTTAGAAATTAAAAAACTTCATTCTTAATAAAAGGATATACAGAGGAGTGTTAAAACAATAAGCCAGCAGAGCATGGCTTAATAGACCCGACACGAAACAAGACAACAAAATACTCGTTAGAGCCATTACATTTTACCAAACAAAACGAAGCGTTGGGTAACTCCTTGGCAATTAGGGCAAAACTATCCATTCCTTTCTCAACCCTCTATGAAATTTCCCAATTCGGTAGGGTGAGATCGACTAGCGATGAGGAGATCTCGTTAAGGTGGAGAGGACGAAGAAATTAGCGGAAGATGGAACATCACCGCAAGGACTGTGGATACCAGGTGACCAGATCTTCTCGTATCGCGACTAGCACCGGGGGTAATCTGAAAACTTCCATGTTCCTTGCAGGTATCCGGAGACGAGCCTCCTACATCCCATCTGATCCCATCTGAAGCAGATGTTATCGTGCCGGAGGGGAAGCTCAACAGGCGTCTATAACTGCTTCTATCGATAGGCGGGGAGGAGCAGCACCCACCAGGTAGGTCTACCTCCGAAGCGTATTTCAGTAGTTGATCTCTCCTGAGGAGAGGTCAAGAGTTGTAGATCTGAGTTGTACTCTAGTTTCTGCATAGATATGTGTGGGGATTACGTAGCACCTTCCAGGAATTAGATCCTCCATATGTAGGCCATTCTTCTACTGCAAGATAGGTATAAATGATTAACAATCAGTTGCTCTCGAATGCTTGTAGTGATGATCTCTGTAAGGAAGTTCATTGAGGTGGTCTGATTCTTGAACCTTCTATAGCTCCTCTCCTGCTATAGAGCCTGAACACAGGTAGCCGTCGAGAGAAGGGTTATAACCATATCACAGTTCGACAAGTGTAGGTTAGGGATCTCTTACATTATGTCTAGAAGCTTCCAGGCAGTTAGGTTTGGTGCATAGAGGGTTGAGATTTTGAGTATTCTGGAGAAGCCACACTAAAAAAAGAGGTGGTCTCTAGACTCATCTGCTAGGTGACAGAAGATACAATGCTTAGGGGATGTGAGGAAATATAACCGATCCATTGTGCTCAATTTGTTCTTCATTGTCAGCCATAGCAGGAAACTCACATTGGACCTGAGGGTGTTATTCCAAATTAGAGTATCCCAACCTACCCTGTTTTCTGGCCTTACACTGAATTTCCTCACTGCCTTGGGTGTAATCTCTGCAATGGGGATACCCCTCCAAAAATAGGTGTCTCTCTCCCCCTGTCTTGTGAGAGGAGGAATGTGGAGGCCATTTATCTCCACTGTTAACAGTGTCCATACTCTATTAGAGATGATAGCCTGGAGTTTAGCCTTCTTGGGGATGCGGGCTAAAAGAGAATTGGCCAAGTTGTTGTGAATTAAAGGGCCATTTCCTGACCAGTTATCAAACCAGAGTGAAAGTCTGTCCCCTTCCCCAATTTTGCAAGTAATATGTTAATAGATTTCACCCCTCATACCTAGCAGTTGGTTAAAGAACCAAGTATAGCTGGGCTTGGGATTAAGAAACCAAAAACTCCTTCCTTTTAATATATAGGTATGCATCCATTTGACCCATAAAGTTTCCTGATCATTTAGTAACCTCCAGATTCTTTTAGACATGAGAATTCTATTCTTAATAACAATGGATTCAATTCCCAAACCCCCTTTCTCTTTGGGTTGGCAAATAGACTTCCAAGCTACCTTGGCCATACCTTTTTTCCCATTCTTTTACCCCTATAGGAATTGTTTCATCAACCTTTCTAATGTTTTGGCCAATCCTTTGGAAAGGAAGATGTAAGAGCTCCAGTAGGTGCTCACGAACAAAATCACAGATTTGAGGAGCTGTAGTTTACCTTTATAGGAGAGAGCCTTATTGGACCACAAGCCCAATTTTTCTGAATCCTTTCAACCAATGGGAGGCATTCACCAAACCTGAGATGTTTAGAGGAGATTGGGATCCCCAAGTAGGTAAGAGGGGGAGCTTTAACTTCCATACCAGTAGCTTAAGCTAAGGCATTCGAGAGATGAGAGGCACTCTTGGAGAGAATAATGTAGCTCTTGTGGAGGTTAGTACATAAGCCAGACATCTCTTTAAATTGATTGAGAGTGGTCATTAGGAGAAAAGCCGAATGCAAACTAGCTTGGCATAGGAGGATGAGATCATCTGTAAAACATAAATTAATTAGTGAAATCTCTTTACATTTAGAATGGTATTTGAACCTTGGCTCCCGAGAAATGTTATACTTGAGCAATTGGGTCAGGATTTCCATACAAATAAGGAATAGGTAGGGGGAGAGGGGGTCGCCCTGCCTAAGGCCTTTTTTCCCTTTAAACAATCCAGTGAGACTCCCATTGATCATAATCCCATAAGAAGCATTAGAAATACATTGGTGGACCCAATTAATGAAGATTGGAGGAAAGTTTATCACTTCTAGTACTTTAAGTAAAAATTCCCAGTTGACACTATCAAAGGCTTTCTGTAGATCAACCTTAATAGTACAATTTGGGGGGGCCCTCTTGCAAGTATATCCTTTTAGGAGTTCTTGAGCCAATATAATGTTATCTCCAATATCTCTTCCTGCCAAAAAAGCCCCTTGATTATCACTAATGAAAAATTCAGAACCTTTTTCAACCTATTAGACAATATCTTGGCTATGATCTTATAAAGGAAGTTCATGCAAGATATAGGCCTGCAGTTAGTCCATGAATCCGGGCTGGGGTTTTTAGGAATAAAGCAGAGGAAAGTCTTATTGATTTCTTTTAGGAGTAATCCTTTTAAGAAAAACTCCTACACAGCCTCTTTGACAAGACCACCCAAGCTAGTCCAAGTTTTCTAGAAGAAGAAACCATTTAATCCATCCGGCCCAGGGGATTTAGAACCATTCATGCTGAACACCACCTGATCTATTTCCTGATCCGTAACAGGCCTAGTGAGCCTGTGAACTTCTTGATCTGGGATTTTAGAAGTAACAAACTGTCTAAGATTGAGGTCCTGCAAAGTTTGGGGAGAGTTTGACCCCAGGAGTTTACTATAAAACAATAGAGCATCCCTTGCTACCTCTTCTTGGCCAAAAACATCCCTCCCATATTGAGATTTAATTGAGGTAATTCTATTGGTATGCTTGCGGGCTAATATAGTGTTGAAGAAGAACTTAGAGCATCGATCCCCCTCCTAGATCCAGGATATCCTAGATCTTTGTTTCAACAGTGAGTGTTGATTAGCCACAACTTCCAAATACCTTTTTAGTGCTTCTTTTTCAGCTGAAGCTAAATTATCATCTGAGGGATTCGTTGCCAAAGCTTATTGTAAGGCAAAAAGCTTGTCCCTAGAGAGGTCAATCTCCTTTGTCAGATTTTGTCCTCTCTTCACATTTAGAAGCTTCAATTCCTACTTTATAGCCTTAAGCTTCTGGAGACATATGTATTGCTTTGTCCTATAACACCGAAACTCCATATCATTCTGTATTGCTTCTTGAAAGCCCTCCATATTAACCAAAAAGTTATTAAATCTAAAGGGGTGTGGTGATTTGTGGGAAGAGAATAAATCCATTAGCTTCATAGGAGTGTGGTCCGAAATACCTGGATCTGGGAACTTTACATATCTGAAAGAGAAATAGGAGAGCCATTCCCCATTTATCATAATTCTATCCAATTTTTTCCTGATGTTCCAATGAGAAACCTGCTTGTTGGTCCATGTAAATGCATGGCCTATAGACTTTAGATCAACTAGCTCCACATCCTGAATACAATCATATAGATCCGTAGAATAATTCCTTAGGTTGCAATTCTCCTCAACCTCAGATCTGAACAAAGTAGTATTGAAATCTCCTCCAACCATCCACGAAGAGTTTATAGAAGGTTTGATCCGACGCAGAAAGTTCCAGAGATCAGTTCTCTGAAAAGTAGTATTGAAACCATAGATAAAGGTAGCTAGAATCCCTGTGTTTTCAGATTTAAAGCAAATTTGAGTGTGCAAAAACTGGGTATTGCTCTCCAGAACTTCTTGTTTCACAAAAAGGTCATCATAGGCTACAATAATCCTCCCATAGGCATGGCATTGATGGTTGGATATGAATTGTCAATTGCCACCCAAACAACTTAACTTATTTAGATTTTCCTCCTTAATTTTTGTCTCCAACATGCAAAAAACCCATGGTTTCTCCTGCTTCACAAAATGCTTTAAGGCTTAAAGTTTTGCAGGATTATTTATTCCTCTCACATTCCATAGGACTATTGACATAATTAGTTGGTTTTCCCCTTGGAGCTTTTCCTACTGCTCCTAGTGTTTTTCCTAGAGGTAGCTGGCTCAAAGAGAGCTTCTTGAATCTGATCTGGTGGTCCCTCAACTTGTGATGAGCTACATTCTGTCATATTGTCCCCTAATTCCTCATCATGATGATGTTCTTTAATATGAACTTCACCTTCATCCGCTTCCTTCATTTCAAACTTGCTATTAGCCAATGAGTCATCCTTGGGCTGATCGGGTAATGCTTTTACCTCCTTTGGAAAATTGCTAGGGCTAGTTGATAAATCAGTAACTATAGGGGTCTTCTCTTGTGGCACTATTTCAGTTAATGTCTCCTCCTTATACATTGTTTCTGCTGCCTCATTAGGCTCAATGTGCTCAATTTCCATCACTTCCCAATAATCTCCTTTAAGGAACAACTTACCTGTCGATTTCCATGCCTTGCCTTGTGCCTTAAGGGATGGTTTCCATTGATAAGTTACCATAACACGATCTTCTCGCATTGAATTCCCATCTGCTAGTCTGAGAATAGCAATACTATCCTTCAATTCCTTAGTTAATTCCATACTCACACATATTCTAGTAAACCCAATGCGTTTTCTCAATGTTGTATTTTCATCCATACAAAGTGGTTTGCCCAAGTAACTTGCAAGCATACTTAAACCTGTAGTAGTCCAATATTCCAAAGGAATATTGTAAATGTTGATAAATGTTGATCCATAGGGGAATATTCTTCGTTCAAATTTTCTCAAGCTCCATCCTGATTGCCATATTTATAGGAAGAGGGGAAGTTGGGACACATGCCAAGGACCCTCTTCAATGACCTTTTGGGCTTCTGATTTGGAAGAAAAATGGAAGATAATGTTGTCCTCTTCCGAAAGTATGATCTCCATTAGCCCTCTACCATTCCAATTCCTCTTGGCCCATGCTTGAATAACCGAAAAAGTTGGCCTTTTCTCTATGAAAACGCCCACCAATGTTGCTTCCCACGTGCTAGCTCCTTGTTGTAATTCCTCCAAACTAGGGGCGACCATAAGTCATCCCTCTTTCTCAACAGGGGGCCTATAGACCAATGAAGAGTTGGATTTGTCCCCAACTACTTGTTTCCAGGTTCTCCTTACTCCAATTGCAAGATTTCCAATGGTAGGGTGAGTTTTCAGTGGGGCAGCAGAGGTATTTATAAGGATCAGGTTAGCTGCAGTAGAAGGAGCTCCTAGTGGGGTAGCAGTGGCTCTAATAGGAATAGGGTTTGGGGTTGTTGTGGTGGAGGTAAAAGGTGGCGTGAGAGTGCCCAAGGAGATGGGGGTAGGGTTGGAGCTAGGGTTTGGGTTTTGGTTTTTGGGGAGCTTTGGGGGGTTTCTGTAGGATAGAAAGGGGAGGGAAATCAGAGTCCATGGATAGGGAATTAGGAAATGTGCTTCTGGATGTGTTTCTGAAATATAGATACAGGAAAAAAAAATGGAAGATTGATTTCCTGAGATACAGGGTTTTCTGATATTGTGGAATTCTGAAATGTAGGAACAGTAAGAGAAAGAGATGCTTGATTTATTAGGGAAGCTGGGGTTTTCTGAGAGGCAGAAAGCGAGGTGGAGGGAAAAAGGAAAGGAAAGGAAAATCAACAAAAGATGGGAAGAAGAAAGCAGTAAGAAGAAGGCAGCAAGCAGAGAGTAGAGGAGGGAGTAGAAGGTTGGAAACTACAGCAAGAAAGTCTGCCAGCCATGGTCACCGGTTTAGAGGAGGTTTTGATAAAGAAAAGAAAAGATTATTGAAAGGGGTTAGTAAGAGCCATCATTTCTAAAGAGAGAATTATCTTAACGAGAATGGATTCTCAAGATTTTAGGATCTAGGTAAAGTGTTAAACAAAGGTGAGCTTAAACACTTTCCAAATGTTATGAAAGAAGGAATCCTTACTCCTCCAATGGATCTTCATAAAGTTTCAGCCATTGTTTGGTCGTCTACTTTGGTTGGCATTTTCTGGAATAAGCGACATGCTTTCCTAGTGGTGCAAACTTGGGTTATGGCTTGCTAGGGGAAAAAAGGCCTGGAGAAAGAAATGCTAAGGGTTGATGACTCTTTTCTATTCAAATGCACAACGAGAGCTGTCTAAATGATATCATTGAACAAGGTCCATGGCATATTAGTGACCAGCCTACGTTCATTCAAAGATGGAGGCCAGATACTAATTTTCATTTGGGAAATATCGATGATTTTGCTTTGTGGGCCAATTTTCATAACGTACCTCCTGAATTCTGAACAATTGAGGGCTTAAGTTTCCTAGCTAGTTCACTAGGCAATACTTTATGTATGGATGCTTAAAATGCAAATATGGAACGTATATGCTTTGTTAAACTTTGCATTGAGGTGAAAAGAGATTATGTTCTTCCTTATTAGCTACCAATCATGAAGTTAGGTAGGATGGTGAGCTTAAAGAGTTTATTGTGTCTCTATCCTATCTTTGGAAATCCAATTTAGTAAGGAAAAGTTGGAAAACAACTGGGAATTTTTTTAAAACACTGGGAGTCATAATGAAATTATGGGGATCATATCTTCTGAGAACTCAAAGGTTGACTTAGCAAAAGAATTAATGGAGCAAATTGCAAACCAAAAATCACTAGGAAAAGAGTTGATTTCTAACAACTTGGGAGTTTAGCAAGATATGGAGAGAGTAAACATACTGATGTGAGGAATATACTTGAGAATGAGAATTCAATTGTTGCTATAGATTTGGAGAATTCCCTTAATATTAACATGGAACATGGTCGTATGTTTATAACAAAAAAGCTCGATAGAGCTTTGGTTAACCAAAGTTAGTTGGCTAAGAATCCTTACTCATTTTTTGAATTTGGGAATAATTCATTTTTCAAATCATTCATATATCAACATTCAAAATATCCAAGCTGTGAGTAAGCCAGGGGCTCCTTTCAGATTCTTTAGTGGCCTCTCACAGCAGGATGATTTCATGCAATTAGTGGAATCTTATTGGAATCTTAATGTTGATGGTTTTAAATCCTTCCAACTTATGCAAAAGTTGAGAAAGGTTAAAAATTCTCTCAAAGCTTTCTCAAATGCTAATTCTAAGCAGATTAAGTTCACTTAATAGTTGCTTAGTGAGGCTCAAAAGGCTTGCTATCTATTCCAACATAATAATCATTCAAAGCATACCAAATGTGCAAGATTAAAGGATCATCAGGATGCTTCAAATTTCCATAATTCCATCTTGAAACAAAAAGCTCGTATGAATTGGATAAAATACGGTGACTTTAACACCAAATTCTTCCATACTTCTTTACTTATAAGAAGGAACATGAATACGATTGTGGAATAAGAAGGAACATGAATACGATTGTGGAACTTAAAGACTCCTTAGTAAACTCTTTCTCTGATCATGAATCATTATCAAGGCTCATAAAGGAATTCTTCTTACAGCTTATGGGAATTGAAGAAAGTTCTTATAGTACTCCTATATTAGAGAACTCTTTGATAGTCCTTTATCTCAGGGATTCAAAGAATCACTACCTACTCATTTCACTAGTATGGACGTCAAAGAGATCTTATTTAACTTACACCCCTCTAAATCTCCAGGGTTGATCGGTTCACTACTGGGTTTTTTGCAGAAAATTTGGGAGATTATTGGTAATCTATTTACAGAAGCCGTCTTAAAGTGCTTATTGATAAGAGTAAATTGCATTGTGTTTCAGAGCATAGTTTGATATGTGTTTATCCATTAATCTGACCATTTAGTATATGTTTAGGTTAGAATTATGTTAGCAGGGACGGATCCAGAAAATTTTTTAATGGAAGCAAAATTTTGTTTTTTTTATAGTATCAAAAACTTAAAATAATAAGTTTTGTATATAAAACTTCCTTGTATGTTAATCTATTAATTATTTTTGTTTTAAGTGTTTTATAGGTTAGTACAAGCATCTAAGCTTAAATATTATGTTTTTGATGTACATCGACATGTTTGCTAGTATTTTAGGGTTAATATTGAAAAAACGGAGGATTTTTGGAAAACATTTAGGCTAAAAACAATGACCCACTAGCTTAGACGTAAGCCACGATCATGGCCTATAGGGCCATGGTTGTGGCTTGCATTGGGCAAATGCGTCGGCACTCAAGAACATCAAGTTTTAAGGGAGGTTTTGGACCTTTCGGATCTCGAAAAAATCCTAGGGTTACCTAAAACACAAGAGGATATTTAAAGAATAAGAAAAGAGGCAGAAAGAAACTTTTGAATCAGCCACCTTGAGAAACCCTTGAGAGAAATCATTGAGAGATAGAGGAAAAGAAGAAAGAGAGAAGAGAAGAAGTTGACTCGACGTACTTTCCGAATCAGTAGGTTTCTCGATGTCGCTACCTTCCATCATCCATTTAGATTGTATTTCTTATTTAATTTCAGTTTATTATTGTATAAAATTGGATTGAATAGTTGATGATAGGATCTAGAATGTTGAGGATTTTCTAAACTCCCCTTCGGAATTTTATTCTTGAATTAATGAAATCTGATTGTTTATGTGTTTATTGGATTTGTTGTGGTTTGATTCTGCGATTGCAAATTCGGTAATAAACTGATAGGGTAAATAGAATGAAAAACAATTAAATTTGACTAACGAGAGTTAGGTGATTTAATATAACAAGAATTGAACCAGATCGAGAAATTATGTGAAGAGAGATCTTACATAGGTTTTCGATAATTTATTAGAGAATTTCAGAACTAATAAGGATTTGGATAGGTTGTGAATTGAGAGATTGCAGCCTTTATAATCTAATTATGATTTATGGTTAATGGTTATAACTCGAGAGAGAGTAATCAACCCTAGGATAGTCTAGAACCAACAATCCGATAATTCATAATTATTTTGGTTAGCTTTAAAGATAGGTAAAATTCCCTTTCCCTTAATTGATAATTTCTTTCAGTTGATTCGTGGGTGTGTTGCAATTGCTTTGTAATTAGTATTTCGTATTTGATTCTTAATTAGATTGATTGAATTAAGTTCTCATATTAGTTTCGTGCAATTTGAATTTTTGATATTGTTTCTGGCCGATTTTAGGATTAGATTAACACCCTCCTCATGAGATCGACATCTTTGTTACTATGCTAATGAACCATGCTGTTGGACCCCGCTACCGGAGCCCAACCCTCTTACGAACACGAAACCTTAAGCGTGGCCATTACCCCGAATGGTTCGCTCATTGAACCCTTAATGGACAATTTTCAATTCATATTCACTATAATACAGATATTTCTTTACAACATCCCAAAAATCTCCTCATAAGATGCTCCATGGCGAGCCCATATCAACGAGTCACTAAGATTTAACTCATTCCTCCTACGCGTACACCGAATTTGGAAAAACTTAAAAATCCTAAATTTATTTTGAATTCTTCATAGAAATTATAGCTTTATATCTCTTGCTCAATTTGGTGAAAGAATTACCTCAATTGGAGTTCTACAACTCAAGAAATCAGCAAAATACCACAACGTGCACAAAACCCTAATCATGCTCTCTTAGTCGACCTCTTACTTGCACTAATACAAGTTTCATCAAATCAAATCCAATTGCTACAAAAGTTTATGGAGAGATAGCTACATGCATGAGAAAACCATTTCCACAAGAATCACCTCAATTGGAGGTCGGAGGAGGGAGTTATGATCAAGAGAGTATACCATGTTCATTCCCCAAAATCACATTGAACATACTTTGGCGAGATTGCCATAACTTTCTCTACAAATGTCCAAATGCTTTCATTATTGTACCATTTTAAAGATAACATCAAGATCTACAACTCGTATTAGAGGCCTCAAAGCGAGATTCGCACTCTAAACTGGTCAAAATTGCAAATTACTATAGCTGACCCGAGGCTGTCCGTTAAACGGACACGCGTGTCCGCTTAACGGACACACACTGGCCAAAAACACCATTTTCATCCGAGACAGTCCGTTAAACGGAAACACTCCAAATTCACCCGAGAAGGTCCGTTAAACGGACTGGGATGTCCGTTTAACGGACACATACTGGGCAAAGTGCCCCAAACCTTCTTCCAAGCCATTCCAATGCTACCAAACACCATTCTAACTTCATATATACTTCAAATCATCTCAATTTCAATCCTTTAAGCGATATTCAACTTCATAATCATCTAAATACTAAAACCCAAGCATCAAACTCTCAATCCTCAATTCAAACACTCAAAATCACACACATAACTCTAACCATCTACCATAGCCATCAAGTTCATCTTTCCATCCAACATCATCCTCCAAAATGCTCATATCACACACTTCAATATCCAATCTCATCACACAAACTTCCAAACTTCTATATACTATTCTAACACAAGCATCAAGTCAATACCCCAACAAAGAGGCATACAAAAACACAATCATTAAACTCAATTGTCAAAAGGATGAAATCATATACAAAAGGAAAATTCCTCAAATTTTCCATTCTTATCATAAAGCAAAGTAATTCAATTTTATTTACAAATCGAAATACACTTCTCACTTTACAAATACAAATAAATGCTCAAGGAATGACACACTTAATAAACTATACAGGAGATCAACTTAGCTAAAACAAAAGCTAACTATGTCTTGTCCAATTATTGCAAGGATCTACTGATCTTTTTAGCCTGCACCTGAGGAGGGGAAAAATGGGTTGAGCTTGACAGCTCAGTGGCTAAACCATTTATAGCCAATAACTTCGAGCCACACAATCAAACAAATACAAGTACATACAAACATGTATAGTCATACCTACATCAATGATAATTCAACATTTACAAGCAATTGCCATTTCTCAATTCAAATCATCAACACATATTAAATGCATCAAGGCACATATAGATCATCGAATGCAATGCACAATTC
>JAOQMR010000213.1:18661167-18675436 GCA_027563865.1 Erythroxylum pelleterianum
CTCTAGTCCATCTCTGTTCTATTGTTGTTCCTATTGTATTACTACTGTGTGAGTGTTCTGGACTGTGTGTGTGGTGCAATAGTTGGCTGTGCAGGTTCAGTGGGTGAGCTAAATCAGTGTTAGAGATTTTGGTCTCTAACAAGCTCTCTCAAGTTTATGGGACTTTTGGAGAATAAGACCATTTAAAAATTTTATGGCCCTCTAGCAATGATGCCTTGTAATTAAGGATGGAAAATGCCAGCCTGGCCCAGCCAAAACTGCAATCTGAGCCTAGTCTAAAGCCCGAGCAGGCTGCCCAAAACGTCATCATTTTGAGCAAGCGGTCAGGGCTCGGGCCACCCTCTCCCAAGCCCGGCCTGAACCCCAGTCAAACCAGGCCTGGGTCAACAATATCAAGACGAGCCTAGGCCCAATTGCCATCACTATTTGTAATCACTAATGCTCCAACCAGTAAGAGTTAATTTGAAAAATACGGAAACTGTTAACACAATACTCTTGATAAAAACATTTGGAGATTAACATAAACCTGGCATGAACTGTCTTCTTATGAAATCAAAACCAATAACAGCATATTGATAATTCTAGAAGTGAAGGCAGCATAGAGTTATGCCAAATTAACCCAGTTTAGATTTCTAAACAAATTGGAATACAGAGTAAAAACAAATTAATTTGTTGCCTGCAACATACCATTCGACCCCGAACTTCTGGATATAGTACATGATCTTTTACTATCACAAAGTTTCTATCCTGAAACAAAAAAAAAAAAAGAAGAAAAGAGAATCAGACATCATTTAAAATGCAAGCAGAAAATGATTAAACATCACTTAATGTCCTAGAAGAAGATTTCCTCCACCAGGTACATGTTTCATAATGAACAGATGAAAACATCAATTACCTGCAGAACTTTCAGCGCGCTCGCATAAGTTGAAGGCCTTCCAATACCAAGTTCTTCCAGTTTCTTAACCTGTTACATTCATAGATTGTGTAAAAGGAAGGAGAAAATCCATATTGGGCATCAGAATTAGCACAAAGGATAGATAGTCATCTGGTCATAACGACAAGTAAGTACCAAAGATCCCTCAGAGTAGCGTGAAGAAGGCTGAGTAAAGTGCTGCATAAGCTCCGCTCCACTGAGAAGTAGTGGATCCCCAGGCTGAAAACAAGAAAGTTAGAGAAGGCACACCCATGAAAGAACCAAGATTGCTTCACAAAAGTGCAAGCTATTAAAGAACTATACATACAGACATACATAGATATATATATATATATATATATATAAACCCCTTTTTTGGCTTACGTCATATATATATAGTACCAACAAAGTAACTTTGTAAGAAAAACAAGTTATTTCATAAGAAAAAGGGGTATAAGCTAGACACAAGACAAAAAAAGTGGTCCCACCATAATCCCTATAAAGCCACCTAATAATCAGAATTCTAACAGAAATTACATAATTCTTTATTTTGTCTCATGTTAGAGTTAATTTCCACGGCTGAGAATACTACCTTCAGAAGATTGAGAAATTCAAACAATTTCTGAGGATAATAGGAATCATTATCCTTGGTTCTTGTTGCCCCAACTTCAGTATCCTGGAAAAACATACAATCATGCAAGATACTAAAATCAGTTTTAAGAAGGGAAATAATACAGGAAACAATAAAAAAAGGTTGCGATTATGCACAATCATTTAGATGGAATGGATCAATACCTCATAAGCTGCTTGATATCCAAGAAAATCGATTTTTGATGATGTAGATCTGAATAAAATGAACTTGCCAGCATCCCCAACGTCGACTTGCACCTACTTAGACCAGGAATGTATCACGTAAAACATAGATAACTGCAAGTGCGACATAACATGCTACCAAGTTGTTTAAGAGTGGAAAAGCATAGAAAGATATACCAACTTTTCCTGGCTAATCCCATGATTTGTGAGAATAACTACATATGCTCCAAATTACTAAACTTAACATAAATGAATTAAGAAGCCTACAAAAAGAATAAAACTACAAACGAGACTTTTGTTTTAAATCCATATTTCAGAAAATGAACAAACATTTCTTATTCTAATGGCAGCTCATCAAGCACTTTTAAGGATCAAGGATGTATATTCAGGAGACGGAGCAGACAAGCAAGTTATCATAGTTCTCATATGCTGAGAAAAGAAATATCTATTTAATGTCAGGGACTTTTGTACCTCTCATACAATATATATTAAATTTCTTAATTTATATTTAGAAGAAAAGTGATTCATACAAAAGAAAAACTCCATCTTGAACACAAACATTGGGTTATGGGTACAACATAATATCCAAGTAAGCTAATAAGTTCATAAACCCATAATACGAAGAAAAGTTGTATCTTGGGGTATAGGTCCTATCATTAGACCACTCTTATATTATGACCTTGTATGATGTGGGACAACTTACTTCAGATTCGCACACCCACAGCCCATCCCCCCAAGCCCACTTTCAAATTAATTGTTGGATCGTAAAATGGACCACAACCACAATCGAGAAAAATGGAATTGAATTCAAGTGTGCTGGACAATTTTCAAAGCAAAAACTCAAGGCTTTGGGTTATCACTAATGGCATACTCGAAATAAGTACATAGTGGTAGAATCCACATTGTGGAATGTTACTATATGAAAAAGGAAGATGGTGATGATCTAAAAAGTAGTGAGAACATTAGAAACATCAAGGAAATGAAAGAGAGAACAATATAGGTGATGATGACATATTATTTTGTTTGGAAAACATAACCTAGAAGCTAAAATGACCTTTTTCTGCATAAACCTGCTCATTGTAGCTAAAGGGAGATCAATATAAAGAAGTTCTTCATTTACATGTATAAAAATCATTTACATCCCAACCTGTTCAATCATAACAGGTTCCATCTGGCATGCTAATGTTTGAGACCAAATAAGGGTGTATAACTTCAAGGCATCTTCATCAAGGACTTCAGTGAGTGTCGCTACAAATTAAATATAAAAATTCCAACAGTTATTTGGATTTTATAAGCTCATTTACAAGTTTAGATGAAAAAGATATATATCTTCAAACATCAGTAACTTACATGGCAATGCGCAAATATTAGTAGGTCTAATTGCCTCATGGGCCTCTTGAGCATTCTTCAATTTTTTAAAATATTTATGTGCACTCCCTGATAAAAATTCTGAGCCATATCTACAAGAGAGTTATTTGATAATCAATCAGAAAGACCATATATCATAAAATGTTGCCATCACTGAGAAATGAACGAGCAATGTAATGAACCAGACCCATTCACTAATTCAAACCCTGTTTGGAAGGCCAGTTTCCCATCCCACATGCTCAAGCTTAAGCTACTAATAAACTCAGTTTAACTCTACAAATAAAACTTCATCTTTTTTTTAATGGGGCATATGATGAGCACACCAACAAAAATAAATGAAGATAAGGAAGAGAAGAGAGATATAGGGAGAAACAATTGGAAAGTTGAGAGCTAATTAGGGTTTGTGGAGAATAAAGAGGTGGAAAGAAAAAATAGGAACCTGAATTATATTATGTCAAAAACTAAACATAAAAATAACTAGTGAAGTATTTATAAGAACCATGATTGAGATCACACTAAGGAAACTAAAATAATATTTTAAAAGATAATTTATATATTTGCACCTAAAGTCTTCCAATAGAGGCATTTATTAGTTACCATAAGCAAAGGCTAGCCAAAAGGTTTAGTTAGTATCAAAGTGGGTAAATCAATCAAAAGAGTATAGATGATAACAGCCAGGAAATACAAGAATACAGTAAGGAGTCTCTTTTAAACTCTTTGAGGACACAAGTCAGGGTTGAAGCACCCATAGGGGAAAACACTGATGCAGTATGAAACAAGTATATACAACACTACTCAAAATCCAAAATGATAAATTAGTTTAACCCTATGTGAAGCACCTTTCAATGACCATAGAACGTATATCTTTAACAGCTTCGTCAGAAATCTGCAAGAAAAAAACTCAAGGAAATAGAGGTTAAGAGTCATCAGAAAGCCATTGACAAATCCACACCAACTCATAAAAACTTTGAAGCATGTTTCATGTTGACCAGAGATTATTAGCATTGATATTGTTATAATTACACCTATAATCTCTCCTATAATTGAGAGATTTCATAGAGTTAATAGCTAGATTACTTCCTAAATAGTCCTAGGAATTTTGTATATAAACCCTTGTTCCTATGTACACAAAACTATGTAATACAAATGATCTTCAACTTTCAACATTTCAAATTCTTTAATGTGCGTAAAAATTAAAATGAGGCCATTCCTAATTGAAACTAGGGAACCTAATCACCAAGTTCTTAGGCTTATTTTTTATGAAATAATTCATTTAACAATTGAATTTACATTATTGCATACTCATGATTAAATGAAAGAGACATTCAATGATCTTATTGAATAGAGTCACAAACTAAAAATCAATTTCACCGTGAAATTCATGAAAGAAGAAATCTTATCCTTTAGTCTGAATCACAAAAATCAATAGTTCAAAATGCACCAGCAACTATGATATTTTAAGTGACCTTTTCAATTAAAGGTCAAACATTTTATTATCATTAGGCACCAGATTATCGCCACCAGCAAGTGGAAGACAGATGCAACCACAACTACATTACTTTTGGACAAAATCAAAGGCAGCAGAAGCATGAAATGTATATAGCCCCACAATAAGCGTGAAGATATCATATCAAGGGACTGGGCAATGCAGGGGATGTCATTTCACCTGGAGTTTATACTCACATGCAGGCCATCAGTTCTATGGTATGTTATAAGACCAGTTACTTGCCCGTTTGGTAATTGAACCCCTTCATAAAGCTGTTGGGCCAGCTGTACACACAACAAAAATTCACAAATAGCTCAAGTCAATGACAATTACAACAAAGACACACAAATAAACTTATGGATTCAAAAACACTGATAGTTCAAGCTCCTTGGTAGAAACACAAGTCATTTTTCCTAGGCATTGGACGACATATATCACCTCTCCAAAAATTTTACCAAAGGAAAAAGAAACATTGATTGATTTCCTTATGCTTCCAGTTCTGAACAGCATCAGAAAGCATCATTTCACAGCTCAAACACATGGACAACTGAAAATGGCTTTGTAGATGCCAAATGGATTGAGCAAGACAAAAAACCAGAAAATAAGAGCAGGAGCATTTGTTACCTATCAATTCCAGTATATCTACTGTACAACTATGGTACCCAATTTACACACAATTTCTCAGTGGCCAAAAGAGTTAACATGTGGAAAGAGAACCAAGTTGATATGACCTTCATCAATATCAATATTACAGGAAAATAGGGTTAATCAAGAAAATGATCACGAAAACATAATAAAAAATACATGAATTACCACACTATAAAAAAAGGGTTTGGGAGTGACAAAATCCTAGGGTTTGGTTGCCATTAACAAGTTAGATAAGATCAAAGTTTTTTGAGAACATAAAACAGAAGTTACTCTAAAAGGTTGGAAAAATTCTCTCCAAAGGTTTTTGATCTCCAAAGTATTAATCATGTTGTAAAAATTAGGAAAAACAGTGCTAACATTAGATTTATTTTTCAAGAGGTAAAGTCATGCGACTCGGGTACAATCATCAATAAATGAAACAAACCACCTAACACCCGAAACATTTGGAATGGTAGAAGGTCCCCAGATGTCACTATGAATGAGAGAAAAAGGAACAAAGGTTTTTTTTGTTGCTTATTGGAAAGGAAGCAAGTTTGTGCTTGGCAAGTTCACAATCATCACAATTAAAAACTTCAGACGCAAGACCTTTAAATAAAGAAGGAAACATCAACTTGAGCACTCTAAAAGATGGGTGACCTAAACGACAATGATGAAGCCAAATTTTATTTCGGTTTGACATGACAGATTCGGGAAAAAAGTATGTAGATAAGGGATTTCCAACTCCTGTTATACTGTGTTTTTTTCCAAGAAATAAAGATCGTCTCTCTCACTAGCACATCCAATCATCTTCTTCGTGGTTATTTTTTTAATGGAAATAAGGCTTGCAAATAGCTTTGAAACATGGAGAACATTTCTTAGTGTAAGGTCCTTGTTTATATATATATATATATATATCCCCTTGGCCCAGCTACGGTGGTGATGGATCCATCGGCCATTGTGATCTTGTTTATGGCTACAATTGGAATTATAGGAGATCAAATGTTTGGAGGAACAGGTCATATGGTCAATGGCTCCGGAATCGATCACCCGCATGGGAGGAGAATTTCTTTTTGAGACATTAGTATGAGAGGAAGAAGAAATACCTGAAAACGCCATGAACAAGTACCTGTTGAGGTTGACTTCTCAAAGGACTCCACAAAGGTTTTTAGTTTCTCAATTTCTTCGATGTTAAATTCAGGGGCAAATTTTTTGGAATTTTCTTCACTAGTTGACAAAGTGCTCACCATATGTGCCTGACTTCGATCATTCCCACTTCGATTGGGCTTGCCATGAAGTTTCCAACACTTCTCCCTAGTGTGACGATGCTTCTTGTAGTATGTGCATAATAGAGATTATCGATTAAATGATTTGGTTGAGTCCCCTCGAGTAATTAATGAAGGATTGTTTGCCTGTTTCAATTCTGTGGTCTTGGTAACGAGTGCAGAACCATCTCCCCTTGAGGTTCAAGCATAACACTTCGACGTCCCTCTTTCACGCGTATAATAGAGATTGTCTCATTCAGAGACGGTAGGTCTACTTTTTCTAAAATCTGCACCCTTACAGCATCAAATTCAACGTTTAATCCAGCCAAAAATCATAAATACGATTGTTTTTCCACAAAACTCTTCAGAATTGCTGCATATTCACTGCAGCGCATTTGGATGCACTGATAATGGTCCATTTCTTGCCACAAGCTTTGTAAGAGACTCGAATATTCAGTAACAGTCTGAGTCCCTTGTTTGGTTGTTGAAACTTTCATCTTAATTTCGTAGATTTGTATAGCATCATTAACCTTGGAATATGTCCATCGAATAGCTTCCCAAATCTCCTTGGCAGTTCCGAGGAACATACATGTATCACTAATTTCTGGCAACATTGAGTTCCATAACCAGGACATTACCATAGAGTCTTGTTCATCCCACACCGCAAATTTGGGATCGTCCTGCGAAGGACCTGTGCCCATTAAATCGCTCAATTTCCCTCTTCCTTTTGGGACTGTGCGGACCAATTTTGACCACTTCAAGCAATTCTTCCCATCCGATTATAGCAGCAATAGTATTCTCGAATGCAGGCGCACTCGTGACAGGGCTGTTGATTTTGGCAAAACTTTTGGGTGATTTCGACATGATTGATTGAATAAAACAAAGGGTAAAAACAAGAAAATATGAGAGAGAAGGCTAAGACGATTGAGAGGAACAATGAAGATGGATCTCGATTGGGTATGACCAGAACAAAAAAAATAAATTCAAAGTTTACTAGAAAAGAGCCAACAGCTCTAATACCATGTCGAATATCATAAGAGAAGAATGAAATTCTTTCTCATATATCATAATTAGGTTACAACCATTAGTTTATATACACAATTGTCTAGCTTAAAATTAGTAACAAACTCCCTAAAAATAGGAAACTCCTCCAAATCTGTATCTAACTCTAATTCCTAGAAATCAGGGAATTATACGATTTTCTATAACTATACAATCTTTCCAAATAAGACTACATAATTCGACAGAGTCCATTAAAGCTAGATGGAACCAATTACCTTGCTTGGTCAAGGTCTTGTTTATTGTTCATTTAAGTTCGGGGTTTGCAGCGATATGTTATAGGAGATAAGTCAAAGCCAGCTAATGGTGGTCCAACACTCCATCAATGGTAATAAAATATCTCTCTTTTCATTCATGTTTACTTGACTCGATGCAACTGTAAATTGCTCAAGGCTACCTACTATTCAACAGTACATAAAAGATCTGGAGTGCAGCTTCTCAGACCTATTCTCAAGAGGGTAATGATGTTCAGATCTATGAGATACGAAATAAGGCACATGAGACTAAACAAGGAGAGATGACTATAGCATATTACTTTGTTGAATCAAGTGGTCTATGGCAAAAATGTCGAGATTTCTAGCCTACACTATCCACAATATTGAATTTTTAAATATGGACAGAGTGTAGAGTCCACTATCAAGAATTGGGCTTGGGTCAACTATTGTCCAAATAACTAGAACTAGTTGTTTGGATAGTTGACTCTTACCACTTATAAACCCTTTAACATTTTCATGTCTAGGCAATATAGGACACTCTAACACTCCCCCTCAAGTGCAATTGGGGCTGGACATCCAATTGTCACTTGAAATATACGCAGTGGTAACCGAACCGAGCCGTTGGGACTGGACATCCAGACGAACAACCAGGAAATTAATAATCCAAACCAAACCTTCTCTTATACCATATTGAATTTTTAAATATGGACAGAGTGTAGAGTCCACTATCAAGAATTGAGCTTGGGTCAACTATTGTCCAAATAACTAGAACTAGTTGTTTGGATAGTTGACTCTTACCACTTATAAACCCTTTAACATTTTCATGTCTAGGCAATATGGGACACTCTAACACACAAGATGCAGTTAAATTCAAAAACTAAAAGAAAAAGAGCATGTCTATTATTTTCTTCCTAGTTTCAATATGGAATATGACCAGAAACAAGTACAAGTTCTAGGTAAGGATCCTTTCCCTTCCTGAGACAAGCTTACTCTTACATTCAATAGGAAGGAAGTTAAAGGAATGTCTTAATACACACAAACCCTATAGAAAAAGTAGGGCTACTTCTCAACAACACTCCTGAACCAAAGAAAGGGAATGACCAGGGTCCTTCAAATAAAGATCACTTGAAATGTGATTATTGTGGTAAACCGAGGCATACTAAAGAGAGTTGCTAGAAACTTTATAATCGACCAACAAGGGTACATAGAGGTAAACAAATGGGTTCCACTAGGCTACAAGCAAGTATGTCCGAGAATATAGATGCACCTTTGACTAAAGAAAAAAGTATTGGTGGTTTTTCCAATGAAGAGGTGCAAACTCTACAATGTCTTTTGTCTACACTTCACTCATTCAAACTATTTCTTCTTCTACATTTCTTGCTCATTCTAAATCAGAATAATTCATAGGTTGTAGATTATGGAGCATTAGATCATATGACATACTCCACAAATATTTTTTTTACCTTACACTCCATGTCCAAGAAAAAATTAAGTCCAATTCTTCATCTCTTATATCTAGAATATGTTTTGTTAATTATATTTCTTCCATTAAGATATCATCATTTCTTCATGCTCCTAATTTTCCTAATAATCTATTGTTTGTCAATTTCCTTGCCAATTAACTAAATTGTAAAGTTGAATTCTATCCTACTTATTGTGCATTTCAAGAATTGAGCACATGGAAGACGTTTGGTTTTGTTAGACTGCAAGATGGTTTATCTATGCTAGATAGGAGTAGTCACTCATTGCTATCTTATAAGACCCGAGTCGTAAAAGGAGATTCAATATCTGCTAACCAACAATTGAGTCTCTTACATAAGAGATTAGGACATCCATCTTTTAATGTTTTAGAAAGATTATATCCAAAGTTGTTTAAACAGTGCAATTAACATTTACTATTTTATAATGCTTGTTAATTTGCCAAACACATAAGGCATTATCATCCTTTAATTAATAATAAGAGTTTTGTTCCTTTTATGACTATTCACTCTAATTTTTGGGGTTCTACTCAAACAATTCCCTTATTTGGTTGTAGATGGTTGTCACCTTTATAAACTATTGTGCTAGGATGACATGGATTTATTTGTTGCAAGCAAAGAATGAGGTCTTTTCTTGTTTTAAATCTTTCCATAAAATGATTTGCACACAATTTGATGCTAAGGTTAAGATTTTGAGGACTAATAATGGCATAGAGTACATGTAAGGTATTTTTTGTTAACATTTAAAGGTTTAACGTCTAAAACTATCATAAAACTGGTATATAGTAAAGATTGAACAAATTTTAAATTTTTAAAATAGGATTGAAAAAATAGACTATCTTTGCCTATCGAAGACGTTGAAGTTTAACTAAAGAAGAAAATTGTTAACTAAAAACTAACTAATTTATTCTAATTTATAAAAACTAGTTAGTTTACTAAACCCAATCATTTAATTAATAAACCAGTAGGTTTTTAATAACAAGAGTTATTTATATAAACCAAACCAAAAATTGATCAGTTCAAGATTTTTACAGCTGAACTTGCTTAACCAATTCGATTTTTTAATCATTGGTTAATACAAGTTCCCAAATGAAGTTTCTAAAAGAAAGAATAGGCATATATTAAAAGTGGATAAAGCTCTCATGTTCCCTAAATGTCCTGAAAATCAATAGCATATCTTATTAATTGAATGCCTCCAAGAACACTAGGCTTTAAAATTCCTTTGGAAATGTTGCAAGGTACAAATTCTTACACTATACCTCCTGAAGTTTTTGGTTCTATATGTTTTATTCACAGAAAAATTGTAGGAAAAATAAATGCATGTGCTCTTAAATGTAAGGATGACAATAGGCCAGGCCCAAAGCCTAATTGGGCCTAGGACACATAACCCAAGCCCAAGCCTAAGCTCGAACCTGATTGGACTTGGAGGCCTAAAGCCCTATTAGGCTAAAATTCAAGTAACGACGTCATTTTACATAAAACCACGTTTTTTCCAAAGTTTCAAGCCCAGGACCTAAAATGAAGACGTTTTCCCAAAAGTTTTAGGCCTAGGCTCATTTGTCATCCCTACTTAAATGTGTGTTTGTTTGGTACTCCACCACTCAAAAAGGTTATAAATGTTTTCACTCACCAACTTGAAATTGAGTAAGGATGTCAACTTTAGGGAATTAGAAGACTACTTTTCTCCATCCCAATCACCTATCAAAAGCGAGAATAAGGAAGAAGAGAAATCAAACCATTGTGTGCCTAAATAGATATTTAATCCAATCATTAATAGTGAGAAGGAAAAACCTAAAGAGTGGAAGGTCTAATAAGTCAAATTTGAAAACATATTCTCAGAGAAAAAATGTAGAAAAAGCTATTGCGCAGTTCTACCTAGCCAAATGATGTCTCTAAATTCAATTCCTACGTAATCATCCAGTTAGTCTCCTCTGTCTCTCAATGCTTCTAACTCTAATTTTGTTACTGATGATCTTGATGTTCCCATTACTTTTAGAAAAGGTGTTCAAACTTCCACTAAACACTCTATACCTAGCTTTGTTTCATATGATTCACTATCACCTTCCCATAGAACCTTTATATTGTCATTATCTTCTACTTCTATTCCATAGGATTAGCAGGAGCTTCTTATTGATCCTAAATGGAAAGGAAATATGGTTGATGAGATGAAAGCTTTGACAAAAAACAAAGCATGGGAACTTGTTACTCTTAAAGTAAGAAAGAAACCAATTGGCTATAAATGGGTTAAGCATAAGGCCAATGGAACTTTTGATAGATTTAAGGCACGATTGGTGGCAAAATGGTTCACCTAGACCTATAGTATTGATTACGAAGAAATATTTTCTCCAATGGCAAAGATGAAAACAATTAGAATTATTGTCTTGTGCAACTAATATTGGTTAGAATTTACGCCAGTTTGATGTTAAATATATATTTTTGCATGGAGATTTAGAAGAAGTCTATATGAGAATTCCCCTTAATTTAACCATGAGAAAACTTAAGGAAAGGTTTGTTGATTGAAGAAGGCACTATATCGCTTAAAGCAGTCTCCTAGGGCATGGTTTGATAGGTTTAGGAAAGCGGATCATTGATACAATATTGATCATACCTTATTTAACAAACACTATAATGATAAGATCACAATATTTTTTTCTCTATATTGATGATTTAATGCTAACAAGCGATAATATGGAGGAAATGATTAAGTTGAAAAGAAACTGACCTGCTAGGTTGCAAGCTAGCAAATTCTCCTATTGAAGCTAATCATAAATTACGAGGAGGAGCTGGTAAATCTAATGACATTGGTAGATATCAACAACTAGTTGGAAAGTTGATTTATCTTTCTCACACCAACCTGATATAGCATATGTTGTAGGTGCGGTTAGTATATGCATGATCGTTAAGAGTTACATTTAGATATTGTACTAAGGTACTTAAAATTTACACCAAGAAAAGGGTTACAGTTCTTTAAATATACCTAAAAATAGAAGGCCTCATAGATGCAAATTGGCAGGATGTCCTAACGATAAAAGGTCTACTTTTGGTTATTGCACATGTATAAGTGATAATTTAGTTACTTGGAGGACTAAAAAGCATACTGCAGAAGATGAGTTATGACTTCAAAAATTAATGCACAAATTACAATTGTTGGATGAATTTTTTTGTTACATTGTAATAACACGGCTACTATTAGCATTGCTCACAATCCAATTCAACATGACAAGACAAAACACATTGAGATTGATCGACATTTCATCAACGGAAAAAAAGCTATGGGACTACCAACATTTCTAATGTATCTTCAGAAAGCCAATTAGTTGTTATTTTTACTAAAGCACTTAGCAATAAGGTGTTTCATGTCTTGGTTTACAAGATGGACACACAAGATACCTATGCTCCATCTTGAGAGGAAGTGTTAAGTTGTATATTCCTAGTCCTGCGGATTGAGTTTTTGTGTATTCCTAATTTAGTATGGTTTCTTTTTTAGGGCCTAATTTATAAATATTATTCATGTACATTATGTTTTCCTATTTTAGAATTCTTAAATATATATAGGGAATGTTGTAAATTACAAAAATATATGAGAGTTGTTTTTCTCTTCCATCTTTGCCTTTATTATTTCAACATCATGACTCTCCTGTTAGGAGGTTGTGAAACTATATGTCCCATTCCCAAACACTTGATGCATTTTCTATCTCAATTCCTAGGTACAAAAGTGGAATTGATCTTAACTTCACAGCCGCGCTAGAAACACCAAAATTGATAATAAGCCTCTCTTTAAGTTATCTTTCTAGCTTCATGGCCATGTGCATCATATCCTCCAGACTCCACAAAGTGGTGTAGCCCCATGATATTGACAATCTATGCGGTTCAGCCACAAATATATTGAGTCGTTGTCCCTTCTTAATCTTTCTCCTCATTCACATATCTATAATAACATCAATCTCCTTATCGTACTTCTCCACACTCTTAGAACCTGATAGGTTCCAACAAACAGGTAAGGGAAAATAGGTACTTTGCTATTGATTTCTATAAACCGAATACAGATAGGCTGGTTTCGAGGACCAGCAACCTCCCGCCTTAGGCTCACTCTCTCAATCAGTATACTCAACATATCCCCACTCTCTCCTCGTCTATTGCTTATTTATACTAGAATTTGTTATTCCTAACAGATTCGGTTAGCTGACAACCAAGTGGTTGTCAGCCCCTCTCCCCCAAATAACAGAACACATGTATATGTATATATATATTTACTATATATGTAAATTTATTTCTGAATGTCCTAGTTCTACCAATACTCCCCCCATCAGCTTCACCTTGTCCGCAAGGTGAAGGTCAGAAAATCTAGCTTGCATGTCTTCATATGAGGTTCTCCTCCTCCTCCAACTCCTCCTCTTGTTCTGTTTCTTCATCCATGGCCGCCAAAACTTGGAGCTCTACCTTGTTGCATCGGTGGCCTGGGCTGAACTTCTCATCACACCTGAAACAGAGTCCTTTGGCCTTCTTATCTTGTAGCTCACTCACTGTCAACCTTTAGAAATTTCCCATCGTCTGATTTCTTTGGCTGTCTGAATTTTTGGGTCGGTTCGAAGTAGTCAGTTGACTCCCTTGGGCTTCTATTTCCTCCTGTACATGATCCACTCGTGGTCCCATCGGCCCCCACTTCGGACCTGTTCCCCAGCGACTCCAACGTAGCTCGTTCATGCGCCGAAACTTCTCCTCCACTTGTTGAGAGAGTTCCATCATTTCCGCTAGATTCCTAGGCTTTAGGATCTGCACTTCCAGCCGAATCTCCTCCGCTAGCCCATTCATGAATGTACTCTCCAGAACTGCGTCGGGTAACTCCGGGAGAGGTGTTGCGAGCTCGAGGAATTTACTGGTATACTCTCCCACGGTGCCGATCTGCTTCACCGCCAGCAAACGTTGACATTGGGTACCTTCGTGTGCCAGCCGAAACTTCTGCGTCACCAGCTTCTTGCACTCTTGCCAATCGACGATGGGCCGTCGACTCTCCACCCACCGGAACCATGTCAACGCATCTTTTTCCA
>JAOQMR010000213.1:18681746-18705787 GCA_027563865.1 Erythroxylum pelleterianum
CCCTTCGTCTTTCTTCTCTCAACAGTTCCAGCTCCTTCTCTATCCCTTCCATCCGGTTATCAGCCTTCTTAGCAGCCATGGTTCAGGATCAACTGCTCTGATACCAGTTGATAGGTTCCAACAAACAGGTAAGGGAAAATAGGTATTTTGCTATTGATTTCTATAAACCGAATACAGATAGGCTGGTTTCGAGGACCAGCAACCTCCCGCCTTAGGCTCACTCTCTCAATCAGTATACTCAATATATCCCCACTCTCTCCTCGTCTATTGCTTATTTATACTAGAATCTGTTATTCCTAACAGATTCGGTTAGCCCCTCTCCCCCAAATAACAGAACACATGTATATGTATATATATATTTACTATATATGTAAATTTATTTCTGAATGTCCTGGTTCTACCAGAACCCTGAATCAATGTTTGCTACCTTTGATAGAGATCCCAATAATACGAAATTAGCACAAAATATTTCTTCATCTCCTTCACGTTATGATAGGTGATTCTCAATTGTTCCTCCTAGTGAAAATTTGATGATCCCATCAATCAACAACATACTAAACTTCACAAAAACCAATTCAACATTTTCTCTTCTGAAAAATTATAGCAATAAAAAACTAGCTCTACACATTTCTCTCACTCCAAGTAGGCATTTAGATCTATCTTCCTTACAAAAGGTAGTATGGTCATCTTGATGCTATCCAATATGTTCTCCACCCTTTCTCCATAACCTCTTTCATAGCCCATACTAAATCTACCCCCTCCTCATTCTTCCTCCTCTTCCTCATCTACCACCCCTTAGGTTTAGCTCTCTTAAGTAGTTAGCAGTACCCTCAATCCCATGTCATCCATCCTGACAATTGGAGGAGGATTATATTGCAATCCAACTAAGACAACTTCATGTTTCTCCAATCTATCTCTAGTTTTACCAAATTGTTGAATAAGTCAATGTTTTAAAAATCGAACGGAAATTAAACTGGTATGATAATAAGTTTAACATTTAAAGTTTCAACCATTATTAGATCATCATAAAATCGATACACAATATAGATTGAACAAAATTGAAGAATTTAAAATATGATTAAGGAAAGAGATTATCTTTCCCTGTTGAAGAAGTTGAAAATTAATTGAAGGAGATTGTTAAACGAAAACTAACTAATTTAGTCTAGTTTATAAAAACTAGTTAGTTTACAAAAATCAGCAAATTAATTAATAAAATAGCCAGTTTTTAATAACAAGAGTTATTAATGTAAACTAAATCAAAAAGTTGGCCGATTCAAGGTTTTTACGATTAAACCGACCGAACTAGTTCAATTTTTTAATCATTGGAATAAGTTGCTCATACTGTCCTTAAATGATATTCATGAAGGGCTTATAGTCTGCTCCCACTCTTCCTCCTCACTTCCTTGTCTTTGGACAAGATTCTGCTTCAAAGTTGAGTCATATTATATTTGCATGAAAAGTTAGTACCAAAAACACTTTCTCCCATGTTTCTCTTAAAGTCTCACTCGACTCACAACCCAAACTCTTGAAAAAAGAAACTAGACAATCTAGGTCAAGAAAGCTAGTTTAAATCTTACCTCTTTGTCAAATACTCCCAAAAAAGTAAATTTGGACAAGAAGCAAACAAAAGAAAATGAATAAATAGAATATATTTGATGTATCAAATACCTTTCCTTGTCGGAGATGAATTATAAATCCTTACTTGTAATGGATATTGCAACTAGTCACCCTTTTTTGTGTAAGCTTTAGATGGCACCTTCTAGGGCTCTATTGACAAACCCTACTTGAACAATATCCTTTTTCTTTCTTTTTTTTTTTTTTTACTAACTTGAAATCTCAAGAAACAAGGAACAAGAGCTTGAGAGAAGTTAAATGTCCATAAGTAGACACAAGAATTATTGGAAACGTAAACAAACAATACCAAGAACAAACTTGATTATATAATTGTACTCTGACACTAAATTTTATCACGACCCTCAATAATAGGATCGATGAGATTCGATATCAATATGACAAGAACAAGGTTCGTTCTATCAAAATAGGTTTAATTAAGAACCTAATCACGAAACACATTGAGAAAGAATGAAAAATATGAATTGCCACACTTCAAAAAAGAAGTGATTGGGACTGATAAGACCCTAGATCACCATAAGCAAGTTAGATAAGATCGAAGATTTTAGAATATCTCAAACAAGAATAACCCTAAAAGGCTTGAACTAATTCTCTTCAAGATTTTAAATTAACAATATTAATGGTCATTTCCCAGGTACAGTCATAAGAAAGTCTCTTATATGCATAAAACCTTAAAACTAGAATTCTAAAAGGAAATAACTACTTAAAACAACGAAACCCTAACTAATTAAAACATGTGTCCAACACCTATCTTGGACAACACAAGCGTCAATTTTGTTCTAAAACTTTTGATGTGTAAAACAAAGACGAGTCCAATTTCAGTTACATGTTGAACTCTGATGTCAATTTTGCTTATGTTTCTCCAGTCTGTAAGCCTAGCGAAAGACCAACATTAGTTTGTTTTTGAGTTCGACATCAATTACGTTATGTAACCCCATTTGATGCTTGACTTGAACCTTTTGCAAGCTTTCCAGGCCCCTCTTCAAGCCTCCTCTAAGTAGAAACTCGTGTAACTTGAGTCGACGCTTGATTTCCATCACAAGTAATGCATAACATGGCTCCCAAACTCCATGTATCAACATAAAGAAGCAATCAAACAAAACCAAAGGTGCTAAAAACAGAGCTCCCCTTCAATTTTGTAACAACTTAAACTTGTAAGAAAACCCACCTTTCTATTGCTAAATTGGCCATCAACCCCATTAACCTAACATTACTCTTGTCAATGCCAAAGTTCCAAATCCTTGATTCTAATTTTAAAAATAATAATTACACAATACAGGGTAACATAATAGTTACCAATAAGGAAATTGGAGAATGATCATATATCTGCCAATATAAATAGATGCACAAGTCACATTCATAACTATAGACTACACAATAATCATAAGCCTGTCTTTCTAATGAAAAAAGTATTATGAAAGAAATTTTTAAGATTTAGAGGTTACTTGATTAAGAAAATAACATAACAAAGGCGATAAAACACAACAAACCTCCATTGTGTATGTTGGACTAAAATGCAACTGCTTTGCTGCATCTTGCTGAAGTGTTGATGTAATATATGGAGTTGGAGGATTTTTCTGTATTTTGGTCTTCTTAGTCGCAACAACTTCAAAACTTGCAACATTAATCTTCTGTTCAATATCCTTTGCCACTGTATAAGAGTTAATTGATAGCTGATTTAACTTGTTGGAATCAATATGTGTCAAGTGCGCATTCATTACTTGGTCCCAATCCTTTGTGTTTAACTGTGCAACTATAGTCCAATACTCTTGCGGCTTAAATTCATCAATTTCCAGTTCCTTGTCACATATAAGAGATAGTGCAGCAGATTGAACCCGTCCAGCTGATTGGCATCCTGGTAATTTCCTCCATAATAATGGTGAAATATTAAATCCAATCAAATAATCAAGAGCACGACGTGCAAGGTAAGCATGAACCAAGTTTACATCAATTTCTCTTGGTGCTTGTAAAGAACTTTTGATGGATGTTTCAGTAATTTCATGAAAGACGACTCTTGCTATAGTAACGTCTTGGCGTAAGGCATCCTGTTGTCTCAACATTTCAACAATATGCCAAGCAATAGCCTCTCCTTCACGATCAGGATCTAAAGCTAGGATAAGATTTTCTGATCTAAAAGACAAGGCAAAGGCAAAAATAGTAAGATATCAACATATTATAGCTAGAGAAAACAACAAGCCACGTATGACAAGAGCATGAGCAATAGCCCATGAAATCTTGGTGACATAGATACAGACCAAAAAAATATGGCCTCACCAACATTATTCAAGTTGATTAATAGTCATAAATAGAAGGGACCAAAGCACACCTACTTAATGCAACCTTGATGCTCTTAAGACAAGTCCATGCAGTAGAAGGAACTTCCCAAACCATGCTAAAGTCATCATTAGGTCGTACAGATCCAGACCTTGCAGCCAAGTCCCTGACATGACCATAGCTAGGCAAAACTTCATACATATCACCAAGATACCCCTGAATGACATTTGCCTTGGTAACAGACTCAACCACTATAACTGATTTTCCAGTCGCGGGATATAACGGCTTCAATGTTTTCCCAATTGATTTCCTCTAGAAAACTATGATGTTAGCTTAAAACAAAGCAACCAAGCAAAGGATACATCCCTGATATTTCTATATATTGGTAGTTGCTAACCTCCTTTGCTAGACTCTGGCCACTTTTGCCGGTAGTTGCCATCTTACTCCTAGAGGATTTGGTATCTGCTTCCACGTCTGAAGTAATAGTGTCAGAAAATTGTTGGCTGGTTTTTCCTCCTTTTGACTGCTTCTTCATCCTGCCTTTAGGCCTTGAGTTCGGTTTACTATTGGTAATAGAAGTTGAAACAAACGATTCCTGCTTGACATTTCCTTCCACCTTCTCACTAGAAATCGAATCATCAAACTTGAAGAAGGATGATGTGCTTGAATTGGCAATTCCCCGTTCACCAAAAACAGCCAGTGGTTTTATCTTCTTCCAGGATTTGCTATAGCTAACCATGCTTCCATTATATACAATTACTCTTGAGCCTTTGCAAAAATGTCTTTTAGCCAAAGCTTCACAATCAAATGTACTCAACGCATTTCCAGGCCTTGCAAGGCAACCAAGGATCGATGCAGACCTGGACGCACCATCTAGGCGACGAGGAACAACGGAATAGTTGGTGGAGTTAATTGAAGACAACAAGGAGAGTTCACTTAACTTCTGTTAGGGGCATTACACAACGAAGCATTAGTTCATACAACAATAGCAGTAAGTACAAAGACAATCATGCCTATCTACTACCAAGCAGGTTCACCGAAGATGACATTTTATTTTTGGGAAAAACATTAAAAGGGTAGAGATGAACTTCAATTATCTACCTTACTGATCAAGCTTTTAGTGTGGTAGGTCACGGTACGAAGGTGAGCAAAGAGAGAAGAGAGAGAGAGAGAACATACCTTGGCAATAAATGGATAAAGACGCAAAACTGAAGAAGAAGAAATAGGAAGTATTAGAAGACTCCTCTGCATGATCTGGCTAACATTAAGAACAAGTGCTGTAGTTGTTTGGCCGAACGGAGGTGTGGAAGAAATGTTGGGCAACGGGTGGCCGGTGCAGCGGGCAGGAGAAGGGGGTCTTTGGGATTTTGCCTGGGCTTTAGGATATGGGCGCGGATTGATGTTTCTACATGTTCCGTTTCTCCAAGGCCGATTAGTTTTTATCTATTTTGGTATTTAGTTGAATTTTAAAAAATTATTTTGGAATAATTTTTTATTATGAATTTTATAAAATATAAATTTAGTTTTAATTTTAATTTTTATAATTTAATTTATTATTAATTAAATATTTGTTATTTTAATTGTACAATTTATTATAATCCTTACAGTTAGTTTAAATTTTATATCTTAAATTTAAATAAATAAAAACTAAAACTAATTATTAATAAAATAAAAATTTTAAATATAAATAATAACATTTATTTTAATAATTAAAATGTATTAATAAACAAATATTAATTTAAGAATAAAATTGAATAAAAATTTTAAATTTTACTGACTAATTAGAACTACTGAAGATAATGAAATGTTTACACTTTTATCTAATATTAATCACATAATTAATGGTGTTAACATGGCACACTGCGTTAGCTGACCCATTTGACAAATAATGAAATCTATGTTGCACGTACCTCATCCTCAAACCCGATCGTCCACCAGATCTTTCACTGTATAATCATCGCTTGCTGCCACACCCAAATCTCCGACTATCCCTTCGAAATTTTATACCAAATTTAGCGTAAAAGATAATATTTTAATAATCTTTTTACACTAAATTTGGTATTATTTCAATCACTCTATCCCAAAATTTTCATGCCAAAATTTTATTTATTTATTTATTTATACAATTAAAATAAAATCATTATTCTTAATTAATATATAATTTATTTTAAATTAATATTATTTAACAAATATAATTAATATTATTGCAACAACAAATTAATAACATACACAAATATAATATTTTTATTGTACATTTAATCTCTAATTCTCTTAATTACAATATTGTTCCCACAAATATTTAATCAATACATTAGGAAGTTCATAATGAGCTTCTTTATCTTTAATTTGCTTATGTCTAGTAAGAAATTCTTGAAATATAGTTGCATTATCTCTATTAATATTAATTTCAGGGGCTGACATTTCGCTCCAATCTTGTATGGCCGATTGAGTATCACATTCATCCTCAATAATCATATTGTGCATTATAATGCCTGTTGACATAATATCATGTAATATGAATTTTTTTCAAAAACGTGCCAATCCCTTGATAATTGCAAATTGTGACTAGAAAACTCCAAATACACGCTCGACATCCTTCCTACATACTTCTTGCATCTTTGCGAATAACTTCTTTTTTAGGCCTTGGGGATCATGAATGGTTTGTACTAAGGTAAACCATTTTGGAAAAATACTATCAGCTAAATAATATCCAGCATCGTACACTTTTTTTTTAATAATATAATAAGCAGAAGGTGCTATACCTTTGGCAAGTTTTGCGAACAAGTGAGATGCCTCTAACACATTAATGTCATTATTTGACCCTGGCAAACTAAAATGTGCATGTCATATCTACAAATCATAATTAGCTACAGCTTTAAGAATAATTGTTAGGAATCCACTACATCTAATATATTGTCCTGCCCAAGCCGTTGGACAATTTTGCCATGTCTAATGCATCCAATCTAAGCTCCCTAGCATCTCTAGAAAACCACATTCTTCATTAATTTTAAGCAATCTTGCAACGTCATTAGCATCCGATGCTCTTAGATACATCTATCCAAAGACCTCCACGATGGCTCGACAAAATCTTTTCGTACTTTCAATTGTAGTTGATTCTCCAATGTTAATGTATTTCATCAGTTGAATCAACTAATACACCATACATCAACGTTCAAAATGCTGATGTTACTTTTACCACATCCATATCTCCGTTGCATAAAGTAGTCGTCATGACCTTCAACGACACCAACAAGTTGTAGGAATAAATTCCAACTCATTTAAAATCACCTGCGAAACATTGCTGCATTAAATCTTGGATTTTATGCAAAATAATCATCTCATAGTCTTTGATCTGCTGCACCATGATCACGATAAATTACTATGTGACTAGAGATTGAGCCTTTGTGCTTTGGCTAGTTCACCATATTATTCATATAGTAATCCATTGCAAGGTTGTTATTGGTGTATGCAAATAGTAACGTTTTATTTTGTGCTAATATTGCATAAGTGAGATCCAATTCATCCTCCGATGATGAGGATGATATATGAAAAGTACTAGCATTAGTACTCATAGTCGTAGACAAATATGGTGAAGGGTCCAAAGAAGAATTTGTAGTGATCCATTCCCTTATATGGTAAATAATTTAAGACAAGATAAGGAATCTCTGTAAAAAAATCTAACTTTATCTCCTCCCGACCGTTGGATTAGATTGCATTCATCTCAACCATTAATTAGATTAGATTGCATTCATCTCCACCTTTCATTAGTATTTGTATCCTATCCACACAATATCCAAGACAAGATAAGGATCTCTGCAAAAAAAATCTAACTCTATCTCTTTCTAACCGCTGGATTAGATTGCATTCATCTCGACCGTTCATTGGTATTCTTATCTTTTCCACACATCTCTATAAATAGTTTATTTGTTCTACTAAACAAAAACTCTCATTTCATATAAGACTCTTTGAAATCCTAAACTATAACACTCTTTCAAACTTATCCAAAAAATGACAAGCTCAAATTTTAGTGTAAAACTTTTAAATACCTCTCGAAATGCATCTTATTAAGTTGAAGAAGATCGAGTCCTACGCCATGTATATCTTAGTGTTTTACAAGTCCCAGTTACTAGTAGAGATCAAGCTATGGCTCAGATACAAAGATGTAGCGGGGTACATATACGGTACGATCTAAGACAGAAACAGCAGAGAGCTATTACCAATAACTATTTCTCTTATGTAAATGATAATAATAATAATAATAAATAAATAAATAATAAAAATATTAGCAACAAATAATAATAATAAATATAAATATAAATATAAATACAAATACAAATAACAAAAAAATAAAAAAAAATAAAACTAATAATAATATAAATATAAATATAAATACAAATAAAATAATAATGATAATAATAATAATAACAACAACAATTAATAATAATAATAATATAAATAACAATAATAATAGAAATTTTTTATCTATTCCATGCCTTAAACCAAATAAAGTAATACACATTCTATTCTATTCCTCATTTTTTCTATTCCACAGAATAACTATTCTATTCCTTACCTATTCCATTCCGTGAACCAAACAGGCCGTAAGTAGCTATAAAGTTGATATAACCGAGCAAATCAAACATCCAGGCAATTACAATTCTTGTCTTTTAGAAACATAAACATTAAGGCCATGTTTGGTATAAGAGAATAGCTCTTATACTCCCTTCCTATTCCTAGCATATTATTAATCCTGTGTTTGGTTAGAATTTGAAGAATAGATAAAACTTTCCCGACTTATTTTATCTATTCGACGAAAATATATTCTTCTTATTTACCAAAAAAAAAAATATATATTCTTCTTCAAGACAAATTTATCCTTCACGTTAATCCTCTCAAAACTTCTCCTTCTTCGACGTCTGACAAGCCTCCCTCCCGAAATCCATTCCTTATCTTCTTCAAGCTCGTGATTCTCCTATTCCTCGTGATTTTTGTCTTCTGTAAGACAAATTTATCCTTCACGTTAACCCTCCCGAAACTTCTCCTTCTTCAACGTGACGAGCCTCCCTCCCGAAACTGACTGGGCTCTTCTTCAAGCTCGTGATTCTCTTCTATTCCTCGTGATTTTTGTCTTCTGTAAGTGGCTATTTTCGTGATTTTTGTATTTTGTGATTCCAATGCGGGTTTTGGGTTTTTGTCTTCTATTTTCGTTATTCAGATTCATCTCTTGGGAAATCTCTTTTATTCTTGAATTGAAAAGGGGATTGCATTTACTACGTTAAATTTTGAATCCTTAAGAGGGGATACTTGAACTCAATTGTATCAATCTAAAGATTAACTGTGTCTCAGTCTATTTAATTGTTCACCACTATGCTTATCAGTATGTTGGCGTTAAGTTGAGTTTTTGGGCTTTATACATAGGAGATTTGCCATTGCTTAATTGTCACAAGGAAAGGGGGCATGTTTAGTTTCATCAGCCTATAAACCCAAACTATAACATGGTTCTGCAATCGATTTTCATATGGCAGACTAACCTTTGTCATTTTAAGTTCCTCTGTTTTTACTTTATCGTATATATGTGTTTGGAAAAAATGGGGCGGTTGGTTACCGGAGTAGAGTCTTCATGTATTAAGATTTTTAATCTCAGTAGTAGATGAAGGAGGTTTGATATGTCTGTTGAATAAAGCAAAAACATAGTTCTTCATTTAGATCCATCATAGCTGAGCTCTATTTATATTACTTTACCATATGAGCAATGTGAAGTATGTTGATTGATATGTGGCTCTTGGTAAGATGTAAGTAGGCATCAAATGATTTGATATCATATGTGGTTTAAATATGATGAATCAATGTATGTAGTTTTGTCTTCAAATTACATAGTCTATAAACTGACTTTTTCTCTATCGTAAGTTTTAGTTGTTGTTCCTGTTAGAAAAATTTCCTGTTTAAGGAGATCTGCCTTTAAGGTAAATCGCTTGTACTGGTTTCAGTTATTGTTCCTGTTAGACTTTCATGTGATTGGTCGGTCTCTTATACCGAAGCGTGTTGTTGATGATTTGCTTTGAATGCTAACCATGTTTGCTCATTTTAGCCTTAATCATTTCATGTATACATCTACAACTGAATAAAGAACTTGCTGGAAATCATTTATCAATGAACTTGGTGGATGTAAAGAATGGTTTTTCTGGGGCTAGTAGATTGCCATGTATATTCCTAATTAGATGTAGTAATGAGATTGTTTGAACGTGGTAAGTATCCTGTTTAACCAAAGGGCAGTTATCTTCTGTGTATAGAGGATAGGTTACATTGTACCACACCCATTACACAACATAGAGATGATGAATAAGAAAAAGGTCCCATGGGCACTAGGTATACGATTCATTAAGATCTGTCAAATGTTTTTGGATTGTTTTATATTCATAAATGCGTAATTTTTTCTAAATTTGCATTACATTCATATGTATAATTACAAAATGAAATCAAATGTGTTGTACATTCTAATAGTTATTATAGAGGTGGGTATTTTGTGAAATCCTATTATATAAACAACGAAATATTAAACAGTGATTTAAGATAATAATATGTGATTAATGTTGATGACTCTTTAACTAATATAACAACAAGGCTTACTTAAATTTTTTGTGAAAAGTTGAATTACAAATTGTACTTTTTGCCCACAAAAAAGTGTCGAGAATAAAATTAAGAATTATAAATAAATTCTTAATGGATGCATTAGAGCGTGTGGTCACCATGGTGCCCCAACTGGCTCTGATATTAGAATGATAGGAACCGAAAAGGGAAGAAGTAATAAAAAATAAAGAGAACAATTTACCAGATGGATATAGCAAGAATCTTAAACAAATACCAATATGATAACCCAAAGGAGAATCTCCATTCGTAGACAGAGTATGTAACCATACACGCCATGTACCGTTCTAAACACTAATTAAATAGAAGTGGAATAACTAACTCCTAAAACTAAGACATGTATTATGACAACTGTTTCCTACTAATACTGACACGTAAAGCATTAACTATCCTTGAACTATTAGCTCTTAACCCACGTTCTCCTGGTAATTGTATAACAGTTGCAAAGTGGAAAGTTGGTCTGAGCCCCAGTCACGTTTCTTCCTTCTAGCGTATGTTTTGATGGGCTGGGTCATATCATGATAACTAGGGTTGATAAGCCATTGTTTACGCTTGCTAGGAGCTTTGGGATTAAACCATTTCTTGGCCAGAAGAACCAAACTTTTCTTTGTTCTGATAGTAGGACGGTGGAAAGTCGATACTTAAATCTGTCTTTGTGTGTTTACTTTCTCCTTTTGACATTTGTTGGACTCAAATCAGTTCCCTTCATAGCTTCAGTAGTTTTCTGGAAGCGAAATTGACTCGATAAATTTTTGAGATAGAAGTGCATTGATCTCAATCACAGCTTAAACATGTGGTGCATCAGTTTTTCATTTTTCCCCGAGTCATATTGAGTAATCTCCACATTGATTTCATCATGTAGAAGAATAGAAGTTTTAGGAGTTAATGCTGATAATTTTAGTTTCACAATGTTGCTAAGTTGTTTTTGTTGTTTAAAAAGGGTGAATTTTGATTTCTCTGTCTTGTGAAAACTTGGATATGAGCTTGACCCTCCAATATTCACCACTATTGTACATGGGCTTATCGTTGTGGGTAAATTGATTCATCCTATGGGAGTTTTAGAACAGATGGTTAAGAAAGGTTTATGTAAAGCTAGAAATGCTCCTATATTTCTCCAATTAGTTTAGAAGATGGAAGGGAGTCTTTACTTGGTAGTTCTTAGTAGGAGTTAAGTGATATAGTGATCACTACTCTTTTGTGTCATGGCATCATCCTTCTATGTGTAAACTGATAAAATAGCTATTTTCCAGGCTAGGAAATTCAGCTTTAGAGTACAACAGGGAATGATAAGGCTCACAACATTACTTCTTTGATTACCTGTAAATGGAAAAGGTTGAAGATTGCATGTTCTGTATATACATGCATACAGTTCTTGAGAAGAAGGTCAAAGGATCATGCCTTGAAATTAAATATCAGAAATAATTCTGAGCGACATTTATTGATTCTATATTCTATTTAGATTCGCAATGCTATTTAGATTTGATGTGAGAGATCTGTTAAGGTTATTGCATATTGAATGCTCTGGAGTTGCTTGGTGAACCAATTACAAAAAGATCCTTTTTGAATGTTGTCAATTATCGTTTTCATAATTGACTTACAGTTTCAGTTTCCCAATCCCCATATATTTGATCAACCGAAAACTGGAAATTGATTTCTTTTCGTAATATCTCTTTCTTCCAATTTAATTCAAGAGCTATTTCCTCTTGGTCCAATTTAATTTATGAGCTATTCTCTATTTGTATCTTGTGTGTGTGCTCCTTCTCTTTAACTAATTCTTTTATTCTGTTCTGTTTGATTTTGGTGTTTCCATGTACTCTGGGATATAGGATTTGAATGAGGAAATGGCTATTGTATGGTGATGAACATGTATGTATGAGTTGACAGTCTTAAATTGGATCTGCTGTTAGGTTAATGGACCACCAGGCTCATGATTATGCAGCAGCTGCCGCAGCTTCCGCCATGGTCTACGCCCAGCAGCAACAACAGCAGCAGCAGCAGCAAAGACAAACAGCAAATATGCCACAACAGCAGCCACAACAGTTTGGATTTCATCCTCAGCAGCAGTACCCTCCACCACCTTTCATGCCTTCCCATCCCACCATGCAGCAATTCCCTTACCCTCACCCCTTGCCAGGCCAGCAACCTCAGCTCCACCCTCACCCTCCTCACCATCCTCAGCTCCTTCATCAACAGCAACCTTCCCCGCCCTTTCCCCCACATTTACCCCCTCACCTCCTTCCTTCACCTTTCCATGGCGCTTATGATTCTCCTCCACCCCCTGCTCCTCCTCCATCTGATCCTGAACTCCAAAAGCGTATTGATAAACTTGTTGAGTATGCTACCAAGAATGGCCCCGAATTTGAAGCAATGATCCGTGAAAAACAGCAGGATAATCCTGCTTATAGTTTCCTTTTTGGGGGTGAGGGCCATAGTTATTATCGTTACAAGCTCTGGATGTCCACTCATCCCCCAACTGGTCCATTCAATTCTCCTTTCCCACCATCATCTATGGCAATGATGCATCCCCCTCCAAATCCTATGATGAATCCTGCTGTTGCAGCTTCAGCATCCATAATGGGTGCTCCTCCAATGCATCAACCTCCTTATCCGCCTTTTTATGATGCACAACAGCATCATCATCAACACCCTCAGTCCTTTGGGTCTCATGCTCGAGCAGATTTTGACCAGCCTGCAAATTCCTTCAAAGGTCTTTCAGGTCTACTCCCTCCTGATGTTGCTGTAGAGCTGACTAATGTGCTAAACAGCCTCAACGGCACCAAAGAGTCTATCAAAGGTGCCAAGACTTGGTTCATGCAGAGATCCCCTTTTGCACCATCTCTAGCTGAGGGATTAAGGGATAGGATATTTGCTCTTGATGATTCGGAGAGGCAGCTACATATCATTTATCTTGCAAATGACATTCTTTTTGATAGGTGTGTTTTAAATACTTAATGATTTCTGTTTTAGCATACATAAAACCTGTTTGATTCTCATTGGTTGGTTAAATTCAAATATCCACTTTAATGTTTTGTCTCTAATAATTTATTAGTTTGACCATTTCCCTTAGATTTCCTGGTTCAAAGTGTTGATTCCTTCCTCACAATTTTTTTTGTCATTCTATCCACTTTTGCCTTATTTTGAGTAGAAGTGTTATCATCACCATGTTTCTTAACATGATAACATTCAACCTCGTTGGTACTTCCCATTTTGTTGTTGAGAACTTCGATGTATCTTGTGCTGTCCTGCCAATTGGTAGGGCTGCTTCTGAACTTGCATGATAGACAAATCAATCTTGATTTTGATCATAAAGACAATGAGAACAGCTTTTCTGGCCATAAAATGACTAAGTGCCCTGATTGGCCTTTTTTAGTGTAATTTTTTGGTGTGTCTTGTCTTAATTCTAAGCCTAACTACTCTGTATAAACTCGTGCAGTCTGCAAAGGAGAATTAACCCCCATGAAATTGACAATGAGGCCCTTGCATTTAAGCCAGTGTTGGGGTCCATGCTTGCGAGGGTTTACCACAATCCTCAGAATAAAGATGAAAATCAATCGCGTTTGCAGAAAATTCTTCAGTTCTGGGCTTCTAAGGAGGTTTATGATCAAGAAACTATTTATTCACTAGAGGGTGAGATGCTTGGTGGACCATCAACAAATACGTTTTCGGGGCAGTCACAAGAATTAGCTGCTTCATCAGATTCCATGGCTGCAGGTTGTTGCTTGTACTGTTTCTTTTTTTTAAAAATACGCTGGCCATCACTTTCTGCTTTTTCTGTTGCATATGGGGTGGTTGTAGTAAGGGCGACAAGTGTGTGTGGATTAAACTTCGGGTGTTGCCTATGGATAATTTTCCTCTGAATTGAAATCTTATTCTGTATATTTAAACTCATAGTTTGAAACGCTTTTTTCTTCCTTTATCTGCAGGCTATCCACAGCAAATAGCTAAAGTGAATACTGCACAATGGCAGTCTGACAGGCAACCTGATCAAGAGCATCCTGATAGACAAGTATCTCCAGCCATGGTACCATCCTTAGGAAACCAGCAATATATTCAAACTTCAGTCCCTCCTGGAGCATTTCCAAGTTCTGTAACTATAAGCTCTTCTGTTCAACCATCAAATCAACAAGCTCCAGTTCTTCCATTACAAACACCGCCTACTGGCACTGGTGACAAATTGCCTGCATATCCTTTATTCCCACCTGGGCTTATACCTGGAATGGTTAAAAAGATGCAGATTGGAAGTGGTGTCCCTTATTCACCTCTGAGCCCTTTGGACATTCCAACATTCATACCTCCATCTGATGTGTCTCCATCAGAAGTCCTAGAAAGAGTGTCAAAATTTTTCAAGGAGATTGGAGAGGTAAACCCATCTGAGGGACCTATGACATCTCATTCAAAAGATGAAGATGAAGATGAAGAATATGAGAGAGAGCCTCTCACTCGTAAGGGAGGGGCTTGCATTCCTCCACCCCCTAATTTACAGCTAGAGCCGGAGACTGGGGCATATGTTGATGCAAGTGTGGATCGGAAAAGTGGTTCAGCAAGATTGGGACTTGGAGCAACTGCTGATCCTAATGAGGCAAATCAGTATGATGATGTTTATGCATCATATAGGAAACAGCGAAGCACCAGCTATCACTCATCCATGAGTGCAAGAGCAGCTACGAGGTAGCAACTCCTCGTTTGTCTCAGGTACCTGTAAAACAAAGAATAACAAGGCAGATGTTCCCTGTTCCATCAAAGTCTTGCAGAAATGTTAATGGTACGTAGGACTAGAAATCAGATTTGTTTTACTAATTGACACTTTTGAGGAAAATGTGATTGCAACCCACGAAGGTCACATGTGTTTGATGTGATTTGATCATTTTGGTAGAAGTGGGGAGTTTGGAGATTAATGTTATGATTTTGGAGGTATTAATTAAGATAACTTTGATTAACTTAGAACTTGAATCAGCCATTGGGTTCCGTGGACTAAGCACGCTGTCAAGATTACTGTGTCACTCGTATGGTTGTTTTTTTTGGTTTGTGCGTTTAATTTTGATTTCTGTACAAACAAGCAATCGAATGGTCATCTTCCGAATGACTTGCGACTAATTATGTGTGTTTGAAAGCTAATTAATGTGGTGATATATACATGAGTATGTAAGCTTTATTAGGTAACTTGTTTTCATCATTCATATATGCAACTTGATAGTTGTATTGTATGTGCTTCAAAGCTAATTATTGTTAAACGTTGGTATGTGAGCTTTGGATCACTTGCTGCTAATCATGTCTTTTCTGATTAATGTTACATAAATATCTAAAAATATACTACTCCTAGGTGATATATTATTTCATTCATTGTTCAAAAGGCAAGTGATAGATTATCAAAGCCTTAATTTTTTCTATTATCTTAAATTTCAACAATTATAATATCCAATCAAATCGCAATATCATAATTGCTAATTAAATTAGAGATACTTGTACTCCAGCAACTTTAACATAGCATAGCAGCAATATAATCGCCAAAGGCACGCGCTGGGACAAGAAAACTGTAAGACCCCGTGAAGCAACTTGACACGTGCAAGACAAATGACGCGACTACCATAATAAGCGAAGGATTAACGCGTGAAACTTTCATGGGACACAATAAAATCGAGGCCTTGTCCCGAAAGTAAAATCAGAAGCGAAGACTCTCTCTCTCTCTCTCTCATCTTTCGTCTCACAGGCTTCCTCACTTGGGTCACGGTTGGTGCACTCTTCGTCCTTATTGCTCTTGTTCAGCCAGTTATTGATTTAGCTGTTTGTTAGATTGTTGTTTTATTCTCTCAACTCCGTTTTTTTCCGGCGCTTCACTGTAACGATCACGTAATCGACTTTATTCCTTTTATTCTCTTGGTTTTTTGATCCTCTAATTGGGTGCTTTTCCTTATCATCTACTCTTCCGTATGTTTACTATTCTTTTTTGGGTGGTTTCTTTTGTTATCTTTGCAATTGAAGCTTTTTGTTATCCAACTTGTCTTTCCATTCTTAGGCTTCTTAATTGTCTGATCTAGTTCGATTTTGTGGTTTTTTGGGTTTTGAAACGTTCACCTTTGACCCGCTTTCTTCGAAAGATTTCCGGGAATTATTGTATTCATGAAAAACTTGATAATTTGGCTTTGGGTATGGCAGAACTGTGAAACTTGTTTCAGCCTTGATCCATGTAATCGATTTGGGCGCTTTGTCCTTGATTTCGTGTGATAGATTCTGAGCTTACGGATCTCTAGCTTTATGGTTTTACATGTTTTTGTTTCATTTCAGGGCATAAGGGTTGTTGAAATGAGTTCCAAGAGTGTCCAATCCGGATAACTGCACCTCTTATTTACTGAAAAAAGGTAACCAGGGCATATCTAATTGCTCATTTGTTTGATATTCCCATTTTTAGCTCCTGATTGTTTGCTTGGCTCTTATTAGGCCATCTGGAGATGGAAATGACAAGTTAGTGACCCTTTTCATTATTCCGTTTATAACATAGTGAATCTAATCCTAGCCAAGCAATTGGTTGAGGGCTTCTAACTTCTAACATTCGTGACACGTTGTATGTCCATCTAATTTAATCCTGATTAAATTATGGAAATGATCGAGTTTTCCAAGCTTTTAATAATTGTAACATGCGTGCCCTACTGACCTGCTCCTCAATGTGCATTTGGCTGACTTTTCTATACTTTTAACAAACTGAGACATATTAAATGCCCAAAACATTCCTACAGGTTGCTAGTTCCAGGTCAGCTTGAATGTTTCAAAAAAGTGTTATTGATTGGCATTCTACATGATTTTGTTTAACGTTCCTTGAATTCATGGTGAATCAAGGTCTCAGAATTGGACTATGTTGTCTTTTGGTTTGCCTTCTACTACTACTGCACATTGATGTTTATTATTACTACTGCACATTGATGTTTATTATTTGTTCACCCAATTTTGCAAAGAAATCTTGAATTTTATGCCCCCACTACATCTCCAATGCTTAGTAACAAAAGGCCTCCATTTGACCAAGAAAAGTGACAAATATTAACAACAAATTAAATACCTACCAAAGGAAGCATTTCTTATTGCACAAAGGTCATTTATTGCTCATTATGATTAATCAACTTTTTTTGTTTGTTTCTTTTAGGGCATGTTTACTGCAGCTGTTGAACTCTCTTATGAGATTAAATAATTTGAGATAAGGATAATTCTCTGCTTTCAATTTGATATTGAAGAGTTGCATTCATGATTGGAAAAATGGTGGAGGGTCCAAAATTTGCTGGATTTATGGGTGGAAATAACAATCATGCTAATAATTACTATGAGTTTACTCAAGAATTTTACCAGAAACTTGGGGAGGGTACGAACATGTCTGTTGACAGCATGCAAACGAGCAATGCTGGTGGTTCTGTATCGATGTCTGTGGACAACAGTAGTGTTGGGTCTAATGATTCTCTCACCCACATATTAAGCCATCCAGGTTTGAAACCTGTCAGTAACAACTACAGTGTAGGACAGAGCGTTTTTCGTCCGGGGAAAGTCACCCATGCATTAAATGATGATGCATTAGCACAGGCATTGATGGATAGTAGGTATTCAACGGAGGGGCTGCAAAATTACGATGAGTGGACTATTGACTTGAGAAAACTTAACATGGGTACCGCTTTTGCTCAAGGTTCTTTTGGAAAGTTGTACAGAGGTACATATAATGGGGAGGATGTTGCAATTAAGTTATTGGAGAGGCCGGAAAATAGCCTGGAGAAGGCACAGGTGATGGAGCAGCAGTTTCAGCAGGAGGTCATGATGCTAGCGACCCTAAAGCACCCAAACATTGTGCGCTTCATTGGTGCATGCCGTAAACACATGGTTTGGTGTATAGTCACTGAGTATGCAAAGGGAGGTTCAGTTCGGCAGTTTCTGACAAAGAGGCAGAACAGGGCGGTACCACTGAAATTGGCAGTAAAGCAGGCTCTAGATGTTGCTCGGGGAATGGCTTATGTCCATGGACTTGGATTCATACACAGAGATTTGAAGTCAGATAACCTTCTGATTTCTGCTGATAAATCAATCAAGATTGCTGATTTTGGAGTTGCACGAATTGAAGTGCAGACTGAGGGAATGACACCGGAAACAGGAACATATCGTTGGATGGCCCCGTAAGTCTTTTTACATTACAGACTTTTGAGAAAATTCTGATTGTAGACAAATAAGGAAATCTAGACAGCTACAAAGATAGATTTTAGACCTTTATTTTCTTATGCTATTAAATAGTTTTCCTTATTCCTTTTTACTTTAACCTTTCTTTTGGTGATTGGCGGTTTGTGATTGGCGGAAGTGGCATGTCCTTCTTGCGTATGGATTTCTTGTATATCTTGCATGCATATAGAGATTCTGCATTCACTTTTTCTCATTGACATGATTGTTTTACCTTGTATAAAATTGACCACTAGTTATATGGGTGGATGTGGTTTATGGCATCGGAAACAATCCAATTGTCATGAAAATAAGTAATGTGATGTTGGTTGATGAAATATTTTCAATTTGTGAGGTTGCTTTAAGAAGATTTAAATTCTTTCATATTGTTGATTGTAGACAATGGGATTGACTTACAATACATTGCTAATTGGTGATCCTTTCTCCTCTCCTATTTATTTTTACCCCTAAAATATTTGGTCAATTCCATATACACAGAATTTTCCCAGTTATGTCGATGAAGTTACGGGTATCTTGTTTCTCGCTTATCTCTCTCTCTTTCCTTTTTGTTGAGACCTTAAAGGTGTGCTAATGTTATTTACTTCAGTGGTTTGCATTCATTATGCTGTATTTTGTTGATTCACTCGGTACTTTCCAAAGATGTTCTCATTTGATCTTCATTCTGCAATCTGAACATTCAGTGGGTTGTACCAAGTGTTAATCTGTTGTTTATGGATACATTTTAGTCGGTAATGTGATCTTAGTTTAACATAGAAAGACAGTTCTTTGTTAAATTTTGTTAAGCTGACTGCTGTTTATATGTTCCGTATATCCCAAATCCCATTGAATTCATCTATTTTACATGGCGTACTATAGTTTTGAAGGATGGGGAAGTGTTATTTTCTATGGGGTATCGTCCATATCCTCATTGAATTCTTCTCTTTCCATGGTGAAATACATCATCTTTTCCGTAGTTTGAAGGACTGGGGCACTGGTATTTTCTATCTTACCTTCATTGTTTGGCCATTACTGCAGAGAGATGATTCAGCATAGGCCCTACACACAAAAGGTGGATGTATATAGCTTCGGGATTGTTCTTTGGGAACTCATAACAGGTTTAGTTCCCTTCCAGAATATGACTGCTGTGCAGGCTGCATTTGCTGTGGTGAACAAGGGTGTTAGGCCAGTAATTCCAACTGATTGTCTCCCCGTGCTCAGCGACATTATGACCCGTTGCTGGGATCCTAATCCTGAAGTCCGTCCTCCTTTTGCTGAGATTGTCAGAATGCTAGAAAATGCGGAAACTGAGATCATGACTACTGTGCGGAAGGCACGTTTCAGGTGCTGCATGACCCAACCCATGACGGTTGACTGAACCAGAAATGTGAGACTGAAAAGGAGATGATAAAACAGGATAAACAGGAAATCTGAGAAGTATGAACGTTGCTTATATGTTTGTGTATGTATCAGTATGCCTTCTTTTTCTTTTTCGTAATTTTGGAGATAGGGATAAATTAACAACTTAGACTGCTTGTTTCTGGCTTTTGGTTTTTGGTGTCAAATGTACTGAAAGTAGCGATGCCGGAGGTCCTGGTTTCCTAGTTCTAGCAGGGTGGGGGTGTTTATTTATCTTCCTTCTGTAGCTATCTATACATATGAAACCTTCCATTTACATTGCTCTTGAATGATCTCGTTTCTCATATATAACAAATGCAGGTTCGTTTACCACAAAAAAAAAAGGGCAGGTTCACTATATATATGTTTTTCTTTTCAGTCCTTTGCGTTCTACTTGGTGCTGATATGTATGATTGGCTGGTTATTCCCTGCAATCTGCAGTTGGTTAATTTATACGTGCGTTTTATAGGGATAGGGAAAATAACAGCTTTGCAATTTGCAGTCCCACATCTTTTATAAATAAATTTTAACATAAAGATCTGTAATTAGTGTATAATGAAGAGAAATTACAAGCATTAAAAAGCTTCCCTAAGATTTATTGCTATTCCCACCGTAAACAAACTCTTAAAATTTGTTTCTTTCAATCTTTTTTTTTTCTAGTTAGTAAAAGGCTGAAAAACTATTTATAACAAAAAGCTGTCCCTGTATCTTTTTACGCATTGTTTAAGATGTTAATTGCTAATATGGATTAATTATAACAAAATTACTAAAGTAATTAGACATTAGATAATATAATATTTTTTTGGAAGTTAACTATTAGGTATAGTAAAGTTACTTTTATTCTAATGTACTATCTTTTATGGTATTTTAGGAGTTAAATTTTTTTGTAGATATTATAATTAATAATTTAACCTTAGAACAAAAAAAATTAACTACTAAAATACCATAAAAGATAGTACATAAGGTTAAATTAATTATAATATCTACAAAAAAATTTAACTACTAAAATACCATATAAGATAGTACATTAGAATAAAAGTAACTTTACTATTTTATCATTATTTAACTTCCAAAAAATACTATATTATCTAATTTCTAATTATTTTAGTAATTTTGTTATAATTAATTTTACCTTTAGGAGTTGGTTAATTTGTTAAAAAATTATATATATATATATATATTCTATCCACATAAAAGTTATTTTTCTCTTTATTTAATGGTAATTAATAATTAATGTAACTACTCAATGATTTCTTTGTTAATATAAAAATTAATGAATAAGATGTTACAAATATTTTTTTTAATAAGTTAGGACGTTACAAATAGTTTATCATTTTTCATGATCATTGGTCTTGTATAATGCTCTAGTGGGACAGGTACTTAATAATGCTCAAATACAATTGAAGCAATTGTTAGGAAATAAAGCCAGAAAACATAATCTTAGCTTCAATCTCATTCTAGATCAGGTCTTTATGGGATGGAATAAACATTCATTTAATGTATTTACCAACTTGTCTTGTAGGGATCTAATGAACAATTCGGCTCTAAAGACAAGCTGATATGGTTGAAGCAAGTTAGCCCTTGAGTTTCCTTTATTTTTTGGTTGGCTTTTAAGGGCAAATTAAGCACTCCCAATAGATTAAAGTATAATATGTAATGGGACCTTAGTTACATATCCTGAATCAAACGCGAACAAGAAATAAACGAAGAAATGAGAAAAATACCTGATTTCGGTTTCGTAACGTTAAACAAACTTTTTAAGGCCAAAATGAGAGCGAATTTACCGTCGTCTTCATGGGAACTGCCCACTGAGATGCGGTCAATATCTTTCTACAGTTTTCTCAAAATGTAAACTGTTTTAAAGGGTCAGAGAATCTTGATACTTAGGAATGACATGAACAACTGTAAGAGACCTTAGTTTTTATATATAGCTTCCATAGCGGGCTTCCCCATCATAGGCCCAATATGGATCCAGTTCACACTGATCGGGATCTATTTTCCTTATGGATTTCAACCCATTCACTTAGATCATTTATTAGGTCATTTCATTATCTTTATTTGGATCAAATTACGTAACTTAACCGATAAGTTATTGAAAAATCGAAAATGCAATTAAATATTGTCCAACTTTATGGGAAATGTCAAAAATATCCAACATTCTCCTCCTTGGACAATAGTTAATTGTGATATTGAATCAAGTTTAAGTCAGTTTAAAAACTCGGTTAAGCTACACTATTGTATTAGTCAACTAGGTTTAAAAATAAAACATTTTATATAAAGATAACGAAAGTTTATAATTTCGTCCTATAAGGCTTTCAATACCGAAAAGTATCAATTGCATTTGTCATGTATGACACATATCCAATACAATCACGCATATCTAATATCTCACTAACATGAATGGGAAAATGAAGTGTGACAAACTAAGATAATACCTGTATGATTTAAATTATATCATTTTCGTTTGTAGGTCTCAATTTCTTCAACTTTATGCTAAACTACATATGTTAAATTACATTAGAGAAATCATGTTTTCTCTTACGGAAGGCTAAACAATATTAGAGAAAACTTGTTTCATTTCACCAAATTTAAGTATAGTAAAGTTTTATCTTTGGTGTTTCTAAATTAGTATTTTAATTTATATATATACTTCTCAATCAATAATTCCTTTTGATTAGATAAAAAGAAAATGGCCATTACTAACAACCACAATTTTTATTAGGTGGACACTCAACTAACATAAATTATATTATAAAAATAATAAATACATTTGCCTAAGTGATTTATTTTGTATTATTTTATATTTTATTTAATTATATTTATATCACATCAGTGATCTTATAATTTGATGTAATTTATGAATCAGCTGCACTTTTACCGTAGAATGTAAATGGATACACTTTAAAACTGTATGCTATTCTTCTGCCTTACCTGAATAGTTTGATACTTCGAATCATCACCAACCTTCTATTTTTCTATGCAGGTGAGATTAAAATATGTTAAGACAAAATAATCTCCAGTAGCTAGTGGTGGATGGCCCTTAATAGACCACCTGCCTTTGTTATCAGGTTCTAAGCTTCCCTACATACAACTAGGTGCTTGGTTGACAGACACAAATATATCTTTAATATCAAGATTGTTAACTAACAAACTTTGATGGTCAGTAGCTGGGCTATTGGTAAGGAACTATTCACTAGTAATGATGTGAACCTGGAGCATAAGTGGACTTTTATCTCCAAGCCATTATATTTAAATTTACGTGATAATTTTATGCAAGGAGCATGTAGATATATGTTGCAAACAATTCAAACCAAGTGAAGCCTTGTCCGTTGGGCCTGAAATTTTAGGAGCATGTAGAGGACACATAAAATTAATCATTTACTTGGATGTAAAGTCTTCCAAAATTAGTTTCCTTATTCTTTTAGATCTTTAGTTTGATTCTGTATTATCTAAGTTGTTTCCTAATTGTAGTAGGAGTTTTCTTTAAGATCTTTAATATGATTCCATATTATCTAGGTTGTTTCTTAATAATAGTAGGAGTTTTCTTATATAACTTTAGCATGATTCTATAATATCTAGATTGTTTCCTAATAGTAATAGGAGTTTTTTCTATTATAAATAGGGGTTATAAGGTGTATTTTTGTGTGACTTAGAAATAAAAGTTCATACTTTTTTTCATAAATTCAAAATTGATTATGTTGTTTTGTGTTGGTTTTTACGTCTGTATGGCTGTGACACCCTTGAGAGCTTTACCTTGAATTGTGGTGCTTGGCTTTTTTTTGGTAAATAAAAGAGCTAACAACTAGCTAGATCTAATAACAGGATTAATGTGCCGAGTGCGACTAACACCCATGCGATCATCATTGAGAGTTTGCACTAAAACATCCGGGGGCTGTTGAAAAACCACCATACCCAAA
>JAOQMR010000213.1:18714029-18729594 GCA_027563865.1 Erythroxylum pelleterianum
CTTATCCTGATTGCTTTGTTGAGAAACAAATTCTGATTTGATTGGTAACGAGTTCTAAGGGTCGATTAAGGGTCTTATGGTTCCGCATCAATTTAGCTTCAATGTACAATCACCACAAAACCTGTACTTAACACATTTTCATGCACCAAGCCTATTAGCATCCAAATGTCAACAGGTCATAACTCTCAACCTAGACATCGAAAAATTTCATACTTAATGGCGATAGAAAGATCGCAAGGAAATCTTCAAGTTTCATGAAGACTAAAGTAGCAAATTCAATCTAAATCAATCTAGAAAAATTCATCAAAGTTTTAGGTCACAATTTCGTAGTACTGTACATGCAGCACCTACAATTCACTTTCAAGGCCAAATTCAAACCCCTTCAAGCCACAATTTGACAGAACTTCCTTCATAAGAATTCTAGCCAAACTTCTTAAGTTTAATTTAAGCTAAACCTCATCTCAATTGGGCAATCACAGAAGAAGTTATGGCCAAAACATGTAAACATACTCAAGTCTAAATTTCCAGATTTTCTTCCTAACACCTTTCCTATCTCTTCCATATCATTTCTACACTAATAAACACTCAATTTATTCAACATATCAACCACAAACAAGGCAAGACCTCCCCTTGAACATTTATCTACAAAAATGGCAGCAACCTAACCCACTCATGCATTCTTTAATCACAAATTTCACTTCCAATCATCCTAACTATCTCATCTTACATTCATTAGGTTTTACCTCACCACTCCTCAATCAATCATCAAGTAACTAAGAATTCATACCCATACCACCAAGGCACATTTCTCATGCAATTAGTTCACATGATATCACAATTAATGCATTAATTAACAATTCATATTATAGAACATGAGTCTTACCTAATTTAGCTCCAAAACTTTCAATTTTCCCAAACTTGTCACAACTCTCTACCTCCCACCATATCACACGATCATCATCACTTCAAGGAGGGCTAGGTTAGGTTTTTAGAAGCAAGATGAAGAGGGAGCAAGGATCTTGAGGTGGTTAGTGTTGACAATGAACAAAACTCACCTTGTGAGTGAAGGTTGCCAATTCGTGAATGGAGAAAGAAAAGGAGATGAAGAGAGTTAGTAATAAGACAAATACAAATAGCTTTCCAAGGTAAGTGTCGTGAATGTAAAGACCAAGGGGGGCTTTCATTAAAGACATACTTTCATGGTGGCATGTTAGGCAAGTGACTCACTTGCCACATGTCACAATCTTGTAAAAACTCTTAATTTGGAAATGCCACATGTCACAATCTTGTAAAAACTTTTATTTTTTTTTCCAAATTCAATTATAATTTCTACCTTAATGTCTCCCCAAATTCCAATGGCTCAACTTAATAAATTCAAAAATCATTTACCTCAATTTCCAGGCCATTGGTCAGAAATTTTCAGCACCGGAAACCAATCAATCCGCCACTTGGCGATTTTTTCGGTCCGAAAATTTTCTCCGAAATTTTTCAGAAAATTCCTAAAATTTCCTCAAAATGTAAAACACATGACAATCCACTCCAATTAATTTTTCAAGCACAAAATCATATTTTTCCCACAAAAATCACATTTAAGCACATATACTGGGAAATGTCATGAATGCATGTACAGTCATTTTCATGTGCAAATTTCACTATTCACGTGCAAGGGTATGCATGAACATTTCAAAACAATTTTGAACACTCTGAGCCCTTTCTGAATTACTATTCTCTCCTTCCCATTAGTGGTGAGATGTTACAATTCAACCCCTTGAGTGGCAAATAGTGCAGGGTAATACTAGGAAGGTCACCACCTACAACCTGCTTCCAACTCTTGGCCGGGTGAAGCAAGCAATTGCTTCAATGCATTTAAAGAAATGAGGATGAAAGTTTCTTTTTGTAACAAACATAAACTTGATTTCCATTTTTAAAATATGAACTCTACACCAACTGAACAAACCTTCACACCAAAATCATAGCAACTAATGACATCAGATTTTTTGTGATGAATATTTAAATAATATCTTGTTATCAGTTAATGACAAGTTTAACTAATATTTAATTAAATTATTTAATTTTATTTAAGATAAATTAAAATTTATAAAATATTTAATAAACAAACGTTTAAAAATAATAAAATATTAAAATATGATTTATGTTCAAATATAAAAGTTAAAACTACTTTTACTCTTTTAATCAAAGGAAAAAGGAACAATAAACAATATATGTAAGCACCAAATTCTTTTTTTTTGAAACTTTTGAACTTCAAACTAAACTCAAAAAGAAGTTTGGAAAATAATATCATTTCATATTTTTCAAAATTTTAAACTTTAAAAAACTAACTGGGCTGACCCACCCAGCCCAATCATGCTTGAATTCTGGCTATATGCCTCAGACCCAATTTAGACTATAGGCCAATGCTGGCACTGTCAGATTTCGGGCTTGAGCCAGGCTAACGTCAATCCGAGAAAAACCTGGCCTATTGTCACATGATAGGTTGAGATGACTTAACAGGCTTGGTACAAGGTGAGGGACCAGATGATTTGAGGGGCTTAGATATAAGCCGCATAAATTTCTCAATCTTGGGCGAGAACTTTAACGTACTTGAAGTCTGCTGTTTGAACGAAGGCAATAATAAAATGAACTGGCAGTTGCCTCTTCCATCTCTTTTCATGTTAAGAAACGCTTTGCAATTTATCAAAAATTTTCGTTTATCTCAGGATTTGAACGTCATATGTAATTGCATATGATTGAAAAAAAAGGATTGACTAATTACATCATCTGGGCTACTATAATTACCAGACTCCCGTATTGGAAGTAGAAAACTTAGAAGTCAAAACCATTGCCAACCAACTCCTCGTCACCACTGCTAAAAGATTCAAGAACCTGACTATCATCGTCATCCTCATCACCCTCTGTGACAATCTCCAGGATCCCACCTCCTCCATCAAAGTCTGCATCCTCCATGAAGTCCACATCATCATCATCGTCATCAAGCTCACTTCCACCATCATCATCACTGTTCATATCATCTCCATCACTATCAACATCCCCATCCAGTTCTGCACCCATTATGGGATCCACATCAGCATCATCCTCATCATCTTCCTCACTCTCAGCATCATCAGGATCAGAATCATCATCAGTTGGCCTCCGTCTACCAATCTCATAAACCCTAGCTGATGAGAACATCTCCTCTTGATCATCCATTGTTATTAATCCAAGGAACGAATCGGTTGGCTCAGTTGCAAAATCAAGGACACAACGATCAACTGGTATAGTGGCAATTTCAGAGTAATTGATGGCATCCACTGTGCGAAATGCATCAAATAATCGGTGCTTCATTCGACGGGTATGAACCGCTGACATTACATCATCAAGGTTTCTCCTCAGGATAGCATAAATTACATCCCCACGTGCATTGAATGTTATTGATGTTTGGTCTAATGACGGCACACTTCGAAGAAGTCTAAATTTTCTTAGGTCCCAGACTTCAGAATTGATAATCACCTAATTGCAATAGATGGCCATTAATCACAAGTTAGGGAAAGAGAAGGGAAACTTATATATATTGACGCGCAGATAAGAAGAGGGAAAAGCTAGTTCATGCTAATATTTTCTTTTGTTACAAAGGGAGAATGAAACCCAAACAAAGGTTAAGAGAGGGAGTACACAACTTGTTAGTACATAAACTATACCCAATAATACTGGAATAATACTGGAGATCAGAGGCACAGCGGTAAGACTAGAATGCGTACATGAAATCAGGTACTAGGTATAAATTCCAGTTATGTTTTAAACAACTTTACCAAAGTTACTATTGAATTCACAATAATGCTAAATGCAAGAAACTCTCCAGCTCGTAATTGAACTATTTATCAAAGAAAAAGGGATTTTCTTAAAAAAAAAAAAAGAAATGGTCTGATTGTAGTACATGATTTAGCATACCTCATTCCCTGCAGGATGGAAGCCACCGCCTCCATAATCTGTAAATTGGTCAAATCGATGTACATGGCCAGATTGACGCCTGTCCCATAACACACCATTCCAAAGTAGCATTGTATCTGAAGGATTGAAGTGTATCAGGGAATACAAATGTCCCCGTCCTGTAGAGTTTGAAGTTGGATCTGACAGGGATAATTCCACATGACATGTTTGGACATCATACAGAAGAATTTCACGCCGAGCTGGCTCTGTCCTCAGGGCTGCAAATACACTCCCAGCATTGCTAAACCTTGCAGCCTTCAGTCCATCAAACGAATGCATAGGACCACCTGAAATTGAAGAGGCATCCCACAAACACACATCTTGGGCACTTGAAGACAGTAAAAATTGTGTTTCATTAGCAAGGTGGGATTGAACAAGTGTCAAAGGTGACTGATGGTTTGTGCAGCTCTCCAACACATTATTGTTGTTGGAATAAAAAACTTTCAGCTCTCCAGAGTGACTACCAACAGCAACATGATATGAATCACCAAGAAAAGCCATACATGTTAAAAGAGCACCGGCATCATCCCTGCAAGTTCTCCAAGGTCTGAATCTACTATATACAAATTGCCGATCTCTTCGATTCCCATGCACCCCTCCATAAATACTTCTAAACTCACGCGTGCCAAGCCTCGCTGTTACATTTGATGGGGCATCAAGGCTCCTTTTTGGTTCAGGACATATATGTGGATGTAAGAGAGAGAGGGGTGGTAGAGTAGTTATAGGTGCTGGGCATTGGCGATGCTGATGCTTCAAATACTGAACAACAATATTGTCTAAAGTTAACCGTTCTGCATTGCTCAGCTGGTGATCATTAAGCCCATGATGGGTGGAATTACCACATTGAATGTCATCTGCGTAATCTACTATGCTACTTGATGTTGGGCGACCATTTACGTCTTTCAAACTAGAACTAGGAGTAGAAAATGCAGTAGCATCACTAAGTAAATTAGTCTTGCGTAAAGTACTCGGAGTCAAACATACAGGAGAACGAAGTCCTGTCTCACCAGTATTAAATCGCTTCCCTGGTGAAGAAAGCCCAATATCTTTCAAATCTGCTAACTTTCTTTTCATGTTCAATTCTGTAGGAGTCTTGTACAGTGATTCAGAATCAAGATTGCCTTTCATCAATGACTCTGAGGGAGGCTGTAATGCATTGACAGGTGTGGCAGATTGTCTTGAACTACTACAGACCCTTTTCAAAGACTGTTGATTTGACTCATAGCACTGAGCTTGATTTCTTGTTTGTAGACCAAAAGATGGAGAGAAAACAAGTGGTTTTTTCTTTGAAGAGACAGATGAATCACATTTCAAGCCTGAATCTTCGCCACGAACAGTTGCTGCTTTTGATTTGTCTGGGAGAAATCCATTAGGGATTCTACCACATGGCCACTGAATCAGTTGTGAAGAGGTTTCTTGTGTTGGAGTTTGGTGTGCAAGAGACGATGGGGCTGCCAATGACGGCAAAGGACTCAACTGGGCCTCTTTCATCAGTGTAGCAGCAGCTCCAGCCAAACCAGATGCCTGAAGATGTTCATGTATAAGCAGTAAAAGTTCCCTGCAGTCATGTGCATAAAGAGGAGTCAAAATAAAAGGGAAGTCATTATTAACTCTACTTCCATGGTATTTAGGGTCAAAGAATACCTGGAATGGTAAGTGATAGGTGTGGCTGCAGCAATTGCAGCTCTTTCAATACGTTTCAAAGTTGGGGTAGCAGCATCTGTGGCTGCTAATGTACTGGCACGCCCTGAATTGGTTACGATCTGGAAAAAATATAAACGACTGACTATTAATAATTATGAAGTAATGCCAAGTTATTACCAAAGAGAGCCCACACTCATCAGAAAACAAGAAGGAAAGGTCACTCTCTCCAAGAGAGATAAAATCCATTTCAAGATACACTTTCCCTCCTTTAAATAGTTCTCCCTAAAAGATTATAAATCATTATGAATGAGCTGTAACAGGAGGCTCATATCTTCTATTAGCAGTTCCACACAAACCCTTAATCTTGTACAACTTCCCCCGTAGATTACTCTCACTTGAGTACAACAGTGCAAGAGATAAGAATTATGGTTAGCATACCAAAATTCAGCACAGGAATAACATCTTGGTAAGCACACCCCTTGTTGTGCAAAAAGAAATAATATTAGAATACATGTGACAGGCAGAGCTAGGAATTTAAGAGGAAAACATTTAAATCAGAAGACATCATAATCCACTAACCACTCCTCTTTTACAAAGAGGAGGTGCTAAGTTAAAATCTCTCCATCCCTCTCATTCTGTAGGATAAGACAAAAAAGGAGCAAAGGCACAAAATTGAATCATTAAACAACATATGCGTCTTCATTGAAATTCATATTCATCATCCACTATGAATTAGGTCCTAAGTTAAAACCTCTCCATCCCTCTCATTCTGTGGGATAAGACAAAAAAGAAGCAAAGGCACAACATCGAATCACTAAACAACATATGCGTTTTCATTGAAATTCATATTCATCCTCCACTATGAATTAATACTAGTTCAAACTATCATAAGACACAGAGATAGTTACCGCAATTAGCTCAATGGCCCCCTGTGCAAGCTCAGATTGCCATCGGCCTTGTTCAGTTCCAAGTGTCTGGCTACCTGAATCTCGAATAAGCTCCGAGAGCTTTTTCCCGACCTAGAACACCGATTTCACATTTATTGAGAAATTTGAAAAATGTGTGACGATTCCTATCTGTTCACAATAATGTTGGTACTACAATAACAACATTGATGATTGTGAAGAGAACACTAACTATAGTAATAATAACAACCTCCTCAACAGTTTAAACAATGTTAATGCCTATGAAGCATTTTACCTGAAGTTTTGTTAAAATGTGTGCAATTGTATCATCTCTAGCTAAACCGAGTAGCACTCGACAGGCAAGAGCACGAATACAGTCAATAGCAACAGGAGGAGAATATGCACGAGGCTGAAGAAGATGGAGAAGAACTTTTATGCCATTGTTTGCACGAACAGCCTCCCTTGCCTGACGATATCCTTGTTCCATTTGTGCAGCAAGGCCAGCACACCCTGCTCCAGGACCTAGAGATATTCTTCTATCTCCAACCAAACAAGAGGTACCATTAGGAACAGCCACTTGTGATGTACCAATGGATCGTCCAGTAGAAACGGCAGCCACCCCTCGATCAACATTAAATTCACCACTCCGCTCTCTTGGATCACCCTGAATAAGAGTATGAGCAGTTCGATCTGAGGCATTACGTTCTGCATTTCTATCTCTAATATCAACAGCACCAATGTTGAGTTGACCAGTAATAGACTGCTGGCCTTGTAGAACTAGAGATGGCTTGTTGCTGATTGAAGGTGGCGGGCAAACAAGATTGATAAGCACATTCAATGCTGGCTGTATAATCTGAAAACATTTCAACAATAATAGCATGAAGAAAAGCCGATAGGTAAAAATTGCAATAAACGCCAAGATATTCTTGAATATGATAAAACAATATGTTATGAACGAAGAAAACAGTTGCAGAAAGCAATTAACCTCAGGGTCCACATAATTGCTGGCAATATTTGCTGCGTCCAAAATGACAGCTATGCCAACTCGATTGTTGCTTAATGTGGCATTAACAATCATCCTGCGGCTTTCATTTACCAGTGTAACTATGTGCAGCACACCCAATGCATATTGAAGCAAGTCATGTAAGTAGCGGTCCACAGGAGGGGCCTACAATCATCAGCAAAATGGAGAATTGAAGAGTATGGGCGGGCAAAACAAGAAATAACATCTGAATTCATAGTATCTAACCTGACACAACTCTAACAAGGTAACATGGCCGTTAAGGCTTAAGAATTTATCAACAGCAGGAAAACGTGTTCTAGCGAATAGAGGACCCAGTTTTCGGTCCTTCTGCAGCTGCAGAACAACAGCATCCATAGCCTCATTACTTATATCAAGGGGCTTGTATGCTGCCCTTGCACTGGAGACATTCCGAGCCAAACTTCGGTTGACCTTATTGGGACGGATGGAATCAATAAGTAACAGTAGATGTGCTCTAAAATACTGCCGCAGAGCAACACAAGTATGATAGGCAATCTGCTTCTCAGAAGACGTCAGAGCTTCTGCTTGTGAAAGATCATTACGAAGAGTTGCTGAGTTAGTTAGGCTTAAAGAACTTGAATTAAAGCCAGATCTTACTGTTGCAGCATCATTTAAGAGGCCCAGTAATTTCTGTAGACCATCCTGAGCATCAAAAGAATCAATAACAGCTCTGAAAACAAACGCAGCACTGAAAAACAATGCTGCATTTTTCCTGGCTTGTTCCAGATGAGGGCACTCAAGAAGTTGTATTGCTAATTTGACAACATCGTATACAATATCTGTGGGAAGGGCACACACACGTTCCATTATACCCTGGCACGATAAGCTATAAAGTGAGATGTCGCATATTATGCTAGTTGTAAGTGAGATCCAAGAAAAAGAAAATCTAACTAGCAACAAAACATAAAAGCCCCAATACCTGAAGAGAACCAATTGTAAACAAGCATGAAGAAAGACCAAAGAAGGTCCTGTCAGTTCTTGGGACAGCAAGCAGTTTCTGCATACCACCTCGATCCACAAATAAAGCAGCAAATTTGCGGTGAGCAGCCAAAGAACAGATAAGCTTCATTACATCAGGTAATATTGCTATGACCTCAGATGGTTCATTATTTTTATAACTGCGCTGCAATAGTGTGAGGCATACATCTACACCTTTTTCATGCAGGACAGGGCCAAGAACTTCAACATATTCCCCTAATATCTCAAGGCATTGAATGCAGTATTTTTCCCTCAACTGAGCCAGAGATTCAAAGTCAGGGTTAAAATATTCTTCAGCTTCCTCAGTTGCTTCTGTTTCTGTAGCACTAACATTCACCAGATCATCACTGGTGTTATTCAAGTTCCTATCATAAAATCTTGAAGATTGTTAGCGGTTGCTCCACATAGATCATGCACCCTCAACTAACATTCTTAAAAAGCAGTAAACATATCAACCTGGAAATTTCTATTGCATTAGCAGCATCAATAACAGTTGATGCAGCTCGGGAAGCTGCCAAAACAGCCACTTCTTCATTGTTGTTAGATTTGAATTCCTGAGAACACGAACTTGAGAATTAAGAACAAACAAAATATAAATCATCTTAAAAACTACCATCAAATATAATCATCTGAAAAAAAAAACCATCAACATAAAAGAGAGTAATAGGCAATGAAGTAATTGTGATAACCTCAGCAGCTGCACTCTTGACAACCTCAGCAGCTGCATCACCCGCTGCTTTAATCGCTTCTACAGATGCATTTGCTGATCTAGCTTCTGCTTCAGCTGCTCTAACTGCTTTCTTTACTATATCAGCTATGTCTTTGTTCCCAATTCTGCATTCTTGAAAGCAAACATCATCATCTTCTCTCTCCGCAATCATAGCATCAATATTTACATTTTCTGAAATTTTTCTTGCATCTGATCCTCGCTTTGCATCTGAAGCTTTAGTCATGTTCCTTTCTCTGCTGCTACGTCCCGTCCCTGATCGACTACCAGACGTTGGAGATGTCAAAATTTGCTCAGTTTCTGGAGCTGCATCACTAGCCCTTCCCTTCCCTCTAATTCTCACCAGCCCACGAGATGCCCTGCGTCTTGTTGAATCATCTCTCCCACTTTCCTCAAGATCACCAAGCTTTGTCTTACTATCACCACGTAGGTCTCGACCACGCCATCTGTCCCCACCATCAGCATCTATCTCACAATTATCAATTCTTTCAACCAACCTATCAGGAGGTTCTCCACCATCAACCCAGTACTTGTCAATTGGTGCTTGCATACTGATATTTCTCTCTTGGTCCCATTCAGCATTCTGATCTTCTAAAGGTCTCTCATCAGTTATCCTCAGACCATCTACATGAGTCACCTCCAAAAACTGTCTTACCCTCAACCTTCCTTCTTCTCTCCCTTTTACAGAAGAACTAGATGCATTTTTACCCTCCATAACATGGCCAGAATCCTTTTGACTTGCTGTCTCACCAAGGACACGAACTCGAAGAAAATGCATGAGCTTTGCATACAAGCCAGATGTCAGTACATCTTCAACCAATTGACCACCACTGAAAGTTGAGAAGAGTTTGTATGCATTAGAAAAATAAACTAATAATGAAAAGCAAAATAAGCATATCAGGACATGCAAAGAACTGGGGAAAGATATCTGCCTACACCGCACCCTGCCAAACAAACAGCAAGAAGGCCAGTGGAGTATGTTTTCAATATCTCAAGATCTGAGACCTCTCTTTTCCCCATATTATGCTTCCAGTTGTGATCTTCAAAAGTCTCATTCATCACCCATCCTTTTATGTTCATCATTACAGGTTCTTCAAACACATGAGGGTACTGGAAACCCCATAGATATTTCATCAAACCAAGAAATGGCTACAAAATCAAACAGTAAAATGAAACTATATCAAGTTATAGTGCAGAAAAAAAGAACTTACAACCCAAGTAAGTGAGCAGCTCATAAGAAGCCTGGCAGCTGCTGCCTGGATGGAGGTTGAATATCTCGTTTCAGACAGGAATTTGGAAGATATTAATTCAAAAAACTCATCATTCTCCTGCAAGAACATGAAAAAAAATGTTTAGGGAAAAGAAATGCAGAACCATATGTTTACTAACCAACTTAAGTCATCAAAAACTAAAATATGCAGTTAGCAAGTAACAACATGAAAAACCCAGGAACCAAGCTCACAAAAGAAAGTAAAGTATGCGTACACGAACTAAGTTTCCTAGTCGGCCAATGTTATGTGACGCGCGACTATTATGAAACGAAGGATGACCATTGTCTTCCAGGTACCTGCATGTAAAATATGCTCAATGTTGTCAAAGTGATGTGATCACACAAACACAAACTGAAGTTTAGAGACGTGTGTTAGTAATAAACATGACTCAAACACTAATGCAATAAGGCTTCTAAGATCCCAACTAACAAATACAAAAAAGAAATTATCTAGGTTATCATAAAACCATTCAAGTATACATGAGACACTCTCATAATTGGCGCACCACATACACCCCCCTGGTTATTCAAAATCAAGTTCATGCTCGAGAAAAGGAAGGTTTCAATGTACAACAGCAATTTAATACTTCTTTGATAGACCAAAACATGCTGCTGCGATCAAGAATTAACTTAAGGTCCTTCCCCAATTATTCAGAAATGCAAACTTCAAGTAAACAGAGAGCCAACAATACCAGACACTGACTGCTACAGAAAGTAAAAAATTGTTTGTATCCTCACATGCCATGTTAATTTTCACGTGAACTAGTGATAAAACATATATGAAAATAGAAGAAATTTAAAAAAAAAAATTTGAGTAGTGTCCCCAAAAGACACCAAAATTTCTTAGCATGAAAAATCATCAAGAGAAAAATTGTTATATGGCCACTGTGCTTTGATATGTTATCAAACTCACATTGAAATTAAGTCAGAACCACCAAAAGCAGTAACAAACTAAAGGTGTTATGATTAACCTTCAATCAGTTACAGCGCATGTATATTTCTCCCCATGATAGAATTAGTCAATTTCAACACAATAGCATGACCCTAAAATTCCATTAAGTTTAAGAAGCAGATTGAAATGCATTGAAACACAATTAAAAACTTCATTTTGAGCCCAGAGTTCAGTATATGGAAGCAAAATAATTCTAGTTAAGGAGATACGACGCGATACACATGTCACAAGCATTTGATATTATATGGACGCACATACTGGTATCATAGTTTTGTCGTGCACAAAGCTAAGCGAGATAATAGCAAAATTAGTAAGCTAGTGAGCTAAATTCGGAAGAATATAATAATTCCGATGGATTTGAGCGAAGCAACAACTTAATGTATCAATCATGAGAGCAAAACCTTTTTCAAAAAATTTTGGATTAGAATCTTAAACTGAGGACATAGTTTAGAGGAAAATACAAGGTCCTATAAATAAACAAAGAAACAAAAGTGAAAATCCACAACCCCCATGGAGAAAACGAAACGATAATATACCATGAGAACCAAAACGATAATATACTATGAGAACAAAAAGAGCCGCAGGGAATTAAGGAATAAGCATTTGATATTCGAATGGAACTTCTATACTGAAAACCCAATGAAAAGCTAAATCTATATTTAAAATCAAGAGGATTTTAAATAAATGAGGAAGAAATAATACTGATACAAACAGACAGGGCACATTCTATCTCACTCACACACTCGTTGCACAAGGGCATACACCCAAAAGCCAAACAAGATCACAACGAAGTAACTATGATGGTGAAGCGAACCACTACGACACTTCACTTTAGTTAACAACGGAACTAATACGCCATTCTACGATGTGATCATAGTAAAGCAAAAACCAATAAGAAATTAGAGAGAGAGACATACAGTTTCTCCTGGGTTTCGAGGATGGAGGAAAGAACGTGAAGAACGTTGGGGTTAGGATTTTCAGGAGACGAAGTGATCTTGTCCATCAATTTCTGGGCCTTCTCCACCAACTCCTCTTCTTCCTTGTTCCTCCCCTCCCCCTCATCGCCACCGCCTCTTTGCTCATCCGATTGCGATCCACCGTCCTCGGACGTCGAAGCTGGAGCTAGTCTCTGCCCTTGCGCCGACGATTCCTCCATAGATGCCTCCATTGTACTTTGAGGAAAAGTGAGTACGTATGTGTGTGGATAGAGATGTACTATTTAAAGGTTAGGGTTTGATTAAAACGTGAAATGGAATTAAACAAAGTTAACAGTTCAATCGGGAGCTCAGATGGATGAGAGAATGGATTTTTTTTCTTTCTTCTCTTATTTTGGGTGCTTCAGAGCTTCGGTTCCGGTGGGAAACTGGAGAAGAAAGGAAGGAAAAACAATTAAAGCAAGAAACTATGGAGAGTTGTATTTGGACTTTTATACGAGAATTCGGAGCAGAAACTTCTCGACCCAATGCTGTTACCCTACCTTGGCCCAAACATGGTCCGTGTTAGTATTTGTCCTTGTCCCAAAGGTGAAATCAGTCATTCCAACTGTCCCCACATTCGAGCCCGATCAGATTGTGAGGGGTCAAACTACGGTTTGATCTTAGTCAACCACCTAGCAGAGCGACCCATGCGCTCCCGTTATTGGGAATTGAACCTTGGTCCTTGTCCCAAGTTACCCTACTAAATTGCCAACCGAGCTACCCGTGCAGGCTACCTGTGTTAATATTTGTCCTCTTTCTACTGCTACGGCGCAAAGACGAAATATTCAAACCGACAGCTACTACAAAGTAAATGAAATTGAAGTTAGAAATACGAAGTGTAATAGTTTTCTGCCTACGTCCCCAATACTAAATAAGTTAACATCAATATAATTCCTCAAAAAATAAATAACATCAATAAAATACTTGTAAGCCATATTTTAATAAAACCATACTCACTAGTATAGATATTGAAAGTAACCCAATGTTTGCCAATAAACTAGGCTAATGCGTCATGTCTTCACGAGTGGAATATAGATGGAATATAACATATTATGTTATAACAAATGACTATGGTCGCCTTATATGATCTGATATTGAATTTGTTGAATAAGAAAATTATTATTAATTATGATGATGAACTGATGAAGGTAATTATTAATTCTCTAGCTACATTCTTGAACATTTTCAATTACACAAGCACCATCGAGAACTTCTACTTTATCCATTCATGATTTGTATATTATCAATGAGAACCTATTGATGTGTCTAATTTCTATTGAATTTTGCTTGCATTCATACATTGATTTTAGTTAATTTTCAATCCAAATTTGTGGTGAATTGAGTGAGAATTGCGTGAATATTGCATGGATGTTAATTGGATTGTATTGTAAATGTTGCATTATAAATTAGAGGAATTTTGTATGAAAATAGGTGTAACAAGTTAATTGCATGTCACAAATTAAGGTCACATCCGTGACCATGTGAGTCATAGGTGTGCAGCCATGGTCACACCTGTGACCACCTTATACACTCCCTTAACTATTCCTTTGCATTCACTTAAGTCAATGTGCAGATTGACGGCGTAACAACCCTACAACCCTAAACCTAAACTCGTGCTATAAATAGAAAAGGAATGAGAGGTAAAGGGGGCAGAATTGAAATGGTTAGACACACACTCATTCGGCTGGAACAAAAGGAGACAAAAAGAAGTTTAAAGGCAGAGAAGGAGAGAGCTTTAACTGAGAAGAAGGAAGAACAAGAAGAACAACAGAAAAGGGTATTTCTGTTGAATTTTGCTTGCATTTATACCTTGATTTTGGTTAGTTTTTAATCCAAATTTGTGGTGCATTGAGTGAGAATATCGTGAATATTGCATGGATGTTAATTGGATTGTATTTTGAATGTTGCATTGGAAATCATAGGAATTTTGTACGAAAATAGGTGTAACAAGTTAATTGCATGTCACAAATTGAGGTCACAATGTGAGTCACGGGTGTGCAGCCATGGTCACACCTGTGGCCATCTCATACTGTTGGACCCCTCTTGATTCCAGAACTCAACTCTCTTGCTTACTCATTCGTCTGTTGGGCCCCGCTTGACTTCAGAGTCCAACGCTTGCTCTGCAAATCATGAAACGTGAGCGTGCATATTACCTTGAAGGGTTCTTTCATTTAACTTTTATTAGACTTATCAATTCATCTCCATTATTTTTTTTTCATCCCAAAAATTTACCCACAAATTGTTCAATGGTGTGCCCACACAAAACAGTCACCATGCTTAAACTCAATTCTCCTACTTATGAGCAGAATTTGGAAATTTTCAAATTAAAATTTCCATTTGACTTCTTCAAATAATTTATAACTATAAGTCTCTAGTTTGTTTTGGAGCAAGAATCAACTCAATCGGAGTTCTATAGCTCAAGATATGTTTAAAAGCCTAACTGTGCACATACTCCAATTCTGTCCTTCAAACCGACCCCTCACTTGATCTAATGCAAACTTTCTCAAATCAACTCCAAATGATACAAATTTTCATGGAGAGATAGATACATGTCTTAGGAATCTATTGGTCCAATAATCACTTCAATTGGAGGTCGGATGAGGGAGTTATCCCCAAAAGAATAGACCATGTTCCTACCTTAAATCGATTTGAACCTATCTTGGCGCGAGTGCCATAACTTTCACCACAAATGTCTGATTGATTTCGTTTTTAGACCATTAGAAAGTAGACTTCAAGGGCTACAACTTTCATGAAGACCACAAAACTTGATTTTGCCTCAAAGAGGGTCAAATATCACAATCTATCCCGTGAATGTCCGTTAAACGGACATGGACTGGCCAAGGGTGTTTTCACACCCGAGAAGGTCCGTTAAACAGACCTTATGTCCGTTAAACAAACATTGGATCTCCCCAAAGTGACCCGAGAATGTCCATTTAACGGACATAGACTGGCCAAGGGTGTTTTCACACCCGAGAAGGTCCGTTAAACAAACCTTATGTCCGTTAAACAGACATTGGGTCTCCCCAAAGTCCTCCAAACCCTCTTTCATGCTTCCTACAACCATCCTAACATCATAAACACTTATA
>JAOQMR010000213.1:18733008-18748862 GCA_027563865.1 Erythroxylum pelleterianum
CATAGATAGGTATTTTATAACATATTGTCAAAAGTGTTACTGTTTAGTGTTACTGTATGTCATTTTTGTTGTAGTGTGATGTGCAAGAGATGGAGTGAAAGAGAGTTAAGGCATCACTCCAAATTTGCTTATGTTGTATTTTGAGTTAGTTTCGGAAAACACAAGGCTTTAGTCGCATTTTAAGGATTTCTAGTTCATGTAACTTTGTATTTTGAGATTTTGCAATATTGTTGTATTTGGCTTGAAATTCCATTAGAGCTTGTAAAACTCTATTCTCTGATGTTAATGAATTATGAATTATGTATGGATGATATTGAGCGGAAATATAAATTTGCATATGGATAATGTTGAATTGAAATTAAAGTATACTTGAGGAAGTTATCGATTTGAGATGATGAATTTTGAATACGAATTGTTGTTATATATATATATATATATTGTAATATGTTTTATGGAAAAGAAAGATAGGAAATGGTGAAGGATGAGAATTAGTTGTAAGTAGTGAATAAATTGAGTAGAGATTTGAGAGTTTGACGAAATAACATTGGTAATTGAATTGTCATGAAATGATGTTACCTTAGAGGGAGAGAATTTAGGACAACTTAGAGTGAAAGTAAGGATTGGATAGTCCTAGGATATTCCGCAAGAGTTAAGATAAGAGTGATTGTAGAAGCCATTAGAAATTTTAGGTTTAGGGATTGAGATTTCAGGTGGGTTTCGCCACGGTGAAACCACAAGGATCGCCGCGGCGATCTTTTCCCGAAGGATCTCAGCAGAAGCTCCCGTCCATTCATCGCAGCAAACTCCTTGGCTTCGCCACGGCGAAGTCAATCTTTCAAGGTCGCCGTGGCGAAGTTATATTTGTCGTCGCGACGAACTTTTCCTATTGGGGTTAGTGCAGTTTTCTCTCTGAGAATTTTGGCAGGTACAATATGATTGACGACATAATCATAAGAATGGATTGTCGTTTATTTATTGAAAAATATCGGAATGGTATGAAACTTTAAGCTTCATGATTTTATTAGATTACGCTCATGTTTGTATGACAACCAATAATACGCTCACGTTTTATGGTTCAAGGGTTGGACTATGGGAACGGGGCCCAACATTTCTGGTATCAGAGTGGCAGAATTAGGATCTTACATGGGCATTTCGTGATATGAGAAAATGAATGTTTGTGGATATTTAGAAATAAGAAATATTATGTAGTCCGATGTGTTAGACATAGATTCAGTATTTGTGGTTATGTCAGTGAATATGATGATGGAAATTTTGTTATAGATATGTACTAGAATTGATATGGATATGAAAATATTTTCATGAATTGACTCAGAAGAAATAGAGACATAGGTGGAAATGGCAAGATTTAAGGTGTACAAGCAAGGTGGAATTGAAAGGTTGGACTTAGAATTTAAAATGATTGTTTGATTGTTGTGATAAGAGTTATGATCTAGTATAAGAAGATATTAGTGGAATTGAGGGTTCAGAAATTGTGAATCTTACTAAGAATTTGGAAAATGAGTACGAATTTTGAGATCGAATAGGATGATCGATACTTTATGATTGAAATAAGAAGCATGTGCACTGATATAGATGATTGAGCAAAGAGATTATTAGAAAAGTACAAATGGTGATGTAAGTTATACATCCTAGTAGAAATATGTTGGAACATCATGGAGCGGCTAAGAATGTAGAATCAAATGACTAAATGTTTGGTCGGAGTTTGGAGTTCATAGGAACATGAGATCAATGTATAGTTCTATTTGACTTTGAGCATCACAACTGTTATCAAAGTGATTTCATTATAATACTATATGGGGAGTTAGATGACAGAAAGAGTCGTTCGCTCTTGCATTGTGATGATGAAGGCCTAAAAATGGCTAAAGGCCAGGATTGATTCAAAGGATATTGTTGATAAGTGAAATCAATCAGTATTAGAAATTAAGTGATTCAAGAAAGATGAATGAATTAGGTGGATCCACGCCAAAGACATGGAATACAATGAGATAGACATAAGAGTTAAATGTACTGATACTAAAGTGATGTAAATTATTAAGTGAAAGATGAATTGTCTTTGAGGGTATCACCTTGCCAAGGTGTGCTTACATGGAGTACAAGGTGTGCTCAGGTTAGGAAAAAGGATTTGCTAAGCTCCATATGAATTGGTTTGTATGAAATTATTATGAGTTAGTTCTACTAATAAAAGATGTCCTAGATTAGTCATATGATGTAAGTGAGTATGTCAAGAAATATCAATATGATCTGGTATTGGTGTCAATAGTCATTTGGAAGAAATTATTCAAGTGAAGAAGTTACTTGGGAGACTAAGGAAAACATAAGACCGCATTACCTTCATTTGTTTGATCACTTAGGTAAGAATTTCGAGGACGAAATTCTTTAAAGGGGAGAATTGTTGGACCCCAAACGTTTCTTAGAAGTTAGAGCTATTAAATGAGAAATTTTGGCGATTAGTCATGAGCAAAGAACAACTGAATGAACAAATTTTTGAATTTAAAATGATAGACAAGAGTAAGGTAGAGAATGAGAAATGTGGATAGGTCCATGTTTTGTTTAGGTGATTTAATGGATAAGAGATTTTGAAATGGGAAGAATTAAGGCGAAACTTAGAAGTTAAATGAAAGCAAAAAAATTGAAGTTGAATATGTGTGGTAAGTTGATGAATGATATGTGTATATATGTATGTTTTGTTAATAGTGTTTAAGACTAATCATGGACTATAAATTCTTTATGGATGATATTGATTCGAAATGGAGTTGAGAATGAGGAGTAAATGAAGTAGAAAAGGTAATCTTGGTATGAGTTGTGTTAAGGAAAGATTTTGGAACAAAATAGTTTGTTGATCTAGAAAATGTTCACTGAGTATGCTTCAGTCTTTTAGCCACAACGTAAATGGAGTTGAGAATGAGGATTAAATGAAGTAGAAAAGGTGATCTTGGTATGAGTTGTGTTAAGGAAAGATTTTGGAACAAAATGGTTTGTTGATCTGGAAAATGTTCATTGAGTATGCTTCAGTCTTTTAGCCACAACGTTTTCTCTAGTTATCCAAACGAGATGATTCTTGATTTGGATTAAACTAGAAACATATGGCTACATTCCTTATGAAGACATTAAATTTAAATTTTGTCTTTAAGAATCTCAAAATTGTCATGAAGTTGAAAACTGGGTGCAGTACATTGGTGGATGAATGTAAATGCGTGTTCTGATTTTTGGGGAAATTCTGGATTGATCTAGATAGATTTAGAAAAAGTTATCTTCTTAAGACTTGTAGATCTTTCTGTTATCTTTCCAATCAATATATAATATGAACTATTTGGGAATAGGAGCAAAAGTTATGGTTTTTATAAGAGTTGCTTAGTCTGAAAAGGTCTACAGACTGTAAAGACGCATCATCTGTGAAGACGTACCATCTGTGAAGACGTATCGTCTGTGATGGCATCATTTCGTCTTAAGACTTTGCATCGTCTTAAGTTGAATTTGCTTCGTCTTAAGTTAACCCCATTCGTCTGCGTTTTCTTTGTGACTTTCGTCTACTCCGCATTCATCTGTTTTATAGCATTCATCTGCTCTGCCTTCGTCTGTTCTGCAATCATCTGCCTTGTGGCATTCGTCTGCTGTTCCTCATTCGTCTACCTTGTGGCATTCGTCTATTGGGTAGCATTTGCCTGCTCAGCCTTTGTCTGTTCCACATTCATCTGCCTTGTGGCATTCATCTGTTGTTCTGCATTCGTCTGTCTTGTGGCATTCGTCTGCTGTTTCGTATTCGTCTGCTAGGTAGCATTCGTCTGCTTCGCCTTCGTATGTTCTACATTCGTCTACCTTGTAGCATTCGTCTGTTGTTCCCCATTTGTTTGCTTTGTGGCATTCATCTGCTCTGCATTCGTCTACTCCTCCGCATTCATCTACTTCTCCGCATTCATCTGCTTTTCCGCGTTTGTCAATTTTTCCACATTCGTCTGCTTTTCCTCATTTGTCTGCTTTGTAATCACTCATCTGCTTTCTGTTTTCTCTATAGTTGACCATTAGCTACTTCTGTGCACTGTTCTTCTTGAAACGTCTGGTCAAAATGTTGACCTTCCAGATGATAGAATCCGTCTTTAGAAACAATAGCAAATCTAGCAAACCAATTTTCTATGCCTTCACAAGATATTATATTATTTTAAATAAAAATTTAGTAATAATGGTTAATTTTTAATAGTTTTTTTGATAATATTATGTTCTTTATATGATAGGTAAGTTATATTTGGTTATTTTAGGCTATAATAATATGCCTGAATTTTTTCACTATATTAAGGTAAAGACATATCATTTACAAAATTGTCGAGGAAGAAAAAGAGGAGACCTTAAGATCCACAATAATTGTTTAACTATAGGCATTTTTTATTAAGAAATATTATTAAAAATATTTTGGCATTCTAAGAATAGGATTTCCTATACTTTCAAATATGTCGAGTTATAATATAAATAAATAAAAATACTCGTTATTACTTGTTGTATTATACACAATTATATTAGAATACATGAATAAAGCGACGAATTATTTAACATATGTTGAAATTGTGGAGCACATAAAGAAAAGTGTATCAACATACGTAAGTTTTGAACTGGAGTATATTATCATTTCATCACAATGAATCATGTCTCGAATAGATTAATGTAGAATGATTATATTAATTCTAATTAATGTTTCTTTTTGTAAATGATAATATTATATGTTTTAAAGTATTAGATATCATTCCACAAAGGTGGCGTGCCCACAAAAAGTTAACATAAAAAATCAACTCATTCATTGAAATACAGGAGTAAAAAATAATCATACACAATCGAAACTTCAATCTATCATTTCATTACTTAAGCGACAGAGTTTGAAAACTTTAAATACAACATAATCCGAAATTTCAAATTTCAAAAGTTACAAAAACTACAAATTCCTAAAATGTGGCTAAAGCCTGCCTTGACATCGTTTATTAATTAGAATAATTTAATGGTGTAATTTAAAACTAAATATATTTTTAGTTTTTAATTATAAATTTCATCTAAAGAAATTATTGTTTTTAATTCTTTAGTTACTTTTTACTTTTTAAAAGTTTAGATCGTTCCAAGTAGATAATTACAGGCTTTTACTAATTTAGAGTCCTTTTAATTTCAGTTCGTTTTCTGTTCCTGGCTTTTACTAATTTTAGTCCTTTTGATTTCACTTCGTTTTTTGTATAGAAGCTTTGTTCTCCATTGAACTGCCTATTGCCTTGCCAACCTCTGGCACTATCGTGCTACCCGTTCAACGGGAGCTAGTTCATACCTGCTCTTTATTTCTTTCTTTTCTTCGGCAAATGAAGAGAGTAGAAGAAGAGCTAACGCTCCTTAGGAAACCACACCCATGGCCGCATAAATTACCCAAAATATACACACATCCAACCAAACCAAAACCAAGACCAAGACCAAGACCAAGTAATAAATAGCTTAGCTTAGCTTCCAAGTCAGTGGTAGAATTGGGAGGAAAAAATGTAACAGGAAGATGCTTTTGCTTTTGGGTGATTGGTGGAATTAAATCGTGGGAAGAGAAAAAGACGGAGAAGACCAATCGCATGCTTGGTCTTCGAGCTCAAAGACTTCTCTCTTCTCTTTCTCGCGCTCTGTGTACGAAAGGTCTTACTTAAACCGTATCCGTCACATCTCAATCGACACTACCTCTATCCTCCAAGCTTTTCATCTGTTGACCGACAGTATCACATCATCGCCGTCCTCGATCTGCGGCGATCGGTACGCTGAATTCTGTGTTCTTTTGGTATTATCGACTCTTCCTGCTGTTTGATTTCACTTAAGGATCATTGTTTATGTAGTTTAATGATATCTGTTGTGTGGTTTCCCATTGCGTTTTCAATTATACTTTAGATTATAACTCTCCATTAGTTCTTCAATTACTAACTCCTGCTTTTAGTCGTTTTCATTCTCAGCAATTTTTGTCACACGGCACAAACTGTTGTTAATGAAGTAGGCGGCATCTGTTATTTTCGGCTATTCAAGATTTTAATTATGGCCAGTAGTAGTAATAGCGGTGGTCGTGGTGGTGGTGTAACAAACACTACTTCAAGGCGTGCTTCTTACGCGTCAGTAGATTCTGTCTCTACCCATATGATCTCTGTGAAGTTAAATGGTACTAAAAATTACTCTGAATGGGCTCAAGCCATGAGAACAGCCCTTGAAGCTAGAAACAAGCTGAAATTTATATCCTGGGACCCTCCTCATTTTAATGGTAGAGAATTCGAGTCTTGGCAAGCTGATGATTGCTTGGTCATGTTATGGCTGTGGAATAGTATGGACACGTCTGTGAGTTGCAAAGTTATGCATTTGGTTACTGCTAAGGAACTGTGGAAAAAGGTTCGCGACATGTATTCTACTGAGAATAATGAGTCGGAAATTCTTGACATTTCACCTGAATTGGCCTTATTGTCGATAAGGGACGACAATTCTGCATCTGCTAGATCCTCCAGCTGGCAGAACTCGTATGCTGGCCGTCTTGCAGCTAATAGAGGAGGCTATGGTGGTAACAGTGGCAGAAGAAGTGGTGGAGGTCGTGGAAGAGGGGGTTTCCAAAAGTGCACGCTTTGTGGAGGAGAAAACCACACCGTTGATACATGCAGAGACATGAATTGGAATCCTTGGGAAAGCAAAGACCGGGTTAAGCACTATGCGTCACCAACTACGGAAAAATGGAAAGCGTATGTGATACTTGAACGATGTCTAATAGGCTAGGTTTTGATTAGTTCTTTTTTTAAGATTTTGATGTTATGTTTAATATCCCTAATTGTAATATATTGCAGGATTCAGAAAGTGCTTAAGAAAAGATTGATCACAGAGGATGATTTTTCATGGACACTGCCAATGTCCAATAGCAAGTCTTCTTCTGAAAGAGGGAAAGATAAAGGGTGTATTTTGAAGTATGTAGGTGGAGTTGATGTGAGCTTCTTGAAGGAGGACTCCAGCATTGCTTGTGCAACCTTGGTGGTGTTGGAACTCCCAAGCCTACAAGTTGTATACCAAGATTTTTCCCATGTCAAACTACATGTACCTTACGTTCCTGGCTTCCTTGCATTCCGAGAGGTGACCAGAATTCTTCCACTTTTCTCTCACTACCTTATCCTCGTGCTTATACATCCAATTCAATTGATTAACTACAGTATAAATGTTGTCCTTGAATGTTTATCAGTAAGTGCCTGATATACAGTCTCCTTTCCCCCTTTCTAGGCTCCAATACTTTTAGAACTTCTTGAAAAAATGAAAAACAACAACAGTTCGTTCTACCCCCAGGTAACTATTTTATTTCTGGTTACATTTTCAGTTTCTCCATCGTGCCTCTTACTGATCACTTCCAAATTTTGATGCCATAACTTAGACTTTTAAATTGTCTTATCCTCTTCACGCACTTTTAAATTGTTAAAAGAGTAGAGTCTGAAGTAAATTTCTGAATTTGATAGATACTGATGGTTGATGGCAATGGCATACTTCATCCTCGAGGCAAGTAATCTTGCTCAAACTTGTCTATGTTTTGGCTGCTTTTCCTCCATTAAACACCTTAAATTTTCTGATGTAGGCTTTGGTTTGGCTTGCCAGCTAGGTGTGTTGGCCAATATCCCCACCATTGGCATTGGGAAAAATGTAAGTCCAGGATTTACTACTTGTGCATGAATATCAAATTGCTTTGTTTTATCTTATTAATATCCCATTTCACAGTTAAAGCTAATGTGTATGTTGCAATTTTGTTTCGTATAAAAATCATTTGGTTGTTCGAATTCAACATAATCAAATTTTTTTTTGAAGGCTTGCTGATTAAAAGATATTTAGCTTTTGATGCTAAAGAATGAAATATTTCTATGTTAATATGTTCCAGCTTCATTATGTGGACGGCATCACTGAAGCTGGTGTATGGAGGCTACTTCAAGATGGTGAAAATACTGGTGAAAAGTTTCTTACTTTGACTGGACGCTCTGGCCGCACATGGGCAGCTGTAAGATTTAGAATATTATCTTGGATGGATGAAAGATCATAAGATCAAGCATATATCTTGTCATCTTAATGTACTAGATGGGATATCTTATTCTACATATGATTTTTGTTGAGGCTTGTCACTTGGACTCTTGCTTATGCATATTGAATTCAAACAATGTTTTGCCAGTGGTATGAGGGACAGTCTGGGATTGTTGGTGATTATTCTATTTGATGGTTTTTATGTGTTCTCTAGTCCCTGGCATTATCTTCCGTTACATGCCTAATTTTTTTTCAATTGCTCTATGTGGCTTACATTTTTTAATGGGTGTTAGTTGTACAGTTAAAAAGTACTACTATTGTAATACTGATTCCCATTGTCCCTCCTTTTAAACAGGTAATGAGACCTACAGAATACACGTCAAAGCCAATATTCATTTCAATTGGTCACCGTATTTCCCTAGAGACTGCCACTGAAATAGTTAAACTGACTTGCAACTTTCGTGTCCCAGAGCCTGTTCGACAGGTAAGGTTTTGTTATCTGTTCAAAGTTTTATAAGTTAATCAAATTTGATTATAGATTCCTTCTTTCTGACCTATATTGGAAGTACTGCAAATTCACACTGATGAAAGCTGGCATTTACTTTACCTACGTTACTTTGCTATCATTACAGGCGTTTCAGTATGTTATAATTTTTGGCTTACTGAAAACTGACTGTTCATTAGTTGGTTTGAGATATGAATGACAGTACCAGAGTATGTAAGTTAATAGTTATTAGTTGCTTTGGAAGCATTAGGCTTGAAATTTTCTTCCCGGCAAGTTTCTTCCGTAATTTTCTTGTAAAGCCCTGTAGTTGAAGTCGGTTAGGAGGATAAACAGCCCAAGCTGATGGGGATGTTGGCGGTAATGCCATTTCATTGTATTAGTGTATCCATTCATCTAACAATCGACCTGCTTACAGCTATTCAACTTAACCTCTGAATTTTTATGCATCCTGTTGAGAGACAGGAGAACTTGTGAGATATAATTATTTACTTTTGATTATCAATGCAGGCTGATATAAGATCCAGGGATTACATCCAGAAGCATAGAAGGGAAATGATAAGGAATGTAATTTCCTGAATCTGGAAAGGCCTCGATTTGTGCTGGTAAAGCATTATTGCGATGCATGTCTTTCTTCAATATTTAGATGGTTTTCTAGTAACTACTAGTGGATGGAGCCTTGTTTTTGTCCCTGTCACTCAGCTACAGAGAAACTTACAGACAGGATATGGTTTCCTCGTTGAACTTGGTCATTTAATATGTAAGCTATTGGAATCCATTTTCTGTGCAATTTCTGCAAACTTAATATTGGGATCGTGAGTTCTTAAACTATCCTGAATCTGGATCCATCTGATATGATTATTCTTTATGGTAAAGATAAATGTTATTGTTGCACTGAAAGCCAAAATACGTCAAATAGTTGGAGTTCAAAATTTATGGCAATAGAAGCTTAAGATACTTAAAAATCCAATCACACTGAGTCAGTTAATTTGCAGTCAGTCAATAAATAACCATGCAAAATTTGCTAAATTTTCATTTTAAAAGGCAAATGTTTTACAGATAAATTCTGACTTGTAATAAGCCAGAAGATATCCCCATCTCATCCTCCTAAATTTGACAATATTTCCAACTTCATGGAGAGTCAAGTAGATAGGAAAGAGTTGAAGACTCAGAATCCAGTGTGAGGTAGTTCACTAAAACAGAGAATTTAAGCATTTTAACCCCAAGATAGAATGATATCATGTTTCAGGCTACAATGCTGTTTATTATACTGCATCCAAGTTAAAGGCCTAAAAGACATTAGTGCCAACAACAGACTTGTCGGTCTGGATCATTGTCCTAAACTTGTAAGTTCCTGTAGAGTCAAACGCTTTTAGAGGACCAGAAACCTACTAGTGCAAATTGGTCTAAGATTTCCTATTGTGCCTCTGCTCCCTGGTTTCTCATTGAATGTTCAATCAACTGCCCTTCCATGGAAGTGGAGTTCCCTCTAAGATCCATATGCATGTATATTAAAGACTGTTCTTTCTTAATATGTATGTATCTAGATTAATTCGCCACTTTTACTGCTGATGTGCTTAGACGCAAGCATGCCTGTTCGTTACGCACCAAAGATTGAGCCCACTTTCTGAAAGTGGAAAACATTAGTAGAGATGCCAATTATAGCAGCTGAAGTTGGATTTATCAGTTTGTATGGAACCCGGAAAAGTAAAAGGAAGCTGTGTACAGATGCTGCAATAAGCTTCTGTTTTAACAGATTCTACTTTTGTCTCCTTACTCTGTCCAAAGATGAAACTGGGCATAATAGAGGAGCAACGTAGAAATCAATGACAGTTGATGCTGAGTTCGGTGAAAAAAATATATAATAGAAGCTTGAAATATGTCAGTATACGTAAAAAGAGAAAGGGCAACAAGTGGAATATAGTAAGGATTATGTAAACAATAGAATATTTGTGGTCTGGGCGGCAGTTTGTCGTTATGTCCAAAAACATGAAAACTGTTCAATTCAAATGGATTGTTCACAGTTACACAAAAACATTGATCCATTGATTTAGCCTTTTTTTTCTTGACACAAGAGGTAAATTTTTTATACTAATTTTAAACATGCTCGATCTCACGAAAGAATTCTTGAAGTATGTTAAAACTTAAATGCGTTGAGATATGAGCTATGACATTTTGGACATTATTTATAATTGGACATTCTTGAAGTATGTTAAAGCTTAAATACGTTGATTGTTAAGATATGAAATATGACATTTTGGACATTATTTATAATTGGACATATTTAGTTATTTGTGGAATTTTACGAGTATTCTATTCTATGTGGGATTCTTTGAAGATAATGTTTATTTGGAATAAAATCCTAGCCATGATAGGATTTAAATAGGAATAAAATCACTATATCTTGATTAAGATAAAAAGCAAATTTTTGGACTCTTCTTGACAGCCTATTTTTAATGATAATGACTATCTAAGGTAGCTGGATTTTTGGAGATTCTATTGAGTATTTGTAGCTGCATTTCTGTTGGGTTTTACGTGATTTTCTGGACTGAATGTGTGTTGTTTTTGTGTGAAAAAACGACTAGTATATGGTAACTTTGCAGCTATATTTTTGGGGATCTTCAGTTATCTTTGACAACTAATTTTATGGAGATTCTATTCAGATCTGGCAGCTTTGTTTTTCCCTGGGTTGTGCAAATTTTCTGCACTGTCTAAGTTGTTGGTTATGTGCAAAAATCTCCAACAGTTTTCGTATATTTTGCAGCTCCATTGGTTTAACGTTTCAATGATGGAATGTTTGTTGTTTTGTTGAATTTTTGTGGCTGCTATGTGTGGGATGTTTCAGTGACAATATCGAAGCTTCACAGTAAATTTCTTGTGGACAACTTCTTATTCTCTCGTTAATGAAGCTACATTGTTAGGGGAGTTGTTTTCTATTTCAATTGTTGTTGTTGTTTATGTTTTTATTGTTTAAATCACTTGAGTTATTTAATTCTTATCTTTATTCTCAAACGTTGTTGTAAAAATCCTCTGTTGAGGTTAGCACGAGGTGGCTGTGCTACTGGGAGTAATTTACTTTTACAGGTTGTGAGGACGAGAGATAGTGTCAAGGGTTGAGTGAGTTGGCTCTATAATACTTTGACTAAAACTATTGTTATTCATTAGTGAAAGTGATTAAGCTAGATAAGAGCCCCGCAGATGTAGGCAAGGTATGCTGAATTGCGTTACCAAATCTCGGGTATTGATTTATTTATTTAGCATTTAATTTTTTTATTTTCTTTTCTGTTAGAAAAATTACAATTGCTGACACATTTGTTTCATATCAAGCAACCACAGATACAGTTCAACGCAATTGCGGCTGAACCAAAATTTTGCGAAACTACATCCTTTTGAATTTTTCAATTGGTATGACAGAATAGATCACCAAATCAAAACTTGGTACGTCAAGTTAGTGCAGATCTGTGTTTCGTAATTATGGCCACAAGAGAAGGGGGTATCAATCACCAAACTACCGTTGTTAGATAGTTTAAATTATCCTACTTAGAAATCAAGGATGAGAGTATTTTTTTCGAGCATAAGGAACCAAAGCATGGAATTCAATTTTGAATGACTGGACACATCGAATGACCATTGATGAAAAGAGTAAAGTGATACCTAAAGATCCATCTGGATGGACAAAGGCTGAAGAAGAGGAAGCACTTGATAATGCTTTAACAATACATGCAATTTTCAGTGTTGTAGATGATGGACATTTCGGTATAATATCAGCCTGTGAATCAACAAAAGAAGCGTGAGACACTTTACAAACAATACAAGAGGGACCAAAATCCATAATAACTTCGAAACTTTAGATGTTGGCCACTAGATTTGAAGAGCTAAAGATGGATGAAAGTAAAACTATTGGAGACTTTCACGAGAGATTGCGTGATATTACAAACTAAGTACATCATCTTGGGAAGAAATATTAAAATATGAAACTCGTCAAGAAGACATTGAGATCATTGGCTCTAAGATTCATACCAAAAATTGCAGACATTGAAGAAGACCATGATATCAATGAATTATCTTTGGATAAGGTAATTGGGATTCTCACCAACTTTGAGATGAATTTGTTTAGAGATAAATTAGAGAAGAACAAAAGATTGGCATTGCAAGCCAAGGTTGGAAAAGCTGTGAATGACTTAGAAGATTAATCCGAGGAGAATGAGGATATGGTGTCATTGAAAAGAAATTTCAGTAAGTGGTTAAAGAAGTTGAAGAAAGATAGACTCGAGTGTAAGCATAATGGTTGGAGCTCATTAAATAATAATTTCAAACAACAAGCTAAAACTCAAAAGGGTTAAAGAAAGGTGATAAGGCTTCGAACAAGTGCAAGCAAAATGTGCTAACACTTTGAAGAAGATAAAAGGGAAGATTTATAGGAGTACTTGTAGTGAGTATGGTCGTGAAGAGGAATTTGTGAGTAATCATGACGTGTTAATTGCTTTATATAATAGACGTCTAGTTGCTTGCTTAACAGTAACTAGAGAAGAAACTGACAGAGAAAATGTAGATGAATTAGTCTAAAAATCTAGGGAAAATGTAGATGAATCAGTTCGAAACTCTATTTCAAATTATGACAGTGACAATAGTGATTTAAAATATAAAAGGGAGGATATTTACAAAGCTTATGAGTTAATGTATACAAAATTGGTCCAAACATGTAAGAAGAATGAGAAGCTAAAGAAAGAAAAATTTACCATGAAGAATATCATTCATGATCTCAAGAATTTGTTATCTATGGTAGATGAACTTGATGAAACAAAGTTGAAATTGGTCAATACCAAAAAGGGATAAGGATGTTAAATGGAGGTACCAAAAAGCTAGAACAATTGCTTGAAATTGATAAGATCAAAGCAGACCTTCAAGTTGTTGGTTATAAAAGTAAATGTTCTAAGCTGAGTAGTGGGCATAATGGTGAAGCTAAATTTGTTAAAGGAGAAACTTCAAAGAGGAACTAGAAATTTGTTCCTACATGTCATTTTTGTGGGGTAAATGGAACTTCTTATAAGCTATTACAAATGATATTTTAGAGGGCTTAAAATTGCAAATCTAGACACTCTTTGATGAACTTCCAGCAACAGCCAACGTTGCCAAAGCATATTTGGGTTAGAAAGGGTGAATGAATCTACTTGATGGATTATTAAAGTTGTATAGATGACCAATTACTTTTGAAGATGAAAAGAAGGCCACGGTTATTAGAAGAGGTACCCTTTGCATGGATAAACTGCCACACTTCAAAAATGTGCTTTATGTGTGATTGAACCCAAGTTTATATTATTAATTGGCCTCATTTTCTTAATTGTTATGCACTCGTTGACTCCTAATTGATGATTTAATGCTTAAAATTGGTTCCTTACATCGAGCTTTCATAATTCGTAAATTGCCAGTACATTGTCTTAATTTGACGTTAATTCTTGTATAACTTTTATGAGGACAATTGATACTGCAAGTCTTTTATTTTGTAGGAACAAAAGGAGTCAACCATAAAAAAGTCAACAGGTCGTGAGACGTCTTGCCAGTCATCGGGACGAATCAACGTCTTCATACGTCGCGACGAATTAATTTCCTCACTGCGACGAATGACACATTCAAGACGTCGCGACGAATCTTTATTCGTTAGTCGCGACGAATGACGGATACCCGACCTAAAAATAGTAAGTTTTCCATTGTTTTGACCCAGCCCGCGTTCGCCCTCTATAAATATTGCCATTTTAGGTCAAAACCGAGAGAGCCGCACCCGTGACCTTCGTCTTCTTCATTTTCTTAGGTTTTCTTGGTTTATTTTTGCAGGTTTGCGCAGGTGCCAGTCGACGTCCATTTTCTTCCTTCAGTTTCTTCTCTTCCCAGCGTTCGTCGCCACCATCTTCACCTGTTCGTCGTCTGATAGTCATAAGCAACGTCAGTTTTCTAGCATTGATGGAGATCTCTGACGTGATGCGTGGCTAGGCCTCAGATCTCTTAAAGATGTAGCTAGGTTTGAGTTCCAAGAGCTTCAAAGGGGTGTAATCACTAACGTCTGAAGTTTAGCTATATTTATGTATAGCTCCGAGTTGGAGAATGCATGAATATAGCTAGATTAACATGGTTAATAGTTTTAGCTGTGTGTTGAACATTATGTTGAGATTTTGATATGGTTATTTGTAGATTTTCAGGGCTTAATACATGAAGTCTCATGTATGTCATTCGGATTTTGCATTAATTTACTTGATCTGCCTAGTTGTGTTTGATTGAGTTGGTTGTGTTATTATCCGGTTGACCTATTGCATCTGCTTGTCCAATTTTCACACTAAGGTTTTTAATGAGATTTAATTAATCGAGTTGATTAATTAAATTCTTGGATTTAACGAGTTGTTAAGGTTGATCTTTCGAAACTTAGTGGATTTCAACCCCGAAAATCATTTTGAACAATGATAACTTGAGCCGCATTTTCAAGAGAGTTTTAGTAATTTGATTTCAATCTTAATTTTTAGTAATTGCTTAATTCTCTAAAAATCCCAAAAATATTTATTTATACTTTGTTTAATTTAATTTAGATCAATCATTCAAAACCCCATTTTAATTGCTTTAATTGCATCATTTGACTTAGGCTAGTTCTTTAAATCAATTTCTACATGGTTCCATCGAGAGAGACGACCCGAGGTTCAGCTTGCTGCAATCTTGGAATTAATTTATTTTCACCGGTTTCTAAGGTCGATTATATTAATCAAACGACAGAGCCGCGATCAAATTGGCGTCGTTGTCGGGGACCAAGAAATTGGTTTTCTAGGTTAGCCAAGTCATTTGTTTTTGCATTGCATTTTTTTCATAGTTTGCATTTCATTTGTGTCACAAGTATAGGTTTACTGCCTTTATTTTCTTTGTACTTTTCATTTCATACATTCATACATATTTTCATACTTGCATACACTTTCACTAGCATCCACCTTACTTTGCTTTTTGTTGATTGTGTGCTGTGTGAGTTTTAATTTCGCTTAAGGTTCAGTTTTAATTCTGCCTGTGATTGTGAGTAATTTTGCTTTGTTGCGTGTCTTTTTTGTAGATCTTCGTTGCGACGCATCATCATACGTCGCGACGAGGATTAAATTTTGCTGTGTTCGTCGCGACGACCTTGGTGTTTACTGCTTTGTTCTACTGAGCTTTGTGAATCTCTCTTTTGCATGCCTCGAAAATCTAGGATAGTTCAATTTCACCCAGAAATAGAACGTCATCTTAGGAAACTTAGGAAACAAAGAAAAGAACAAGAAAGGGCTAGCAATTTAGATCACAT
>JAOQMR010000213.1:18760074-18772680 GCA_027563865.1 Erythroxylum pelleterianum
AAAAAAAAAATTTACTCGATATTCGTTAATCTGTGATTTGTTCGGTGACGAGTTGGGTTCCGGAAACGGGTCCCAACAGATAGATGGTCATATCTTGAACCATTGGAATAGATAAGGGTATAAATCTTCTCAAAAGTATCATTGATAAAAGTTTCAGGTAGCACAAGCTCCACCAATATAGAAAACTCATCTGAATTCATGTTGTGTCTAGTTTCTATTGATTTTGCTTGCCTTTATATCGTCATTTTGGTTGCAAATTCTTGTGTTTTGATCCAAATGTGAGATGAATTGACTAAAATGGTGTGAATATTACATGAATGTTAATTGGATTATCTTTTGAATGTTGTATAAAAAATTAGAAGAATTATGCATGAAAGAGTGAAATGGGACATGAATATTGCATGGATTAATTTAATTATGCATTAATATGGTGTCACACCCTTGACCATATCATACACACCTGTGACATTTTTCATTTAATTCGTCTAATCCCCCACACTTAGCTTTTGACCGCCCACAGGCAAAACATTAAAATTAAGACCCAAAACATCAACTCAATTTCCATAATTTTCCAATACTGTTAATCATAAACAAAGATGAATGACTTTCAAAAATCATAGCAAGAAATCAACGTTCCAAGCTCTTACTCATGATCAATCAATATCCAATATCTTCAAAAACTGAGCAATCTAATGGTAGACTCGAAAAATGTGTTTAATTAAAATATATTTATGGGTACACTCAATACCATTCATAATCATGACAATCCACAACTTTGCATATCATTTCATTTCTCCACCACTAATGTTCACATGCAAAATCATGAATCAAAGGACTTTTCAAGGTTGTAATGTGGGCAAGGGTAAGGTGAGGTATATTTAGGTTAAGTAGCATGAAAGCCATCAAAGCTAGTGAAACAAAAGTAACACTCAATCAAAAACTAGGTACCGTCAGTTATAACAAATGCAACATTTCTATTTCGCAACCCCATTCAGCTCTCACACACAAACCACATGAAGCATATACCAATCCGAAGGAATCACTCATACAATTTATATCATCACAAGAGTGAATCTTTCAAGCAAACCTCTACCTCATATTCAACATACTCAAATAACTCAACCATCACAACTCTAGGAAGATGCATGAATCATAAACAACTTTTCAACAATCATGCAATTCTTCCTTCATAAATTTATTGTAAACAATTTTTCCTTTTTTCCTTTTTCTTTTTCCTTTTTTCTTTTTTATTTTTTCTTTTTTTTCTTTTCTTCTTTTTTCATTTTTCATTTCTTTTCCTTTTTTCTTTTTTTCATTTGTAAAAATTAAAAATAAACTACATCAACGTGGGAATTTAAATCATAAGACATAAACTAACATATCAAGATTATAACCAAACCTTACATATGTACACCTGCACACTTAGAATTTTGTATATCCACAAACTCAACAATCACAAATGTTCCACTAGCTTTATGACTTGGGTAGGACATTTGGTTAAGTTTAAAAGCATAAAATGTGGTTTATACAAAATAGAATGCTAAAGCTCAAAAGGGTTTATCAAGAGAAAAATCATGTCAATAGGGTAGGTCATTTAGCCAATGTAGCTTATGAAAAACAAAGAATGCCTAATCATATTCATGTTAATGCATGTGATAAAAATGTAGTGTCGAATAGAAATTCAACGCAAAATCGGGACGTACATGTCATGAAGGTCACACATTATCAAATGGCAATGACACTGATATGGATGTGTTAGTCAATTAAGGCTCAAAATCTCACTAGCTTTGTCTACCATTAGTCACTACTCTTCTAAAGATAATGCATATCGACCAATCACAAAAGCAAAAGTACATGTTAAAGTTGCTATGAAATTATCTAGTCAATTCATACTCTAATCATGATTATATAATCCCAGAAGCAATAGAAAATGAGAAAATGTTTGTTTCATTTGTTTTATTCTTTCTCTCATTTTGATTGAAAACTTAAAAACAAGTAAAACAGACAAATTCAAAAGCACACATGCATAAAAAAAAGTAATGCGGAAATGTAAAGGAAAAGAAATTTACTTCCCTTGGGTTGCCTCCCAAGAAGCACCTTTTTTTAGGGTCGCCGGCTCGACTCCTTCTTCTCCTCACGTGACAAAATTATGATCTTCGGAAATTACATGCGGCTCTTCCATGTGAGGTAGTTTCGGATAGGACCTTAGTTGATCATCATCCTTATTCAGCACCTTCCCTATCCTCCACTTTGCAATCTTGACTGAGTCCATACACTCCAAAAATATTTCGAACGTCTCTTCACATTTTTCTTCACCATTCAATTCCTCCAATCTGTAATATAAAGGTAAAGAGTTAGTTTCAAAAATAATTATGGACTCAGTACTTACCTCCGAGCTAAAAGATGTATCCTTTTCAGCTTCGAACTCCTTCTCTACTTCTTCGACACAAACAATTCATTGAGGGTTGACCTAAAAAATCTCCAGCTCCTCATCACTTTGCAAATTTTCCGCACAGATTTCAATTGGGTACACCTCGGGTTGATACGGTTGCGCCTCTTCTCTTTGCGCTTCTAGGCGATCAAGACGTTGTTCATCTGACTCATTAGGTTTTCCACCCTCTGTTGGTGTGCTTTTGTCACTTGTAGGAATTCTTGCATTTCCAGCTGCACAAACTGTTGAAATTGCAAAGTATTAGCAACAAGTTTGTTAACAATTTCTTCTAAAGATGCACCTAAACCAAGTTGGCTCTCCGGTTCTTGGGACCAAGTAGTTTCTGGAAATTGCCCTCCATCCTTCTAGAATTGTAAAGTATTCTCCTGCAATTGCAACATCAATTCTTCCGAAGATGGACTGAAGTCGTGATAGGAGGCTTCTGGTCTGTACGAGAATTGGTGTGTATCTTGCAAACTATCATGAAACTAATTCTGATAATTATCCCATCCATAACAGAAGTTAGGTTGATCAGTCCAAACATTGTTATAGGATTGAGAATACGAATTATAAAAGAAATTACTTCCATCCATAACAATTTTTTTTTTCAAACACGAAACAAAAAATGAAAAGATCACCAAATAACAGAAAAGAAATTGATCAAGAACAGATATATACAAAACACCAATTAAATCACAAACAAAAACTAAATCACCGCACTCCCCGGCAAGGGCGCCAAAATTTGACCACGCGTCGTTACGCTAGTCAAAATTAAAATAACTAGACTACTACTGTAGTAGTGGTGAGTCTAGGTCGATCCCACAAAGAGTGCGTGTAAAGTCTACGAAATGAAATTAATTGATGTTTACGAAAATGCAGGGTTTTGGATTTTTGAAATAAGAAAAATAAAATAAAACTAACTAATAAAAACAAATTAAAGAAAACATGCAAAAATGATAAAAACGGGGAATTCGGTAGGGACCCGGTTCTTTGGTTCAATCTCAGCCTAAACCCTGACTAAGCATATTTTATTAATTTGTTGTTCTTTAACCTGTCCTAGAAACTATTAATCTCAGGTTAACAATTAACCCGAGTTTTTCCTTAGGTTTTGTTTAATCAAGATAGATCATTAATTAAACCTAACCACCGAACAACCTAGGATACGATCTCTAGATTTAATTAGGCGATAGCATTACGAATTAGGAAAACCGATTAATCAAGGCAACAACCACATACGATGCGTCATTTAACCTAGGTCATGTTATCCCTAATGATTACGAATCATTAGTCGCTACACATGAATTTCAACACAACAATTACGGATTATATTGAAATTCTAGCAATGGGTTTGAAATTGACAATTCAATGAACGCATTAAAATTATCAAATCACAATACCCAATAGGTTCATACACAAATAACCGAATAATAACGAAAATTTGATTATCCATGCACAATACCCAAATCAATTAAAACATGATAACACAATCAATTTCTAATGAGAGAAAGAAACAGCAAAATAATAATAATAATACTTAACCCAGGTCGTCGGCGTTGATTTTACCTCTGAACCGGCATCGGGACGTCTAGCTCTTCATGGGTCTCTCCCGATTAAAATGCTTCAGCTCCATACTTAATCCCTAGCAAAAACCCCTTTTATTTTTGCCCTTAATTGATTTCAGCCCAACAATATCACCTTCTCATTTCACTGCTCATGCTTGTCATCTCTGCGTTGTTTCTTCTTGTTGCTGCATTGTCCCCTGCGTCTGCGCTAGCCAGCCACCAAGCTACCTACTCACGCCTGCGCTAGTGTCCACACGACAGCTTCAAGCCATCGCCCCCACATATGCTAGCTTCCACTCTAATTTATTGCTTGTCTCCCTGTCTACTGTGCGTGCCGACACTGTGCTCTCCTGTTTAATTCATTTTGTTGCCCTCAATTTCCGTCACTTACGTTCATCCTCTGCGTTATGCTTGGGCCCACTCTTATTCCTTGTGTTGTGTCTTCAATTAAAACAATTAAAGTCTACGTGTTGTTCTCGTTTATTTCTGTCTGCTGCCGCCTGGAGTGTCCACTGGGCTTTCGATTTAAAGATGACCTTCTGGCGCTTGCTTGTGCCTAACACATGCGTGACATACGTTTTTGTTGTGCCCCCCTCCTGTTTCGGTTGCTCATTAACTAGACAATTCAAATGTCTCTTCTTATTGCGTCCTCATTTAAATTGTATGCAGCCCTTAAAACGTAGACGCCTCCTCCAAAACGCAACCCTCTGATTTGAAATTTAATTTGCTCTTCTCTAAAACCTTACTCCTTCATGCTCTTTTCTTCATGTCTTTATTTTTTTCTTTTAATTTTCTTTGTCTCTCTCCATGAAGACAAACAAAAATAAATCTTCGAAAATGACCCAAATGTAATGCTACTGTCTCACTTTAATTTTTTTTTGGCATCCAAATTGTACCTAAAATTATAAATGAATTAAAGTGAGTATCTTAAGCATTTTTATGTCAATAATTGCTAAGTGTAAATGATTAAAAATATCAACAATTAAACACATATCAATTTAAAACAAATTAAAGAAAACATGCAAAAATGATAAAAATGGGAAATTCGGTAGGGACCCGATTCTTTGGTTCAATCTAGGCCTAATCCCTAACTAAGCATATTTTATTAATTTGTTGTTCTTTAATCTTTCCTAGAAACTATTAATCTCGAGTTAATAATTAACCCGAGTTTTTCCTTAGGTTTTGTTTAATCAAGATACGATCATTAATTAAACCTAACCACCGAACAACCTAGGATACGATCTCTAGATTTAATTAGGCAATAGCATTACGAATTAGGAAAACCGATTAATCAAGGCAATAACCACATACGATGCGTCATTTCACCTAGGTCATGTTATCCCTAATGATTACGAATCATTAGTTGCTACATGTGAATTTCAACATAACAATTACGGATTATATTGAAATTCTAGCAATGGGATTGAAATTGACAATTCAATGAACGCATTAAAATTATCAAATCACAATACCCAATAGGTTCATACACAAATAACCGAATAATTACAAAAATTCAATTATCCATACAAAATACCCAAATCAATTAAAACAGGATAACACAATCAATTTCCAATGAAAGAAAGAAACAACAAAATAATAATAAAAATACTTAACTCGAGTCGTTGACATCGATTTTACCTCCAAATCGGCATCGGGAAGTCTAGCTCTTTATGGGTCTCTCTCGATTAAAATGCTTCAGCTCCATACTTAATCCCCAGCAAAAACCCCTTTTGTTTTTGCCCTTAATTGATTTCAGCCCAACAATATCACCTTCTCATTTCACTGCTCACGCTTGTCATCTCTGTGCTGTTTCTTCTTATTGCTGCACTGTCCCCTGTGTCTGCGTTAGCCAGCCACCAAGCCGCCTGCTCATGCCGGCACCAGCGTCCACGCGACAGCTTCAAACCATCGCCCCTGCATCTGCTAGCTTCCTCTTCAATTTATTGCTTGTCTCCCTGTCTACTGTGCGTGCCGACACTGTGCTCTCCTGTTTAATTCATTTTGTTGCCCTCAATTTCCGTCACTTATGTTCATCCTTTGCGTTATGCTTGGGCCCACTCTCATTCCTTGTGTTGTGTCTTAAATTAAAACAATTAAAATCTACGTGTTGTTCTTGTTTATTTCTTCCTGCTGCCGCCTGGAGTGTCTACTGGGCTTATGATTTAAAGATGACCTTCTGGCGCTTGCTTGTGCCTAACGCATGCGTGACATACGTTTTTGTTGTGCACTCCTCCTGTTTCGGTTGCTCATTAATTAGACAATTCAAATGTCTCTTCTTATTGCATCCTTGTTTAAATTGTATGCAACCCTTAAAACGTAGATGCCTCCTCCAAAATGCAGCCCTCTGATTTGAAATTTAATTTGTTCTTCTCTAAAACCTTACTCCTTCATGGTCTTTTCTTCATGTCTTTATTTTTTTCTTTTAATTTTCTTTGTCTCACTCCATTAAGACAAACAAAAATAAATCTTCGAAAATGACCCAAATGTAATGCTTTTGTCTCACTTTTTGCTTCCAAATTGTACCTAAAATTATAAATGAATTAAAGTGAGTATCTTAAGCATTTTTATGTCTATAATTGCTAAGTGTAAATGATTAAAAATATCAACAATTAAACACATATCATCTAATTATTAAGTGGCATCTACAGGTTGAATGCTCATAAAGCTAGACCTAAAATGAGACTACAAATAGAAAGAAAAGAGGAGGGTGATGGCACATTCTATCATTCTACACATTCTTGACATAGTTGCCTTCATTCGAAGACAAAGAATAGATAGAGAGAAAGAAGGGGAGAAGAGAGGAGAGAACATAGAGAGTCAAGTGAAGAAGAGAGAAACACAACAACAAGGTGAATACAGTGTGAGCCTTCGATCATCTGGGTGAGAACCAAGAGAAGCAGAAGGCGAAAGCTAATGTAGGAAACTTGAGAGGGGTAGGAGACCACCGCAACTCCCTTATCCAATTCTTGTCTGCTTATTCTTTTCTTTATCTGTTGCATTCTTCTCTATTATTTTACTAGACTCATTATTCTGTAGCTTAACCGACTCTTACTATATAGCTTTTAATAGTTCATTTGGTTATTTTCTTGGTTTGTTTCTTTAATACTGCTCTTATACTAATAAAGATAGGATTGAAGTATATGAAGATGATGAATCTTGTTATTTCCATGGTGGGCTGATCTCTTTTTCTTGATGATTAATATAGTTATTTTAGTCAAATATACATGATTGAGGGACTGCAATGTTGTGGGACTGCAATGTTGTCTTATGTTTGCTATAGTTTCTAAACTTAATGGATGTAATAGCATGAAAAAATGTTGCACCATTTTGGTATTAAATGAAGAATCCAAAGAAGAAGTTTAATAAGGAACGAGAAACAATAGACGCTTAGGTTAAGAATTAGAAATATATTAACCTAAGTGGTAATTAGTATTCAGGTTTCCATAATTAATTCGGATGATAACTTGTCAAATATGAAAGTTAGATTTAGTTTATTACTCGAGTTGATCTTAGAATCCAACTGTTAATTTTAGCAAGATAATTATCGAATCATTTCCTCTTAATCATGCACAGGAGATTAAATTAGTGAAATTAATTCTTAAGAGTTTTCTACTTCTATTAATCTATTTGTTTTTGCTCCTAGTTAATTTTGTTTACTTTTCAGTTTAATTTTGTGATTTTGTTTAAAAAGTTCACCCAACAATCGGGATAGAATGTTTAGGGTTGCATCTATTTTTATTTTTATTCAAGATTAATTTAAGGGAGCCAGTTTCACCTTCCTGAGAGATCACCTAGGGTAATAAATTACAACTACCTCATATACTTGTGAGTAGGATAACCTAGGTATTTTTTAGAACTTATTTTTAGGCAGAACAAGTTTTTAGTGCTATTTTCGGGGAAGCTGTTTAGTGTTTAGGATTTAATTAATTTTTATTATTTTTGTTTGTTCATGAATACATGTTTTATTGTGTTGTTTCGTTGATTTGTTTGTTTAATTTTTGTTATAAATTAGCATTGCCTTTATTTAGTCCTTGCTAAGAAGGTCTCTAGAAGTGAAGTCATTTAGTTTATGCTTGGAAGGAGATCTCTAGATAGTGACCCTGTCCCTTTTATTGATAACATACATCGAATACAAAGATTTCAAAGGGACTATGAAGACGATTGTGAGGAACCCAAGCATGAAGATCAATTTAATAACCAAAAGCTGGGTGAAAGGTTGTTAGTAATGAAGGATTACGCTAGATTGGTGATCGGTACTGCCACTTTTTGCATACATTTAGGAGAGGTCGCCAAAAACTATTCATTGAAGAGTATCCACTACAATATGCTGGCATCTTTTTATGGGGTTCCCAATGAAGACCTTTTGAACTTCATTCGGGAATTCTATACCGCTCTACGAATCTTTCCTTTGGATGGCCTAAATGAAAATCAACTCATAATGAGATGCTGTCCATACATATTGAAGGATCAGGCCAAAGCATGACTTATGACCCTTCTACCTGGTTTATTGACTACATTGGAGGAGGTGTATAACAAATTCATGGGAAAGTTCTATTCCCATCGAGAGACTTCTAAGTTGCTAACAAAGATAGCAACCTTCACTTAGATGGAGGGAGACCCATTCCATAATGTGTGGGAATGCTTCAAACTCTTGCTTATACAGTTTCCACACCGTCATTTTCCACTTCACTTGCAGAAGCAATGCTTCTAACGAAACAATGTCTATGCACAGTGGACAATGCAACAAGAGGAGCAATAGGAGAGAAGACGACTAAAGAAATGTATGAAATCTTCGAAATGTTAAGGGCCAATTCTTAACAAAAGAGCGTGAAGGGAAGGAGAGCTAGAATTTATAAAGTGACCTCAAATCAGGAACTGACTATGCAATTAGCTGAGTTAACAAGGCATGTAAAGATGCTAACTTTAAGACTACCCCATAACGTACCAAATCAAAAGGTACGTGGTATATGTGGAACTTGTGGTCATAGAGCTAATGTTTTTTCATATTCTTGTGAGTCTTTTATATATGGGGAAGAACAAGAGAACTCACTCAACAGTTTTTAACTAAGGGAGCGAAATGATCCGTATTCAAATATCTACAACCCTAGTTGGAGAAACCACCCAATTTTTTATGAAAGACCAACAATTTACCAGTACACTCCTAACTATAATACCAACATTTTTTGAAGCCAAACTACTACCAAGGGCAATCCTCACTTCAAAACCCACCAAGCAAGCCTTCATTGGAGGAAATCCTTAATGCGTTTATTCAGGTTACAACTCAAAATCAAGAAATAAACAATAAGAGATTTGATTCTTTGGAGGCGACTGTGAAGATGATTAAGATCCAAGTAGGGCAACTCACTGCTCAAATGCACAACAATCAAAAAGGAAAGTTGCCTAGTCAACCTGAGCAAGCCTAAGCAATTAATGTTCTGAGAAGTGGAAGGGTGATTGAAAATCACATTAAGATTCTTCCTAATATGTCTGATGCTGCTAATCAAAAGGAGGAGAGCCTTATAAGAGAAAAAAATGAGCAGAATGAGGTAAGAAATGGGCATGACTAATCACATTCAAAAAAGTGAAAAACTTAAACATGACACCAAGGACAATGAAGGACAAAAATTGCATAAAGCGACAAATCCTTATAGACCACCAATTATGTATCTAAGTCATTTTAAGGAATCGAAACAAAATGAACAGTTTTCTTACTTATATAACAGGCTTTCTAAGGTTAACATTAATCTGCCCTTGTTAGATGTGATTAGGAACATTTCGGCTTATGTGAAGCTCTTCAAGGAACTAAGCACCAAAATATAAAAGTTTAAGCCTAACGAGAAGGTGATAGTTTTGAAAGTAGCGAGTGCAGCTCTTCAACATCAATTACCCCCAAAACTGAAAGATCTAGGGAGTTTTATTGTGAAAGTATCAATGGGTAATGGGGATAAGGTTAAAGGTATGCTTGAAATTGGAGCAAGTGTAAACCTTATGCCTCACTCTATTTATGAGAAACTGAATCTAGGATAGTTAAGACCTACCAATATGTGCTTACAATTAGCTGATAGGTTAATCTGTTATCTAAAAGGAATAATGGAATATGTGTTAGTGAAGGTTGGAAGATTGATTGTCCCTGTAGACTTTGTGGTCTTAGACATGGGGAGGCTAAAGAGCAAGGGAAGGAGCACACTATACTCCTAGAGAGCCATTTTATAGCCACTACTAATACTTTGATTGATGTGAAGAACGGGAAACTAAGCATGACTGTTTTAGAAGAAACAATAGCCACTACCAATACTAATATTTGTGAAGAATGCTCTCTTGTTGATTAATTTACTTATGTAAACCTTGATTTTTCATTGCAGGAAGAAGAAGAAAAGAAGTTGGGCTTGGTGAAAGAAATTGATAAGTGTCGTCAATTGCTAAACGATGCAACTGTGGGAAAGGTTGACAAATTCTTAAGGAAAGATCCTAATGAAGAGAAGAAAACAGTGGAATCAATCACTTTGAGTGATCTAGCTTGAGCATAACAGTTGAGGTTTCCAACTAAAAGACATTAAAGAAGTGCTAAATGGGAGGCAACCCATATAATTTTTGTTTTGTTTTTCAATTATTTGTTTGTTATTCCTTTTTAGTGAAACTTGACTTAATCTGTTTGCTTTGTATGCACAAACCTACTTTTCAATGTCTTTTATTTGTCATGATCGCAGTTGTTCTCTACTCCTCAATGTAGGATGCCACGCTCCACACCACATCAACTCAGCCACCACCCACACTTTTTTATTGTATTTCTGTCTTCGTTCTTTTTATTATTTTTACCGCTTGTCAATTTGATGTCTTTTAGTTTTAATGCTTATCCTTGTTTGTGTTATTTTGTGTATTAGATCCCTCTTTTACTTTTTGGTATCACATTAGGAACAATGTGATATTTAAGTGCAGGGGGAGAATTATTTAAATTTTTTGTGATTGTGTGTTTATTTTTTTCCACTTAATAGTGAGAGATGAATGGTTATTAAATGAACTTGATCTAGATTAGAAATGCATAATATAAGTGAATGAGTATACCCTTTTTGCTTAAAAAGCCACCGTAATTTTACCCTTAGTGATCTCCTTTTGAGTTTAACATAAACCATTTCTTCTTTAAATCCAAAATGTGAGGCTTAACCTTGATTATTTAACTTTTTCATCATACCTGCCATAAGGACGAATTGAGCATTTGAATGGGTATGATTGGGTTTAGGGAACAATTTCTTGAATAAGTGTAGGGGAATCATAGGATATAGTTGGTTTTTTAAGTTATGTTGGGACCCGATCTGAAAACCGAACCTCAACCGGAAAACGGAAAACAAAGTGCGGAAAGCGGAAATCGAAAGGACAAATTTCGAAGCGGAACGAAAGGGAAGCAAATCGAAACAAACGTTTCGATACAAACGGAAACAAATGCCGACATCCGAAAGAGCAAATCTTAGAACACGAAACGTTGCGTTGGAAACCCTAAGACTAATCCGAAAATCTTGATATAAATTTTTTTTCTTTCATCTTTATACAAAACCATTCCAATTTCCCTTTTGGAAATTATTCTTAATCAAACTCAATTCAAAATTTCTTCTTAATCAAATCATACATATCCCAAATTTTCATCTTTTAACTAAAAACTTATCTTTAACAAAACTAATCTCTTATTCTTATCCTAACCTTGCCATAACCCGATTTTCTCGAAAATCGGGCAACATAACAGCTGTATTTTGAACAGCCCAAAATTTTGCAAATCACAAACACACTTCTATAATATCACATCCAACCATACTACTCATCGGACCTCCTGTCCGGAATCCAAACACAATCACACACAATTCTACACCTAACACTTCAATAATTCTCATTCATCAATATCATAGATCCCAAACATAATTTAATTCCATTCATATTCATCTCAAAATCAAAATACAAATTCATAATTCAATCTAAACCACTCATATTCATAAACCATCATAACTCATATCCCAAAATCATACACAAACCCAACTCTATACATTAATTCATAATTCGAATACATGATCAAACCAAAGTGACATTCTCAAGCTACGATACAAACCAAAATGCCAAAATCTCAACTAACCCTATTACATAAACATGCCAAACAGATGTCTTGACCATCTTCATCTGATCTCCTGCTCGAAAACCTGGAGATGGGGATGAAAGGTGGGGTGAGCTTGACAGCTCAGTGGATAACATATTTACTAATTAAAACATAAGCAAAGTCATTTTCCGCAAAGTTTTTGCTCAAAGGTTTGTTTTTTTTCAACCTCTTCATCTTTTTAAACGTTTCTAAACAATTTCAAGACTTTCTCGACAGAAACTTCAATTTCTCATTTTTCAAACTTCACAGTTTACTAATAGTTTCAAAACATGAATGCAGCACAATCAAATGCATCACAAGCATAAACAAAGCAAAACACATAACACATCAGACGGTTTGGGTCGGTCCTAACAGAACGTACTGTACATTCCCGCATAGCGATTCTGTGCAGCCGTGAACGGAGGGGAGTCTGAAATCGGAACTCCTAAGCCACTTGCGGGCAGCCGGGAGAAGGCTATCAGAGGGAGACAGTGCAC
>JAOQMR010000213.1:18783408-18796344 GCA_027563865.1 Erythroxylum pelleterianum
ACTCTGTATATACAGTTTGTGTTATTTGGTTATTTCATCTGCTGTTGGGATTGTCTTTAATTTGGGTTTTAATCACACAATATTTTTAAATTAATTGGTTGGTTTCCAATGGCAATATGACTTGTCAAATCACAACTTCTTCTGAACTAATTAGTTAAGAAGGTGAGCATTTTGTTGTTGTATCGACCCAACTTTGCTAAATTCTTATAAACAAATTAGTTATGTTTAAATACGTTTTAAATTATTAACCTAGTTACAATATATATTACCATGAACTTCTATACAATAAATTGAACATTTCTAGACTTCTCAAGAAGATTTTACACGGCTCTATGATCTCGTTTGATAATTAATAATGAAAGAATTGAAATAAAAAGAAAGAAATAAGAATATGTTTGATATAATATTAAATGAAGTTAATATTTAGTATTAAATATTAAAAATGATAATGAGAAATTTTTTGTTATTATATAATATATTTTGTACATAATTAATTAAAATATTTTATATTTTATCAATAATTAATAAAAAGTTTGAATGATTGATAAAATTATTATTTTTAAATAATTACGAATGATTTTTATGATAAGAATAAAAGTATCAATGATATCAAATAAAATAATTATTAATATAAAATATTGTAATATGTAATTTTGATGCTAATATTTTAATAATTAATATCTCGATAATAGCTAGATATATTCTAATAACATTTTATCTCTTATTTCCGATTTTTTGATTCTAACTTGTACCCACAACCCATTAGAATTGAAAATCCACACCTTGTTAGTAATGGAAGTCCAAGTCTAAGATTGTTTGGATTCACTACTGAATGTCGCATTTCTATTTCCAACTCCTTTTTTTTTTTTTTTATCAAACAAGACTTAATAGTCATTTCCATTATTCCTTTCCCACGTTTCTTAGTTCTAAATACAATATAATAAGTGAATAAGTACGATGTCTTAAAAGGGGCGAAAAAGATCTCCCAAAAAAAAAAACAAACTCCCAGTTTTTCTTTTCATTTCTCCACAAAGTTCTTGAGCTAAAAGAACATTGTTTGCAATAGATCTTCCATAGACGAAGCCTGACTGTTGAGGGGAGATCAGTTCATGTAGAATAGGCAGGATGATTTTGAATTTCGTACCATATAGGCTGAAATCGGACAATATGTACTATATTCGCTGGAGAACAGTACAAAATAGAGATGCTTATATACCAGATATAAAAATCGGTTAATACTGGCCTGTTTCATCTAGTACTGGCCGGTATTTATAATACCGACTATATATCGACTAGTACTGAAAATTTTGAAAAATATGGAGACTTATTAACAAAATTTTCAAAAATTTTAAAAAACTTAACTCCCCTAGTGTCTTTTTTTCTAAACTTTTGTAATTATTTATTTAGTTAAACTTTTATTGTGATTTTTAATTTTTAATTTTAAAATAAAATAAATATTTTATTACTAATAATAATAATAATACATAAAATAAAATAAAATAATAAATTTATTTTAATCTTTTATATAATATTTATTAATAAAGTATTAATAAAAATATTTTATTTTTAAAATAAATGATTTATAAACTAATATTTATTATTTATTTTAATTATTAAATCAAATTTTATTTGAAATTTATATATTTTTAAATATTTTTAAATTTAATTATATTTATTAACAATTATTAAATTAATTTTATAAATTAAATTAAATTATCAGTTAAATTAAGATATTTATAATTTTAGTAATAATTAATTTTAATTAATTAAATATATAATATATTTAATTGAAAGTAAATTAAATAATATATGTTTTTTATGTTTCAATTCTACTTGATTGTTTCCTTATCACGAACTCTTGTTGTAAATTGTAATAATTTGATAATTAAGAATATTTATTATTCTTTTTATTGAATGTTTTGATGTAATTATTATTTATTATATAATGAAAATTAAAATTATAATATTTTAAATACTTTGTATTGTTCTTAATTTTATACTTGTATGATGATGATTGTCTTTTTTATATAAATTTCAGTTATTATTTATATGTGAAATATCCAAAAATTAATGTTATTTCATATTAATTGTGATTATTATTTATTATTTTGATTTTTAAAGATAAGGTTAAAATATACAGTACAACTGTACAATATGACAATGGACTATTTTGCAATTTTTAAAAAAATTCAAGGACTATTTCATAAATTTAAAAAATCCAAAACAGTACTCAGTATGGATCGATACCGGTACAATACCGTACCAAAACTCAATCTGATACCAAGTTCGGTACGGTATTTACAACATTGGGCCGAACTCTATCTGCTAGGATCTTTGATAAGACTTTTTTAATAAAATTGCGTAAGTTGATAGGTCTATATTTCGAAAAGGAAGAAGCATTTTCAGATTTTGGAATTAAAGCAATTAAGGTGGCAATGTAGCTTTTTACTTACAAGTTTATTATATTCTTATTTTAAAAATATGTTTTCTTAAAATTTAAAATTAATATAAACAATACAATCAATATCGATTAAATTTTGAGTCCTCTTCATCAAATGCAACAATAATTTTGATGCATTCTTTATTCTTTGTATAATCATTGTATAAGTTTAAAAATAAGGTCATTAAATATTGATGTTTCAAATAAGTTCTTTGATAAATAAGGTCATTAAATATTTGGCACTTCAATTAAGTTGTTTTTCTATATAAATATGTTTAAATACACTCCAATTATATTAATGGTTCAATGCAAAAGTTATTTTATTAACTAATGTAATAATAAGTATTCTTTTAAGGATAGATAAGAATAGCAATGGGTCAGGTCATAATAAGATCTTTTATTGTTTGAGATTGAATTCAAAAATATTTTGTAGACTAATCCCCAGCTTAAGTTTGATTGAATTTGATTCAAAATTCATGCATACATGAAAATTTTATACCTAATTAAGTAGTACGTAAAAAAATTTTGATTCAAAACTATAGAAGTCGAGAAGGAGAATGTAAAATAACTAGGTCTAACTATATATATGAGGATGTTTCATATTAAGTTTAGGTTGGACTTCGGTCAAGCACTCTTCTACCTAAACCTCAACTCGAGTCCAATCAAGCTAGACTTGACTTTAGATTTTGCTTATCTAGGGTCCCCCTACATTTCCTTCTTGTTAGTGAATAAACAAAATTATCGTATCTTCTATCTTTATTTAGAAGTTAAAGAATTGTATTTAAACAAGGAAAAAAGCATATGGAGATATAAACTTTGTGATATAAGAAGCAATTAATTGACCAAAAGAACAAAATGATCTAAAATAACTCTTAAAATTAAAGTACATTAGCCTTAGTGTTTCAATTTTTAGGCTATCAATCTTATTATTTTGCAAAGCTAATAAAGCCTTAGTGAGTTGCTTAATGATATCTTTTAATGAATTTAGTGTTTATTCTGTGCTTTATATTAAAAGTGACAAGAGCTATATATCACTTTAGTGGATGCCTTTAACACAAACCAATTGTTATTTTCAATCTATCATTCGAATCTCCACAATTTTCCTACCTAGGTATTCCTATATTCTAAAGGAAGCTCTCTTATTCAGATTGTCAAGGGTCATTGGATATGATTAAGAAAAGAATTGGGGCCTGAATGTCTAAATACTTCTCCTTTACTGGTAGGTTACAATTAACTTCCCAAGTGCTTAGTAAATTATCCATCTACTGGCCCTCTCACATTACATTTCCTATGAAGCTTTGTAAGGAAATTGACAAACTTCCCAAGAATTTTCTATATACTGGTAATGAATACTCCAAGCCTTTTATAAAGGTAAGAGGGAATGAACTTTGTATGCCCAAGAGGGAAGAAGGTGTGGGAGTTAAAACTGCAAAGTTGGTAAACAAATTTATGCTAATCAAGAGGATCTAGAAAGTAATAAATGAAAAAAAATCCCTTTAGTTGAAATGGCTTCATAAGTAATATGTAGGAGGATCCAACTTACAGATAATTAAATCAATAACAATGGTACTAGCTTCAAATGCTAAAGTTAAGGTACTTCATTTACCCACTCATTAAATACAAGGTAGGGAATGGAAGGGATACATGGCTATGGTATGCCCATTGGAGTATAGTTGGCCCTCTTTATCTTCTTTTTAACTTTAGTAGCCTTGAAGTCCTGCAAATGAAAATGTTAGTAGTTTAATTGCAAATGGAAGATGCTATTGTGACAATATAGGTGAGCAATTCTTTCAAGGTTGCTCCCCCCAAACTAAGGATAGGGTAATCTAGCTTAATCATCCTTCTAGCTTATTTCCAAATAAATCTTATATAGATGTGATCAGGAACTTGGCAATGACTATAAACTGGTATTCTTTTGTCCCAATATTCTCATTTACTTTATGGCTTGTAATTAAATAAAGACCAAATATCTTGAATAGAACAAGGGCACTGAATTGCATGTTATGTTTGACAGATCAAGAAACAAATGCACATCTTCTGTTTAATTGCCCTTATTCATATAGGGTTTTGAGGGATGCTATTGGCCTTTATAACATGGAGTCATAGATTAAAGACTTGCTAGGAGCAATCTAGTAGGTATGTTCCCTTTCTTAAAGATGAGAGGTTATTGTATAGCTTGGTTCTTGGCAGCAGAAATTATGATGTTTGGTGCGAAAGGAACCAAAAGGTCTTTAAGGGCAAGTTCAACTCTCCTGACAAAAATTGAACATATCAAGGAGCTGCTTATAGCTAGAGGACAAGGCTTGTCACTTTCTCCACTTATAAAATTATATTGGTCACACTAGTGAGTATTAGTGAGTTGCTATAGTCCTAACATGTTACACATATGAGGCCTTAATGAGCTTTAATAGTCTTGAATTATACTTAATGTATTATTTTGATCATTATATGTAAACAATGTTAGTTATTAATGAAATTTATTTACTTTTAAATTTTTTTGGAGAGACTTCCTTATATTAGCAAAATTGTAGCATAGTTTGGAAGATATGGAAAGTTAAGTGACCCTGACTAATGCCATTTCTCTAATCATAATAAGATTCCTAATCGTCACATCACTTGGATTACTGCTTATATTCTTGAAGACTCTTTGATTCCTTTCTCTCTACAAGTTATACATTGTATGCCCTATAGCTACTTAAAGAAAGTTAGTGTCATCTTTGAATAAGTTTCAAGGCTTTAAAATCCATGATATGATGATATGTCTCCATTCAATGCTAGAGCATAAAGTACCATATCTACCTAGAATATCTTGGCATAGTAACTTTGAAAAGGAATAACTGAAGAATAGGTGGTTGATGAATTTAGAAAATATTCGTACATAACATACAATTGGCATTAGAGGGTGGCATATAAATTCCTCTGACTTTGTCAAAAAGTGGATAGCTTTTACCTTACTACTAACCACAAAATAAATTATACTTTAGGGATCATTTATTTATTCAAAACCAATTACACCTAGAGACCCCTAAAGTATCATTTATTTATTCTTTAACTTCTCTTAGGAGAATAATCTATTTGGTTAGGTCATTTCTTTAAGGTATGATTATTAATTATTCCATTATAATGATTGTAGGGTGAAAAGTCCACTTAAACTATATTGAGTGTCATTCCATATTGGATTGTACTTTCTTCATTTAGCTCGTAAGGCACTATCTACATTTGATCAATATGGATTGTGTAACTTGTTATTATTTTTACTAATCATTATCCACTCTAGTGGGACTTTTATTGAAATATTTTTAATTTCACCTTTCTTTACTATTTGAAGTAGTCAATTATGGATTGATTTATGAACTGATTTATTTTTATTTATTTATATAGGATGGTAGTATAAGAATATTTGGTGGTGAACATTTTACTCAAGAAGGTAGACTAAAGTAGGTAAGGCACCTAAAAATTTTAATAATGCAGACTTAGATTATATGAGTTTATAGAGGTATGTAAAATGGGTGCTTTATTATACTATACAAATATTGTAAGTTTTTGGTATTTTATTTTTGAGAAGGGGTAATATGATGGATTTGATCAAATTATTAAATGCGCATGGTATAGTTGATGCTTATTTGTGTCATGATGAACCAACACCACCCATACCTATGCTAATGGCTATGATAAATGGCATGAAAATGAAGTTATTTTTTATTTAGGAAGTCATACAAGTGTTGATTTTCATTTGGGAGATGTTTTGTTAAGATAGGAGGTGATTTGGGAGATGTTGGTGTCAATTCAAAGGTGATATTGTTGTTTGTGTCAATATTGATAGTGGTACTGATTTGGGAGATTTTATTACTGACTCGAGAGGTGATATTAGTGTTAGTAAAGGGTGACTGAGGAGATGGTGATGTTAATACTAAAGTTGATGGTGGTGGTGGTGATATGCAAAAGCAAGCATTAAAATACAGGGCTGTTGAAAATTTATCCAATAAGAAAATAATACTTAAATTGAAAGTCAACGAGTGCGAATGAAAATTAGTCATTAACTAGTTGACTTATAACAAAATTTGGTTAAATCCATAATCTTTTGGTTAGTTAATTGTTGAAAAACAAAATTAATTATTGTTATATCTATTTTGTATATTTTGTATAGAATGAAACATTATCTAATTGGAACTATAGTCTTTTATGTATAATGGTGGTTAGAGATTATAAATTTTTAACTTCTATGGATCTATAGTCTTTTAATTTTTTTGAAGAAAATTTATTTGAAAAATGATAATTTCTTGCTATTACTAGCCATTCCATACCTATTTTCAATGTCTTACATTATGTCCCTTCTGTGTAATGAATTATAAAAGTCTACAAATTTTTAAGTCCTTGTTCAATTTTTGAATATGTTTATATGAACAAGTTCTATTGTTGTAGCATATTTAATTTTATAAAATGCTTATCAACTATCCTATTACATAGGAAACTAATTTCTTAAATTTTTAGGTCTATGAATCTCACGATGTTCATATGAATGGACTCAAATAGAACTTTGCATATTATCTTAACAATAAAAAAGGATACACTTTTGGTTGTTTTCTTTATGTGAAGAACAAACTATTTCGTCATCTGATTTCTTGATTGCCTTTAGAATATGATTATTAATAAAGAGAAGATTTGTTAAACCAAATGAATGTAATCCATTATAATATTCTTTAATCCCTAATTTGAATATAATAACCACAACATCTTAGTAATAATATCCAACATTCCCAATAGATTAACTGAAGTTTGATTTGCAATATATATGACTTGTTAGAAAGCATATACTAATATAAACAAAGAGCTAGAAGTCTAAGCATATCATATTAGCCCTATATTACAAACAATTACTTATCATATAATAAGGCCCCTCTAGACCATATTACACATAAGTATTTTTCACGTTAACCTCGTGATCTCATTATTGAAAAACATCGCAACATTGTTATTAACATCGAAAAAAACTGAGATATGACCAGTCTTAAGAATTTCATACTATACCGGCCAAAAAACGGTACGAAACTGGTAACGTCGGTACCGGTCGTAAATACCAGTCGGTATCGGATTATCGTTCGGTATTGGCCGAAACCAAAAATTTCGACTGGTACTGTAAGTTTTGGAAATTGCAAGGACTAAATTGCAATTTTCGAAAACTTAACCCTAAAAAAACTTACCCCCTAGTCCTTACAATTTCTGAAAACTTAACCCTAAAAAAACTTACCCACCCCAACTGCTATCTCTCTCCCTCGACTCTCTCTCATCTCTCACTCACTCTCGCTGTCTCCTCAGCCTCTCACTATCACCGTTGCCGTCGTTGTCTCGCCGTCTCGCCGTCACCTTCTGGCCAGTCTCCCCCTTTCCTCATCTTTATTGGACCTGGGCTCCTTGGTGTCGGTTGAAGTCTTGAAAAGGCCACCGTCTTCGTCTTCCTCCACACTCGAAAACACCACCGCCGGTACACTGCAGCACGTAGTCGCTGTCGCAGCTCAGCCAAACTGCACCGCACCATCGCACCGTCTGTCACAGCTCAGGCGCACCACCAACCCGTCAGCAACCCGACGTCAACCCGAAGACCCGATTGTTTTTCGGTGTGTGTATTTTTTATTTTTCATTCTTTATTGCATTTTTATTGTGTTGGATGATGAATTTGTGTATGTTGGTGTTGGATGCTGGATTTTGGATAAGAAATTTTGAATTGTTGCTACTCATGATTTGCGTGGATGTGAATTAGGTTGTATGATTTTGGGATGGTATTGAATTGTTGGAGTTGAAATGTTGAATACAATGGGTTTTGTGAATTGTCATTTATGAAATTTGAACTAAAATTGGATTTGGAAGTGGAATGTATACTTTATATTATTTGTGATTTACAGTGATATTGATGAATAAGATGTTCATGAATTTTATTTAACTGTGTTTGGTACTTTGTTTATTCGGTGGTGGTGAGGTCATGAGGCTTTAACAATGTTGATTAATTGATTATTAAAATTCATTCAAACCTAAATGTAAAATTGATAATCAAATATGAAATTAATAATCAAATGTGAAATTGTAAAATTGATAATCAAAATTGGTAAAATTGAAAAATCTTAAATCATTAATTGACACATTCTTAATATTTGTGAAATGGTAATTTATTTTTAATATTTGGGTATTGAATTTAGGTAAATAATTAGTTGAGTATAAAATTATGCAATTAGAAATTAATAATACTTCGATTGTAGTTAATGATAGTATTTGCCATTTTGCCTATTTGGGTATTAGTTTTGGGTAAATAATTAATTGAGTATAAAAGATGTTGAGCTTTAATTATTTGTTAATATATATGTGTAGGGTATCATAAATATTTATAATTGGTAAGGTGTGAAAGTACAAACTACAAAGTAGTGATGTAATAAATGTTTCTGAAAAAGCTTTTTGTTATCAAATTGTGAATGTGTTGTAAACTTGTACATAAGTGGGTTGCATCTCAGCATGCTAGGTCTAATGCTGGACTGGAGGTTTGTAATAATATACTGCAAGATAGAGAATTTTGGTCACAATATCAATTTGTTATCCGAGTTTGTGAACCTTTGGTGAGGGTGATTCGCTTGGCTGATAGTGAAGAAAAGCCAATAATGGGTTATATTTTTTATGCCATGGAGAGAGCGACGGAAGCAATCAAGGCCAATATGAAAAATAGGCCTTCTTTATACACACCATATCTCTCAATCATTAATGAGAGAAGGGAAAGACAACTTTCTTCTCCATTGTTTGCAACTGGGGCATTTTTGAATCCTAGTGTGTATTTTAGACTAGATCTTACAAAAGCAAGCTGAAGTTAATAGAGGAATGCTTTAACTATTACAATAGTGGTTCGAATTGACTCGATGCAGGATCTTTTAAGCTCACAAATGGAGCTTTACAAGTTGTCTTATGGAGATTTTGGAATGTCGATTGCTATTCGACAAAGAGGAAAACTTTTTCTAGGTATTAGCTATTTCCTTTTTCTTATTTGTTGAAAATTAATTATCACTTTTTTTTGTTTATAACATTACTTTTGTTATCTTATAACTTGCAGTTTCCTGGTGGGATCAATTCGAAAATAGTGTTCCAAAATTGAAAAGGTTTGTGATTCGGATTTTAAGTCAATGTGTGAGTGCAATAGGCTGTGAACGAAACTAAAGCACATTCGAATTTATCCACTCAAAGAAAAGGAAGAAATTGGAGCATAAGAGGTTGAATGACTTGGGTTTTGTTTGTTACAATTTAAAGCTTTGAGAAAGGTATGTTATTTTCATTATTATCATTATTAATTTCAATATAATTTCTTATAATTTTCTAATAATTCAATTTAATTGTTTACTAGGAGTCTTAATAGCACAAGTAGTTCAACTGATCCAATTGTTATTGATAATATTGATCTTTTGGCGAATTGGGTTTATGAAGAACCTAATTTGGTTGATGTGAATGATTTGGATTTGGAAGATAATCTTGGATGAGAAAGCATTAACATGTCATTTGGTACATTAAATTTGAATGATAATGATGATGAAGCTCCTCTCAATGATGAGGGTTTTGTACCAAATGATCACTGAGGTTAGTGCAGTTCTAGCGGGTATTCTCCCATTGACGATTGAATTCTAGGTTTTTGTTTTTCCTCTTCTTTTAATTTTACTTGTATTTGATTTTTATGTTAAATTCTATATATCTAATGTAACTGTAATGTTTTTGTTTCAGGTTTAACTTCTACTTGATTGTTTCTTCTCATCAACTCTTTTTGTAAATTGTTTAAGGATATTTATTGTTCTTTTTATTGGATGTTTTGAATCTTTTGATGTAATATTATTTATTAAAATGATGAAATTGTATTATTGTAATATTTTAAATACTTTGTATTATTCTTAATTTTATATTTGTATGATGATGATTGTCTTTGTTTATATTAATTGTGGTTATTATTTATATGTGAAATATTTAAAAATTATTGTTATTTCATATTAATTGTCATTATTATTTATTATTATGATTTTTGAAAATATGGTTGATGTAAACAGTAAACTAGTAAAGTATACAATATAACTGTACAATATATCAATGGACTATTTTGCAAATTTTAAAAATTTTAGGAACTATTTCATAAATTTAAAAATTACCTGAAACGGTATCCGGTACTAACCGGTACCGGCACAGTACTGTACTAGAACTCAATTCGGTACCGAGTTCGGTACAGTATTAATAACATTGGATATGACATGAATATCTTCTTCAACTCTTTTCTCTCATTCATAACAAGCTTAATTTCACACTCCATTTGCTTTAGTTTTTCTTCTAACTTAATTTTTTCCCTTTTGTTCCTTCTTTTTTACTCTTCTAATAGCTCACTCAAACACCTCGTCTTTGAAGTGAATCACACATTAATACCACACTTAATAAATAATATACAAATGCACAAGAAGGGGGGGTTGAATTGTGTATTCTTTTTCGTTGATCCCCTTTTAAATGATTTCGTTAAAAGAAACTTGTTCTTTTTACAAAACTACTGAAAATCAATGTTATAAAATATTTTTGAAATTCTCGTATGAAAATAGTAAAATCGAAAATTCAAAGTTAAGAGAATTAAAGGTTGAGAGTTTAGAGATGTTGACACAGCAGATATATTCTGGTTCACCCCAAACCGTGGGCTACGTCTAGTCCTCAGATATCTTTTTGAGATTTCACTATCTCTCAAAATGTTACAAGTATTCTTTGACATCTTCAGGTCTCTTACAATAAGTATTCTTTGATTCTTAGCCTCTTGAGGCTATCTGCTCTTCTTTCAACTGAAAGGTATTTTGAGCTTTGTTACAGATAAGAATAACACTAAGTTTTCGCACAATATTTCTCAGATCACTCAAACTTTTCAGAAATTGCTAAAAATCTTCTTCAGTCTTCGACTTCGACTCATATTTATAGCCTCTGTCTTCAACTGTTTTTTGATAACTCCTTCTTTCTTCTTGTTTCTTGATCTTTCAAGAATCAATTATTTAGTTGAGTTATGTAACCAACTCAAGTTCATTTGTAATTTGAAGTGGTATCGGATCTTCCGTCTCACTTTCTTTCGTCTGACTTTTTAGTTTACGCTTCGGTCTGACTTTCTTCCGTCTAATGTTTTTCTCTTTGCGCTTCCGTCTCATTTTTATTTTCACGCCTTGCGTCTGATTTTCTTTCATCTGTCTTTTGTATCGTTTGACTTTCATATGCTTCCGTCTGCTTTTTGTCTTAGCGCTTCCGTCTACTTTTTGTTTTCGCGCTATCATCTGCTTTTTCTGTTTTCGTGCTATCGTCTGTCTTTTACATCGTCTGTTTTTCTTCCGTCTGATTTTTGGCTTTGCTCCTTCGTCTTCTTTTTTTGTTCTGCTTCCGTCTTACTTTCTTCTTTTCATTATTATTTGTTGTCCATCAAAATTATTTACGTAAAGTCATTTTGACTTAACAATCTCCCCCTTTTTGATGATAACAAATAATCATATTAGTAAGAAAAAAAAAGTTCAGATTATATACACTCTGAACAAAAAAACAGGACTAAGAACAGATCTTCTTTTGTTCTCTTCATTCTACTTGTTCTTCATTTTCTTCTTCACTCTTCCTTCCCCTATCTTTTTCTTTTGAATTTCTTCTTCTTATTCCTTTCTCACTTCTGCCCCTATTTGTTATTGATCAAAAATGATTATGACCGAAGATGCTTCAATGTTTCTGTCATCATGTCCTTCATGTCTTTTACTTCTCTGTTGAGTGACTTGAAGTCTTTTTGTATTTGAACTATATCCTCTCGTAAGTCACTTGATGAAGTAGGTTGATCATCATCCTTCTGTTGTTCATCTTCAAAGGCAATTGTGGTGTTGTATGCATCTGAAGATGGAATAGGTGTTTCTCTTATAACAATGGCAGGAGGTTGAACATATAGGTTTGGCTCTGGAAGTACACAGTGGGCTAATGCGCAAAATTAGTCGCACAAGGGTCTCAGTTATGTAAGTAATATCTCCAATCCTTATGGTGTTGTACTTCCCTTTTGTAAGTTTTCCCCCTTCTGGACAAGGTTCGTTGGTTGTAGGTCGACTGCCACTACTCTCTGGTTCTTGTGAAATGTGGGAAATGAAAGTTCCCGTCATGTTCTGTGCTGCATGGCATGCTTCATCTATGCGTTGCACTTCTGCTTCAATCTGATCTTCAGAAAGATCACTTGTTACCCCCTCTGGGTAAAGTTTCTTCTTCCCCTTATCATCATTGCGAACAATATAAGGCTTCGGTTGAAAGTCAAGCACAACCTTTATCACAGTTTGCTTTGTGATTGGGAGAATAGTGTACCTCTGTTTTGTCATGTGAGTAGTGTATGGTTTGGTTCCTTGATCTCTTAGAAACTTATACATACTCTGTTAGTAGTGTGCCCTAGGCCAATGAACATTTGTGATTCTTGTATTAACATTATGATTTGTTAATAATATATTATG
>JAOQMR010000213.1:18801802-18813434 GCA_027563865.1 Erythroxylum pelleterianum
ACAAGATAAAGAATGCCTTTAAATAATTTGTCACTAAACTACAACCAAAGCGATTGGCTGTAGGGCATAAACCAACAGTAATATGTTCCTTATGAGTTTATTTGGTAGTACGTGGGCAGGCCTATTATACCAGAAGAAAGTATCCTAATTGAGAGAGGGAGGATATGGAGGTTGCAAGTGTCTACGGCTTTTTGGAAAATGCCAACGAACACCATTGATGAAGGATTCCATGTTGGTATGTAAAGGGATATTGATAGGAGCTTTGAGTAGGTGTTGTGTATGGAAAATAGTTCCTTGGCCTATACAATTATCGAACCACGAGGAAATTAGCTTTCTATTACCAATGGTGCAAGTCATATGGTCCTATACAAGATTCCTCAAGTGCAGTAATTGATTTAGAAAATACAAATTACTAGGAGACATGCAGATAGCCTAAATGCTTCGTCCTTCAAGGAAATAAGAATGTATCCACCATAGCCATAAAGATTTTCTATATTTGATAATCCAACATAGTCACTTCAAGATTAGGATCTGGTTTGCGAGTTTAACATAATTAATTTTTAGCCCTCCTTTTTCTTTTGGCTAGAAAATATCAATCCATTTAATTTTAGCACTTCCTTTAGCTCTTGTCGACTGTCTCCACAAGAAGTCCTTGAGTATTCTTTAAACTGACTTGATAACCCCTTTGAAAAGGAATATGTGTGAGCTCCAATAGACTTGCAATGAGCTAAGAACATAGTTGACAAGTTGGATTTTCTTTGCAAACAATAGGAATTTGTTCACCCAACAGGTTCTTCTTCTATGAATTTTCTCCACAATTGGAGTGCATTTGAGGGAGGTAAGTTTCCTTGTTGAAACCGAAAGGCCCAAACAAAGTAGGGGTGGTGCTTTCTTGACCATTCCAGTGAGTGAAGCTATTTGGATAGCCATTGGAGCGACTCCTTTGGAAATGATAAAATGACTCTTGTTGAGGTTGATGTGCAAACTCGATAATTCTCTAAATCTATCAAGAGCATTCATAAAGCTTAGGATCGGCTCAAGCTTGGCACTACAAAAGAGTAACAAATCATCTGCAAAGGAAAGGTTAGTTAACCCAAGTTTCTTACATTTAGAATGGTGTTTAAATGTAGTATTGAAAACTACTTCATGTTGAATTATGGAATTGAGATATAGCGGTGGAGATAGGGTCCCCCTACCTCAAGCCTTTCCCAGCCTTGAAAGAGTTAGAGTGGCTGTCATTGATTAGAACTGAGTAAGTCACTGTGATGACACATTCCTTGATCCATTTGATGAAAATAGTTGGGAAACCATATGTTTCCATCGTTTGCCATAAGAAACTCCATCGCACACTGACAAAAGCTTCGTGAAAATCAACCTTAATAGTGCAAATCGTTAATTGCCATGGAGCAACTCTTGCATAATCAATATATTGTCACTGATTTGCCTATTACAAATGAAAGCCCCTAGTATTTATTGATGAGTGGGATGAGAGCTTTTCTAAGTCTTGTTATGAGAATCTTTGAAATAATTTTGTAAAGAAATTTTGTGCAAGTTATTGGTCTGAACTCATCGAAGGATATGGGGTTTTCGCTTTTTGGAATTAAACAAAGAAATGTTTTATTGATTTCCTTAAGAAGTACTCCATTAGAGAATAATTCTTTCATTGCTTTCTTAACAAAAGGGCCTGTAATTTTCGATTGATTTTTGGTAGAAGTAGTCACTGAATCCATCATGATTTGGAACTTTCATATCATTCAATTGGGAAAGAGTTTCCTCAATTTCGCTATCATCAACTGCCTTAGTCAACATTTTAAAGTCCTTATGGCTTATTCTCATGATTTAGAAATTTCATTAGTAAGCCATCGTACAATTTAGACTAATTCCAATCGATTGGAAGAGCAGATAGTGAACTTATTAGCTTATGCCCAAAAAGTCAAGCTCAGTAGAGATTATAAATTTTGAGAAAGTCATCTAAGTTGGAACAAAAGCCCAGTCCAAAGGGAGCAACATAGAAGGAAAACACAAACCCCTAATAATGCTTCAGTGGGCTTACTTTAAGCTATGTTTGGTTGGATATAAGGTTTTTAATGGAAAAGAATGAAATGATTTATCATGGGATGGAATGTAAATAGATGTAATATTAGAAAATTATTGTTTGGGAGGTTGAAATGATTTATAATGTAATATAGTGAAATGTTATTTAGAAGATGGATGAAATGAAATGTAATGTATGTATAATAATGAATTATATAAAACAAAGCATACATTAATAGATCAAAACATATATTGATAGGATTTGATTTTTTGATTATATAAAATCAAAACAACATGAAATTAATGTCACTACAAGTGTAAAATAATCACGTCATTTTTAACTAAAATTTCAAATTTTATTTTTCGTATTAGTATATATACAACAAAACTACAACTATTTATTTTTTCAATCTTATAAACCCAAGCTACAACATGAATACAGGTAAAAAAATTGGTGGTTTATTTTTTGTCTCGTGAGGATGTTAGGATGGTTGCAGTGGGAATACATTTGGCAATGTTGCATTTTGGAATATGGATTTTCAAAGGAAGAAGGATGAGGGGATATATTTGTATTTGCTTCATACTGGGCCAATTTATGGGATTTTGTTTCAATGAGCTAGTTTATCTAAGGTATTTTGGTGATAAATTTAGCATCTCTAGATTTGTTTACGAAATTTGAATAGCTAGTGTTCATAGTTTCTGATTTGCTGTTTGTTATGGAATTGCCTTTGGCAAGTTAAAGACATCTTGGTTTTGAACTTATGTTGTCAGGTTCTCATGTCTAAAAGTTATTGGGAGTGCATTACATTGCTGTGAAATCAGGAAACAAACATTTGAATGTTTGAGTTTTGTGTAGAATATGATCTGCATGGCATACTTATTGCAATTTGAATTCTTATAGATTTAGCTCACTTGTATATGTTAAATACAATGTAGGTATATACCAGCTGTTATTATGGTTTTATCCAATTAATGGATGCCAAAAAAGAAGTATTTGATCTAGTCTATAATGGTGAAGAAACTACATAGATACTCTCAACAACCAAATGAGGATATAATTGGTATTATAAAAAATTATGAAGGTTATATTAGGTAATACATATTTATCATTTTACATTCTATCATAAACTCTCTAAATTAGAGGTAACTTATTTTTACTGTTATAATAAGATATAATGTGAAACTCTCCCCTTTCATCTTATTCCATTCCACATCATTATAAACTCTTTCTTAAACAAAGGAATAATATCACATTCTATTTCATTTTATTACTAACCGCCCTACTAAACATAGCCTTAAAGAGCGGCTTTGAGTGCAGTTGATTTCTTTCATTGTATTTACTCAATAGGAGACATAAATGCAATTGACATTTAGAAATCATTACATGTATTGACGAAAGAGAGAGGACACAGACAGTTCAAATGGGCTCATAAGCTACTTTGAAGCAAGATTTAGCAATTACAGTTGGCTACTGTATTTGGCATTTTAATATCTGATTGGCTCGCTTGCTTGTCTTGTCTTGTCTTAGTCCATTCTTTTCATGTTCCATTTGTTTTTGTAGTAACTTAGAATGAAAAAGAAACAGCATATGATTATTTATTTCCAAGGCCAAAAGCATTTTTTCTCCGTTCGTAGAGGGTTTTGTTACAAGTCAACAATAAAGAAAATAATTGGTTACAAGTTGAAGTGATACCTGCGTAATTAGAATGCATATACAAAGTCGGATCATGTCATACTTTTTCTGCCCACTGCTCGTACTCTTGCAGCAGCTGATCCAGAAGCAACGGTACCAGCCTATCCACTAGAGCTTGCATCATTCTGTGTGACATTACATTACATTATATAAATGGAGGATTGAAAGATGCACACAAACTTGGAAATTGAATCACTCACAAATTTCCAGGACCCTCAACAGCAGATGTTGGTAGCAACGTGAAAGGGCGTGTGTATATCTGCATGAAAGTGATGATGCATTAAACAATTGAGACAGACAAAATCGAGTGCAAATGTGGATCTCACTGACTAATGTTATATCGAAGATAGTACCAAGGCAGAGCTATGTTCAATTTAGAAATTCAACTTGAATAACCTCAAGTGTTAGATTCAACTTCACGTCAACCTCCAAAAATACTTCTGAACCAATGGTGTCCCATGTCATGCGATTTGTCATGAAGGCTACAAGGTGAAGTCAAAGTAAAAATGAAAATCAATTCTAAGGCTACTAGGTGAAATCAAATTGAAAATGAAAATCTCTTTCCTAATATAGCATTAGCATGAAGAAAGAACAATAAACAGATATCCTGAAACCTGGCAAAAAGAAAGTATCTAGACAAGCCCTTAATTTTCCAACATGAGATACGAAAATAATAAAGCTTTACTAGATTGCAGGAGGGCTTTTGTACGTTGAAACCATGCCAACAGCAGACAGGTTTCAAGGCCCAGAGCTATTTATATCAATTGATAAGTTGATAAATTGATTCATCTGTTTGAATGATTTTAACAAGGACATGCTATCAAGTTTGCCTTTTTCATTGTTCCTTTTCTAAGTCAGTGCATCTAATGCTGCAGATTTACGAATCGTAGGATTCCAGGATTAAACAAAACATGCTGAAATACTCGAATTCTATTTCAAAAAGATAAGTTATTAAGAAATTCTTCTACTTAACCCTGATAAAAACTCTCAATTTGCCGAGTATAGTTCATTCCCCAACCTGAAAAGTGGTCATTTTGGTATTCAACGACCTTTGAACCCTGAAACTGCAAGTCAAAGAATCAAAATATATGTTATATCAGATTCCACAAGAAGATTTTTTTTTTTTCCTTTTTTGGTTCAGAAAACAAACTAATAAATCATCTCACGTACTCTGTTAATTATGAGGAAATGACCAATTCGTTTTTCTATTTAGTCTATGCCCTCTACTACATTTTCTTGCAGCTGAACCAAATTCTCTGCTGAGTGCCACTACAACTTCATGTACATAAAGAGCAGTAGAGAACATAGAAAGTTCAATGTATACATATGAGGAAGTAATAATTCGTGTGTTTTATAAACGAGTCCAATTTTACGGTTTATCTATAAATCATCCAGGGTATTGTTCTCTTGTCAAATTTTGTTCGCGTTTTACCCTTAGATAGACTAGATAGAAGCGCACCTTGCAAGAAAGCATCTCAACAGTACAATCTTCTTCCGTTGGGGTTACCCTTAAGTCTAGTACAGGAGCAGCTTCAAAGTTAAGAAGTTGGAGTTTTGGCAGAAAGCATCTGTAAGTGTTGGTGTCAAGCATTTGAAAATCCTGCAAGGCGCTAGTATTCAACATGGCTTGGGTCCCCGATGGTTCCCTTAGAAATTCACTGATACGACACCCATCATAAGAACTTGGCAGCTTAATCCTTTGCTTTCTGGCAGCAAACAAGTTTGCCTTCTTGACGTTATGCACTGACATGCTTGCTTTGCATTCTTGGAAAAGAGCATTTCTTTTCCTAGAGCAAATTCAATACAACTAAATCTGAAATCCCAGTAAACAAACACCAATATAACAAACGAAGAACAAAAGACAAACCAGTTGGTGGTTGTGACGGTGGCGTACTGGTGAACTGAAAAAGCCATGGATGTTAATGATGGAAGGCATTTTGGTGCGCTTGTTGCTTTCAAGTGGCCGCTACTTGGCACCACGCTTACCACCATAGATATAAAACTAATGGTCCAAGAACTCGGCCAATCAATCAATGAGATAAATGGGTATGGAAATAGAAATTTGTTAAAGAACCAAGAACATTAAGTGCTAGAAAAAGATTGGGGAGTTGACTCACTTCCCCACATAGTGTCTGTTGTTAGCCATTTTCCAAGAGGTGAAAACAAAAGATATGGAGTTATTGTTATTATTATTTAAATCATCACCCTGTCTAAATATATGAAAAAATGTTCATCGAAATTCCCGAAGAAAAGAGGAAAACACGTGGTCTGGTCACCGGCGATCGTCATCTCCCCATTCTTTGGGGTCGTTTTATTTATGTTTTAAGATGTGGTGAGGATAAAATTCCCTGGTTTCTCAAGCGTATAAGCTTATGTTTTTCTTGTTTCAATTAAAAGTTCAGAAGCCTTCTAACTTGTTTTTAATGTATTGTAGGAGTGAAAACCACCGCGTGAAAGCGTTCAAATGTCATAATTCATTTTAAGCGTAGATGACTCCAGAGTCCATGATTTATTTTACAATGTAAATGGTTCAGCTTCTCCTCGAAGCCCTGGAAAACATTTCTTTGATGTTCCTGCATTCAGTCTCCACTTTAGCCTTCTTAGCTTGCTTGCCCTTCCTCTTTGTTTTGCTGTCACTCCCACTCTTCTCCTGACCAAATAAACATGATGCCACAGTAAGTTAGCAGATTTCCCAACAGTTTGTGTGCCAACTTCTTTTACCACCTGCTCACTACAACTTGAGAAGCTAGTTGGACTATGCATCAACCCAAATTTTGTCAACCAGCACCAAGACAATACCAGACCTTGTTCATGCACTTCTAATCTTTTGAATGGCTCTCCCCTTACCTCCGTACAAATCCCTCCACACACATACCATTTGGCGTGGTGTCAGTAAAGGGAAGTGAAGAATGTGAGTTACTACAGATTCATACCTGTGCAATATCAGAAGAAACTTGTTTGCTTTCTACGGCAGTTAGATCAGTATCTGACACTTTGCTACTTGCCTCCGGCAAACTTAATCTGCATTCATATTTCGGAACTCAGACCTGGTTAGAAAAATTAAAACAACTCTTCAAGATGCAGAGTTCAAATCTTTATTCACACCAAAGATCGTTCATTAAACTAAATGGAACATTCAAAGTTTTCAATAGAACAAGTCTGAAGGTTGCAGCTGTACTTCAAATGGTTGCACAGAAGTTTTATCCAAGGCTCATCCTTCAAGTACTCTCCTAATATGGCAACTGCCTCAGCTACTGCAAGAGTAAAAGAGCTAAATTAATCATAAGCAACCCAATCTAGAAAATTAATCCCTAGTTTATTGTCTTCAATAACAGTATCTCTTCAAGTTCCCGAATGTGTTAAAAAAATGTAACCTATAGAATAGGACAAGCTTCAATCTAACTTTGAAGCTTTCAGTCAACCTTGGTTTTCACTTGTACTGATGAACTATTTCTTTAATACACAAAATGAGTTCCAAACTGCGAGTGCTCAAATGCTAAGTTTCTAGAAAAGCTATTACCCTTGGCTGTCTATACACAGACAAATGCAGAATTTGTTACAATTCTATACATAGAGGGAAATAGAGGCTGAAAAGATGAAAACATTTGACTATATATAGAGAAAAAGAGAGGAAATACATACAAGTATTCTTCTCGTCTAAGGCAGCATAGTTTTTGTCAATCATGGGTAGAGTCTGTTTTAAATTGGACACCTGCATTACAGAAGCTTGAAAAAAATTAGGGACTTAAAAAAGAAATCAATCTCAAATGAGGAGAGTGCATTTTCACCTAAACAGTTGCATTAATGACAATTGTAAAATAAAGCATCAATAGTTATGTCCAAAGAGGTACAAATGGCATAGGGAATAATGCAGCATATAGAGTGAAAGACAGCTCAACTAAGTTTCAAACAGAAAAAGGCAGACCTTGCAGTACAACCAAACTAAGACTTTGGAATCATCAAGTCGGAAAAACTTAGAAGATCCAATTTCTGCATATAAGAAGAAGAAAAAGAAGGAACAGGTTATCAAATGATATCCACATATGACAAGATAAGGAAATAAATTACCTTCACCAATTCTATTACAAGCATTTGACATAAGTTAAGAAGAACAATACTGTCATAATTGATAAATGTCATGACACGATTCAAGACAAGCAATTCAAAGAGACATGAGAGCAAAATCCAGTCAGATATGTGTATTGTCATGTCTTACATATCAAGTGATCATGCTTCAGATTTTACAACTTGCATAAGGATATAGAATGCAGGACAACATCCCACTATTATATAGACAATGTATGTCAAATGACATAGCACACTGTGGCTACATTAAAAGGAAAAAAGAACAGATACCTACTCATAAGATTTGATTATTTGATACTTCTAGACATCATTGTGACTAGCTGACACTCCGATTGGTACTAGAATGATAGATAAGAGACAACCTTTGATTTCACAAACCACTTGCATACAGTTCTCTGCAATGGATATCAAATGTTGATAATCAGGATAACCATTGACAAAAACTAATTCATCCAATTGTCTGAACTTCCCAGGATCATCCCCCTTCTGCAGAACACAAAACATAAACAAATTAAGAAAACCACTGGAAGTAAGGATACGAGCGTGCCTTCCAGAATAGTATAGTGTCACACTTGAACATTTTTATTCGAGGAAAGGAAACAAAGTTAAATGGACCAAGTCAAGTCATTCGAGATAAACATAAGCATCATAAAACAAGTTGAATAAGGGAGAGAAGAGAACAAGCCGATTGATGTAGAACTCTACCCAGGTATGATTAGTAGTTTATTTTATTTTTCGACAAGTAGACCTGATATTATGTTTAGTAAATGCTTATATGCTAGATTTCAAGCTAGGCTCAAGAATCCCATCTTCTAGACGTTAAAAGCATAATTAGATATTTGTGTTGTACCAGGTCATTAGGATATCCTAAGTATACATTCATTGATTTGGTTGACTATTTGGTTATGAATTATATCGATAGTCTTTTTTTATGGAGAAAATATATTTGGTACATATCAATTCCTAGGCGATACAATCACCTTTACAAACCGCAAAAAGTCAAATATGAGACAGTTGGTAGTTGTTGTGAATAAATTTATAACTTAGGCAACAATTTATAGATTATGACATAGAATTCACAAAGATACCTATTTGGGGAGGCCTAATCCTAGAGTGAGGGCCCCAATCCTTCTTTACCTCCGCCTCCTCTCACTATAAAGCACTTAGTCACTCAAGATTCGGGATTACAAGTCTAGATATCGTCATGTCAATAGGATTAATCACCAAGATGTCCAGGAGTACTTTCAGCAAATTGACTTGGTACATATTTTTTGACCAGGGTTGAGATTCCATTTTGTGTAGAACATGTAGGATTAAACCCTACCAATGTATCTTTTTTATTGTAACCTGAGGGAAAATAAGCAAGATACTTTGAGAATATTCATTTCTCAAGTTCATGATATCAAGATTCTGCTATTCCACAGATTCTCAATGACATATTAGGTATCCTTACTCTCAAACATTTCGTTCATTATGACTGTTTGACCAAACATCATGGTCTTGAGAAAGGTTTGGTCTCCCACCAAAATCAGGTAGAATGATGCCAACATTCTTTCACTGCTCTTATAAGTATAAAGAAGCCTCCCCATAAATTAGTAATGATGGTGAAACAATTTTAATCTTTCAAAATTAGGATTGACCATACAATTATCCAAAAGTATAAGAACTAAAATGAGATAGCCCATTTAATATAAGTGGAAGCATTGGTGAATAAAGTCTAGAATTATGTGTACATAGAATAAAGCACCACAGGAGAAAATTTACCTTCATTCTAGCTTCTTCAAAAATTGGCAACAAAATGAAAACAGGATCAACTGGAGTGGCAGTATAAAGACGCCCATCTAATGATAAAATAGCAATTACATAATGCAGAATAACAAAAATTAAGTAAAAACATAAAGGAAATACAGGTGTTGGTTACTTAATATCAGATACGTAAATAATAATAAGTTGAATCACAACAAACCATACTGATATAGGTTCACATCATACACATCCAGGAGTAACTCTTTTTTCTATTTTATGAAGACATAAGTCCAATATTTATACCAGCACATTGTCATCCATTCTATCAATTAGGGTTCTACAATTTCCTATGAAGGATTTACTTCTTGAGTGCTGAAAGAAAAACCATGGTATGAAATCATACAAATTTCTCAAAGTGCTTATTGAAAGGAACATATTAATTAAATGTTTGGTTCCAGTATTAGTGTAATGTACTTCATTAGCATCCAGAATAGCTATTGGCAAACATTACAGCTCAATTTAAAAGAAAAGTAACGAGCTACACAAGATACTTCAAGCATTCCATAGTTATGTATAGAACTTACCTTGGCAGATATAATCACCCAAAAACCAGGAGGTATAAGATTGCTTGAACCAGTGAAGTTCCTGAAGCACGCTATTAATAAGGAAATAACATGCTGCGTTTCCTGCCAACCATGTTAAATATCAATAGTTTGTGTGTCAGAAAAAGAGTATGGCTTTTCCATAATTTCAGTTAAATCTTTTCACCCACATTCGGGAAAGCAGCTCCAAATTAAAATGTGCAGAGTATGATAGCAGCTAGCCAATCTTACATGAGATAACCACCATGTCAATGGAATAAAAAAGAGATGAATAATGCTTGATAGGAGTAATAGTTGATGAAGTGAAACGAAGCTGCGAGAAGGTGAAACGAAGCTATGAGAAGGTGAAACGAAGCTGCGGGAGGAAGAAGACGACCGAGACATTTAACCAAAACGAGGTCGTAGAGAGTCAGGAACGATCATTGTAAATAAGAATATGTCATAACATAGGTTAGTTGACGAAATATACATGTACTGTTGTAATTGGATATGCTCTAACGGTTACAATAGTCGTTGGAGCGGTGAAGGAAGAAAAATGGAAAATAACAGAAGCTTCTTACTTCTCTACTTTCTTTTCTCTTCTCTGAATTTCTCTGTATTTTGTCTTCTAACTCAACTTTTGTAACCCTAATCCCAAATTCACTTCCACGAACAAAGAACCTTATCATTGGTATTAGAGACCGATTCTGCCTATAGTTCACGTTGCGTAATGGCTGAAGGGACAAGAGGACAAGAATGGCGTCAGATGGAAGAAGGATTGCGTAGTCAAATGCAAAATCTGGAGTTGAGGCATGAACGAGGTATGCAAGAGTTGAAAGAGCGGATCACGTAGTTGTTTTAAACTGATAACACTGACAACGGAGTGAGAGGAAATGTCGATCCACGGGGTCCAAAACACAGAAATGGAGATGGTTACTACGGGAGTCGTTATACGATTCATACAAGAGGTAGCAGAATTGAGTTACCTGTGTTCAAAGGGGAGAATCTGAGTGTGTCGGTATTCAAATGTGAGCAATTTTTCATGCTTAACCATATGCCATCGGAGATGAAGGTTGGAGTGGCAATGATGCACTTGGAAAGGGAAGCTATAACCTAGCATGAGTTGTACATGAGAAATCGTATGACAAAGGATCCTCTGGAACAACGGTTTGGAGGGTCAGCTTTTGAGGATCCAATTGAAGAGCTTAAGGAGTTGAAATAGAGAGGCTCGGTTAAAGAGTATTGTGCGGAATTTGATCTATTATCTCAGAAGTTAGTGATGCTGGAGCCATACTTGGTGAGCATGTTCTTGAAAGGTTTGAAAGTAGAGATTGAATACCCTGTTAAGTTGTGGAGTCCCAAAACTCTTCAACAAGCGTATGAGTTAGCTAGAAAACATGAAATGGCGATGCAACACTGATGCAGGAGCAATTAGTTTAGTTTTCCTAGTTAATATTGGATTTCTTATTATTTAGTATTTCTTAAGTTATTT
>JAOQMR010000213.1:18822697-18859520 GCA_027563865.1 Erythroxylum pelleterianum
ATTTTGTCATTATAATTAGGGTGCATAAATTAAAAATAATTGTTTAAAATATACTTAAAATTTGCTATAAAACAAAAATTTAACAAATTTTTATTTCTTAACATTTTTAACAAACCAACCACTATCAATAGTAATGGTAATCATTCCTTCATCTTAACCAACCATCGTAATTATAATGATTATATCCATTCTCATTCCTCATTATATTCATTCCTATTCTCATTCCCATTACCCTCTATGAACCAAGCACCCCCTTAAAGTTAAGAGAATAAGCTACAACTTTGGTGTAGACACCTTAGCCTAATTCGGTCTATATCAATACACTTTATTCAATAATAATAGGACATGATTTTTGTCCCTAGTAGTGCTACAACCTAAGCCAAGACTTAGTTTCATTCCAATTTTAAAAGTCTTAGAGACATAACTAAAATTCAACTTCTTCAAGAAAGTTGTAGAAATATGTCTATAGTTTAATTTGAATTAAGAATCAACTCGCTTAGAAATCCATAGATCAAGTTATAATCAGAATACCGAAGCATGTTCATAAAAATTCTCCAGTTCATAACATTCCAGCAGACTTCCACACTTTCATCCTATCAATCATTTTCAAATCAATTCAGATAGCTCAAAAATTTTATGGAGAGAAAGAAACATGCCTTAGAAATCTATTGGTTTAAGTTTCAAGTCATTTGGAGGTCGGATGAAAAGTTATAGCCAAAAGACTTAAAGTTGTTCAGTAAAATACTCTAGTTCATAAACTCATACATGCAAACCATCACCTTTTCTCTCTCTAAAATGCAGATCTTCATTTTCTTCACCGAAAACCCATACTTTTTTTCCACATTTCTACTCTTTCTTTCCATTCCAAACTTATAAATTCTGCATTACTACCCCCATTACAATTTCTAAACAGATCAAATATGAGTTTATATGGTAATCACCAACAACCCGAAATCTCACATTCACCTTCTCTCTCTACTGCGTTTTTTTTAAACTTCTGCGCTTTTCTATTTTTGTCTTCCCTTATCAGTCCACATTTTTCTATCATATTAACCCTTCTTAAAACACAACACCACATTGCTTTATGTTGTCTTTAACTCTAACCTCAGTTTTTACCCATCACTAACAATACCTAAACATTTATGCATGCACAACAAAAAAAAACAGAGCATGTTCATCAACTTTCCTGCATATTTGTTTTTGCGCATCATTTAGTATCCAACAACAATCTCATTTCATCACAAGTTTATCATTTTATCGACTCTATATAACAACCTCACCTACATCTTCATTTAAATCCATTTCTACCAATATGCAACAGATCCACATATGTACAGTACAAAATAAACCTTCTGCATATTTATCATCACAAAACAGGGTATATTTTATACATCAATTTTCATAACTTTGTATCATTCTCATAATCAAAGACCAGTTTCATACAGAACCTAACTCATTTCCAAGCAACTTATCTACTGTTCATATAGTTCATCTCATCATCACTATCACCGAGCTACTTGTTATACAAGTCATGCATGCATTCACTGTTAAACCGTAAAATATCATCAAAATCACAGAACCTAAAACCTTAAAATTTCACTTACTTGATTTAACAAGCTTTCGGTTGTGTTAGTGGATCAACAACAATTAAACTCCCTATCAACAGACTGTCAGTCTTACTCTAGCATCAGAATCAATATCCATGCTGTCCTACATAACAAGTTGATGTTTCAGATTATTTTTGTCTAACAATACCTTTGGTGTAAAGAAACAACAACAGAGGAACCAAGTTCTTACTCTACGTGGCTTTTTGCATGTTTGATACGTATCACTGTTTAACACTGCCACTTGTCATAATTTAACTGGTATATTTATTTTTCTTGTTTTTCTTAATCCAAAAATACCCCAAATTTTCATAAATTTTCCCGAAATAATCTAAATGTTCTCCAAATAAATTTTCATCTTAAATAATTCACAGTTCATATTTTAATTGCATTTTTAACATTCAATTATACCTAAAAATGTCAATGAATGCATGCAGGGACCAATCTACATTGGGAGTGGGGGCAAGAAATTTCATATAAAAATTTATTATTTTAATTTTTGCCCCTATAAAAAAATTAAAATTTTGCTCCCATTAAAATTTTGTGTGTGTGTGTGTGTCACATTATGCATAAGCATGAATTATGCTTCCTAATTTCTCATTAGTCTCTAATAAACACCATTTTAACCCTAATTCAAGTGATAGGATGTTACAAAGATAATGACAAGGACATAATTTATCAAATTAATAAATCCAATCATATGCATTAATGCCCTTTTTAATAACAAACTGTTAATAAAAGAGGGAATAACAAACCTCCCTGAATCATTTGTTAACTCGAACGGTTTGTTTTTGAGGAAGTGGGAATCCTCCGTACTTAAGCTCACTACCAACGCTTCACTAGTAGCTACCTTATTTGATTCCTCTACTAGTTCTTCCTCAACCACCTCTTTCCACTCTTCTTCTTCTTCTTCCCATACAGAGGTTTCTGACTTATATTCTTCAATTATCTCCTGCCACCTCTCTACTTCATCTTCTTGGATAGAGGTTTCTCTGTCTTCGTCTTCTTTAACAAGCTCATTTCTACACTTACGGGCGACTTCCATTCCACGTTCTTTAGCATCTGTTTTAGTAGAACATGGAAAAATCCCTTGCATCTCGTCAGATACTATCTTTGTCAACTGGTCATTCCGATTCACCATATTTTGTATATGAACCTTTGTTTCTTGATGCTTTTTGTTCAATTCTTGAATAAGTTGAGTCATCATATCTTCCAAAGTAGTAGTTACATCCTTGCCTTCTTGTAATATATCTTCATTAATGAAATCGATTGACATATCTTCCTCACCATGAGATGCTAGGAAACTCGAATAGTATGAGGCATTATGCCCACCATAAGTAGGTAAAGAAAATCTCTCATTGAATTCACATTGACTAGCTACTCTCTCGGTAAGGCATTCCATCAGTTTATCTATAATATTTTTTGTATTTCTACTCTTGTTGTAAATCGGCAGTTAGAGCATAATCATTTTATCCATACATGTAAGGGTTGCTTCACTATGAATTGTATGTATTCTTATATGATGGACCAGGTTGGTTGTACATGCCTAGTTGCTCCCATATATATGTTAGTGCCCTACATTTATGATTGTAGTAATTACTCCCATAAATGTAACAAAACAACCTGGACATCTATTGAGTAATATGAGCTTAATTATTGACACACTTAGTCTATGATATTTGGTGATTAATGCTTTGAAATGCTTAAGACATTTACTTTAGTTCATATTTGGTTTTAGGTACAATTCGGAATCATAATAGCTAAAGTGAGTTGAAAGAACACTTGTTAAGCCATCTTCCTGAGATTCATACTCAATTGTCTTCATAGAACAAGAAGGAGAAGGATTAGAGCAATGAGGAGACAAGAAAATGCATAAAATGAAGAGTATATGTTGCAAAAAAGGCCATGACCAAAGTCATGCCCATATTGAAAACTATTAAGGGTAAAATGGTTAAAGCAAGAAAAGAGAAGGCAAAGAAATTTTTTTAGTGAGGTATCACTGCTTCAAACAAAGCTTAATATAAGGAGGGAGTGTTTTTAATTGTAAGAATAATAGAGAAGAAGCATTACTGAAAAAAGGATGAGGAAACCATGAAGATTAAATCACAAGATTAAATATAGTGAAACCTTTAATCCAAGTTGTAAGAAGATTTCATTTGAGACAAAAAGGGGATATAGAATATGAATTCTTTTATTTTTTATTTTTTCTTCTGAATATTTTATATTGGATTTGTTTTCTACGCTTGGGAACTAAATTATTTAATGCCTAGGTTTAATGAGCCTTAAGTTTGGAGGATAATATGATATGATCTTCTATTCAAGGCATTTTTTATTAATTGATTTATTAGGATTCAATTATGCATTTATGTTCTTGAACTGATATCTCCAAAATATTAGTCAATGTTTGATTTCATACGAATTATAATGAGAAATTTTTTGTGTGAATAAATCTACCATAGTTGAAAGGAGTTGCATGGAAACCAAGAGATAGTTGACATAAATCCTCTAGATTAGGGTTAAACCTAATAGTGAAATTCACAAATCGAGTAATGCAATCTTATGGGTTTTAACTATAAAGAGATTTCAGTTAATCAACTAAGGGTTAGTTGTTGATAGTCTTGAGCAAGATATTAACATAAGATAGGAATTTCCAAAGTCTAATAATCAATAATTTAATAGTATGATAAAGGGTTAATGTTTAAGATATCATAGGGGAATTCATCACCTAAGTACTACTTATTTTATATAAACTAAACATGGTATTTTCTTTATCTTAGTTCATTATTGGGTCAACTTTACTTTAGTTTGTTTAATTTAACTTTCAATTAAATTCAAATCTTGATTTGATAGTACTTACAATCCTCGTGGGATCATACCCATACATGTCAGTGCTAGTTACTGCTACACTCTGCACTTGCTATTAAGACTTATACATTCTTATAATCACAAAATAAATCAATCCCAGTGCAACATATTCCTGTGTCCCCATGAACTCCTAGTCATAAAGACCTATCATTAAGGAGAACTTTGGGCAACTCATCTAAACCATCTCCCCCAATATTTGGAATTGGATGGTGTTTGGCCAGCCCAAATTGTACCAGCCTTTCTCAATAAAGAATGTGGAGAGCACCTTGAGCGTAAGCTCCGAGTATGAGGGCTCCATGATCTCAAAGAAGTGAGACCATACTTCGATGTTGATAAGTTCCCGAACCTACTAGGCTAAGCTAATCTGCTCTCGCGCCTCCCAGTCAATGCTTTCACTGGTCTCAAACTTCTTGTCCTTAAGCCTTTAGTATTACTCCTTAAAGGCTTCGACGTTGAACAACAACCTATTGGGTCGCTCTAGTGGACAAACTAAGTTTTCATGCTCTTGTGGCTATTGATCTCGAGTCGAGTCTCTAAAAGACCTTTCCCCTTGTTGTCTCTTCCTAAGTACCTCTTTTACTCTTCATTGTCCCATTATTGTGCTTGAAACTTAAAGTAGGTGAGAAAAAAATTGATAAAAGTACAAAGAACAAATGTTCCCCACACTAGGTTTGTATGCTCACTAAATCTTAAAATTGTGAAAATGCTAATTAAAAGTAAACTTAAGCATATAAGAAAATAAAACAAATAATATAACATAAATAAAATAATTAGAAAATTAGAAAAGCTTAATTATTCACAAAATTAAAATTAAAAGAATGACAACTAGTAAATAAATTCAATCAATTCAATCGCCAATTTAATCCTAAAATTGAAAATAATATACGTAATCTAAATTACCCAAATTTAACAAAATTGAACATCTAATTCATGCAAATTTCAAAATTAAAATGGAATTAAACTAGTAAACAACTTCAATTAATTATAAAAACAACAAATTATTCCTAATTGTATAAAAATCATCACAATTCAACTTTTAGTGAGCAAAATTGCATACACAAGTGTGTAAGTTACGAAACTTTAACACACATACTATCACAACAAATATGCAAAATCAACTCATGATGCTTTATATCCTAAAATAAAACATATAAAAAATCAATAAAAACCTATGCTAGCACAAAACTGGAAACAAAGTGAAATAAAAATTTAACCTATCATAATTATTGGGTTGCCTCCCAAGTAGTGCTTGTCTAATGTCTTTAGCTTGACATACCCTTCACACTTACCATCAACCTGGGTCTATAATTAGTGGCTTGCATCCAATTGTTTCTTCATATGGCAATTTATTAGCTGGTGAATAAGCCACAAGTTGTAAATAATAAAGACATAATGTATCAATTTAAGAAATCCAATTGACTCCATTAATGCCTTTTTTGATTAAAAAATTTAATAAAATAAGGAATAAAGAAACTCCCTAAATCTTCAGTTGACTTGAATAGTTTGTCTTACGGCAGGTGGAAACCATATGTACTTAAGGGGACTACCAATAATTCATCAATAGTTTCCTTATTTGACTCTTGTTTTTCTTCTCTAATCACCATTGTCCACTGTTTTACTTTCTCTTCTTGGACAGAGGCTTCCTCCTCTTCTTCTTCCTCAATTGTCTCTATCATTTGTTCTTCTTGCTACTGTTGCTATAAAAATTCAACCTGTAAGGCCCCAAAATATACCCTATTTGAAATAATACATGTTTATGAAACTACATGTGTAATGGGAGTTAGAATTTTGCTATGATTAGAATATGAAAAACTTATGACTTGAATTTTTGATCAAGTAAATTATAGTGAGTAAATTGGAATTAATTAATACCCTTAGAGGATTAAGGTAATTAAATGTATATTTGGACTAGGAAAAGTATCAAGTGTCAAGTGAAATTGGTACATAAAAATTAGTATGACTACACCTATACTTTAAATGACATTTGGCATCATTGGATGATTGATATGTGGACTAGTTTTATAGGCGACTAGTGGCAGTATTTTAATTAGGCAAATGGCATTACTTGCATTAAGACATATGGCTTGATAAATTAAGGACACCTAGTAAAGCAATAGCTGAAGCACTCTAGCTTATTTCAGTAGCCTACTCCCTTACTTTGGCTTCTTTCAAATGAAATTTCATTCTCCTACTCCCCCTCTCAACTTCTGGACCTTTGCTGAAGCTTGGATCATCATCTTTGTAAGTTATTTCATTAATAAATAGGTCTTGTAATGCTATGATTGATGTTGGAAACTAGTTCGGATGAGTAGTTCTACTGGACATGTTTCAGTATTTTAGCCATATCTTTCTCTGTAGGTATCCAAATTGGATGAATTTAAATTAGTATTAAACTAGAAACTTATATCTACAACTTTCATGAAGGTGTCAAATGTTGGCTTGAAGTTGAGTATATAGAATCTGTCACTGTTTGTGAACAGTTTGTAGTCATTTAGAGATAATTTTCAAAATGCTGAACCAAATTGCATAAACTTGGTGTCAATAGAAACTTAAGACATAAAGGAACAAAATTGTAGAAGAATGTTTGGCCTAAATCCTTCATTTTCATTGTCAAAATGACCATGTAACATCCGAAAGTCTGTTTTGTGGAAAAACTGGAAGAAATGAAGTGCTTTCACTGAACTTGCTTTGGTATTTCGATTATAACTTGCACTGTGGATCTTCAAACGAGTTGGTTCTTAATTCAGATTAAACTAGAGACATATTTCTACAACTTTCTTGAAGAAGTTGAAATTTAATTATATCTCTCATATTTTTAAAATTTGGCATGAAATTGAGTATTGGCTTAGGTTATAGCACTACCAGGAATAGAAATCATATCCTGTGATTTTTGAATAAATTGTATGGATTTAGGCCAAATTAGACTGAGGTGTCTTCACCAAAGTTGAAGCTTATTATCTTAGCTGTAAATTGGTATAAAGTTTGTAATTTTTGGATATTAGAATTGAGAGTTATGAGGTGTACAACTTAGAGGCATGATCATGCATTAGTCAAAATATCAAATGTACACAGCCTGTGGTATTTTGAGCATAACTCATTGAATACTAAACCAAATTGGATGAACTTTATATCATCGAAAACCTAAGACAAAGAGAGAAAACTTTCTAGAAGGAAGTAATACCTAATTACCTCACCTTCCTGATGAGAATAATTGAGCAAAGTGGACCTAAGGTGTATTGTGAAATAAATCTGGATTGAGGAATTGAGTATGATTTCACATGATCGATAATGTGATAAGATTAAGGATAAGAAACATGCATCATACATGTTCAATATACATGAATGTGCATAATTGAATTCATAATTGTGCACAATAGTAATATATGTTTGTATTGAATGTTTTAGAGGAACCCTTAGGGCAACCTATTCCAGATATTGTCGGAACTTCGAGGCAATAAGCAAATAAGGAGCTTTTGTAAGTAATTTAGACAGTAACTTTTGTGAGTAACCTAAGATGGTCTAACCTTGATTTGTTTTGTTTATTAATGAATTGAATTTGATATTGATGAATGTGTACTGATTTGTGTACTGATTCCGAACATGAAGGTCCGAGGTATTGATTAATGAATGTGATATTGAAGTGCTACTTACCTTTCTTTATTTTGCTTGTTGAATTTGATTTATACTGATTATGTTCTAAATTCTGGAAAATGATTGTCCGAGGCATTCGATGCATGTTTATATCATTGGAAGTGCTACTTATATGTGAATATGATTGACTACTTGCTTTGCACATGAAATGTCTGAAATGACTTATTTTGCTTTAAAACTGTTGAGTCCTAGTTGTGGGTAAATAAGCATGCCTAGAAGGGTCTGTAGCTGCTTCTGTGACACTTCAGTGTCTGACACTTCGGTGCCTTTTGTTATTGACACTTCGGTGTCTTCTGTTATTAAGACATAAGTCTCTTCTGTGATATGACACCAATTATGGTATCTTCTATTTAAGTCCCGTTACCTACTTCTATTGACAGATTAACAGTCATTTGATTGTGTATTCTGATATATATTAGACTGTGAAATAAACAAAATGATGTTTTGAACTGAAGGGATTGTGCCTTCTTTGATACTCAGTTCTATTAACTATGCAACTATTCTTAAATTTAAATATCTGCTTGTGCTATAATATGATTCAGTATGATTAATTGTCAAATTACGCATAGTTTAGTTATTACTCACTAAGCTATATGCTTAGCGTGGTATATTTTCCCCGTGTAGGTTCTGAGCAACGTTTATAAGGACTGAGACAAGACAACCGCAATGGCCAATGAAGTTTGAGTGTTATTTTGAAAATAATGTAAAATTTTTAGTTTGACTTTTGGGCTTTTATCTGATATGTATATGTGAGTTTGTTTGTAAGTTTGACAATGATACTTCAGTTTGGTTTGGATTTTTTAAGCAAGTTTGTATCAAGTACTATGTAATTTAGTGTATGTTTGCCTGAATTGTTTACTGAAAATTTTCATATGCTTTGATTTATTGTACTATTTTGTGTGACATTCATATATCCTTCCAGGGGATATGTGGGTATTACACAACCGAAGTGTAATTGTTCCATGCAACAGTATAAGAGTTGCTTAACTCTGAATTATAAGTATTTTGAAGCTAGTTTCACATGTAATATAGATGCTCCCACATATAGTTTAGTGCCCAAATGATTGTAATGGTTATCCCTACAAATGTCACAACACAACATGGATATTGGTTGGGCTTCCATATTACTTGAGAGGTTCCCCACATTCCTTGTTGACAATACATTGGTAAGTTGCCCAACTTAAACCTCCAAATTATGATCAAATTTGTCTTTTGTTCTCTTATGACTTTCATTTTGGCTATTAAACTAGGAGTTTAGCATGTCTAGTAACTTGTCTATCTTTGACTCCAAGGATCCAAGCCTATCCTGCTGAAAACCCAATAGTCTTTGTGCTCTCATATTACTTCTAGCATTGTTAATCCACTAATAATTTAGGAGGTTCTGCCGCCCAAGATTATATATGATAAAGTAACTCACATCCATACTTTATTGCCTTTAATGGGTTGGAAGAAGAGGCCTACAAGTTGCTTAGTTGCTCCTTTTGATTCTTATATTCATGCACTTATGATCACACAAGAAAATTATTACAACCCTTTAACAAAGTAACGTAACCTGTAGTAGATGCTATAATAATCCCTAACAACAGCACCAAAAACTTGTTAATAGTTTTATATAGAAAACTTTCAATAATGCAATTATACAAATCACATCTTATAATGTAAAGGATATTGTTCCCACGAGGATTATATAGCCACCCAACAACTATTGTAAACTTTGTTTAAGGTAACAATAAGATGATTAATTAAAAATTAAACTAAAAACAAAGAATTAATAAATAAACTATATATAACTATTTACTAGGCAACAATGAAATTGGATGATTGATTACTAATGAAAGATAAGAATTGCTTTTATCCTTATTTGTTTTCCCTTTACCTTCTTGATTTAATCACACTTGATCCTAGATATCCTATATTTATGATTACCCTTTCTTGAGATCTAATCATGTAATCTCAGTTGAAATAGATAAGAGTTGAGTTGTAATCTCTCAATTTCTTAAAACTACTTTTAACTACTCAATTGGATTTGAAGCAATCCTATGGATAACTAATAAACAATTAAGATCTCTTTTCAATTTCCTATTAATATGATGTTTATAGGTCTATTACAGTACTACCTGTCACTGCATAACATAGCTCAAATGAATTAATCCAATCTCTCAATCCAAATTGATTACAAAATAATAAAAAGCACAAGCATATTCATTAAATTAAGAATATAAAGTTCAACAAATAATTCAAGAGTAATTCTTAAAAGAGGAATTTATCAATCCATAGATGTAACTAGATATCCAAATCTAATCATTATGGATATTAACGAAAAGAAGGAAATAAGAAAAGAGTTGAGAATGAAATATGAAATTCTTCTCTTCTTTTCGTTATGCTGGAAAAACTACTGCCCATTTTTGTGTTTCTTTCTCCTTTTTAGGTGTCTCTTATGACTCCTAATTGCTTCTTTCTAAATCCAATTGCTTCCATTTTTTTAGCCTTTAATAATATCCTTATATAGAAAAAGTTGGGTTATTAGGATATACACGGGTACTTATATGGTTGTGTAGGTGATCGTGTATATCCAAAATACCTCAATTCGCAATTTTACATAGTCACAAAAGCTTACATAGGTAACATACATGACCGTGTATGTCGACTTAAACGGGAAGGAACTAAGTCTTTAAAGTTCCACACACTTACAATGACTTACATGGTCACTATACACAACTGTGTATCTCCAAAATTGATCTAATTCTTCCATTCCATGTAACAATTTCACTCGAATACTTCACCTCTTGATCTATGAAGGTAATTATCACCAAAAAACATACTTAAAGCAAAATAAGTACCAAAAATACTATAAAACCGTTATATAACAAGGAAAACACACTAAATATGAGTATATAAATGTGATCAATTAATCGTTTATTAGTGTGTGAGTAACTGTAGAGGGAAGAAAGCCAAAAGAACATCTAGGGGATAAGCTGCAAACATTTAAGAGGGGATAAGAGGAACAAATAAGAGGAGGGCTAGTGCATGAGCACTATGCAAACATTGACGGAGATGTCTTCAACCACATTCTCCCTTCAAAATTTTGGTTAAGATTCCCTAACTTTTGGTGTTAGTCATGATAGAGGAAATTTGGCCTTTAGAAACAAAGATTAAGGAAAATAAGTACAAAATCCTATATACCTATAATTTCTAATCATTCCTAACATTATAATGGAAGTATAATAATCTCTTATGATCTTGATGTAATAGAAATATCTCCACTAATGGTAGAGGAACAACTAATTCATCTTTAAGCTAAAATGAAAAGTTGTGTTACAAAATTCCAATTGACCTTTATATATGCTTCCAATTTTATCATCATACAAAAACACTCTATAAAGTATAACCAAATAAATAGGGGAAACTATGGTAGAGACTTGTCTATTAATAGGGGATTTAAACTGCATAATGAATATTTCAAAAGTTGAAGGGAGTTTCAATAAGGAACCATACAAATGAGCTACTAGAGTGCAATAACACTATCCAAATAATGGATCTTAAATGGAGGGACTGTTTTATACTTGGAACAATAAGCGAAAGGGAAAATATTTCATGAGGAAGAAGTCTAAAAAAGCTAATTTTTGTAATCATTTACTTTTAGACCACTATACCATATTAGTATAAAACATGTTCAATATGTATATTACAGTATCTCTTTTCCAATTGAATGACTATTTTCTTGAAGCAGAATGATTTGAGGAGGCCTTAATTAGAGGTAACACAAGTAAAATAGAAAATAGTTCATTTAGATGCATGAGGAAATTGTAATCTATAAGGGATGAATTAAAGCTTATAAAATGCACAAAGAATTGTCACACTCAGATAGTAGCAGATGAGGCTAAAAACAAGCTAGAATTAATTTAAAAGGCCTTATATGTGAACCCTATAAATAATGAACTACAAGAGAAGGAGAAAATGACAATATTGCTACATTTCATTAATTAAACAAAGGTCTAGAGTTTTGTGGCTAACAAGTGGAGATAAGAATACATAATACTTCTATAGATCAGTATAGGAAACAAGAAACAACAATAAGATTTCTTCATTGAAAATTGAATATGAGAGAATTTTAAATTCAAAAGAGGACATGTATCATGAAGTTCTCAACTTATTTGCTAAATCAATTAGCTCCAACACTGAGGCTTCATCCTCACTTACTATCCTCAAAACTTTCATTGAGGTTCAAGTACCTGCTCAGTTTTTGCATAAATTTATTGAGATCTGTTAACGAAATAGAAGTGGAAAGGACCATGTTTTCTCTAAATCCTAACAAAAGTCCCAGCACCAGATAACTTTAATGTAAATTTTTTGAAGAAGACATAGAACTATACCAAAAAAATGGTGATTAATGTTGTACTGCAATTCTTTAGAAATGGAAAAATGTTGAAGGAGCTTAACAAAACATACTTAAGTCTCACTCCTAAGGTACAATCTCCAAACACCTTGAAAGACTATCATCCTATCTCTTATTGTAACACTATTTACAAGGTCATTACCGAAATGTTAGCTCAAAGAATGAATCCAGTTTTGAGCCTTCTAGTTGATCCTACTCAAGTAGTCAACAGTAAAGGGAAATCAATAGGGGATAATTTCCTCATAGTCCAAGGGCTTCTAAGAAATTGCTCAAGGAAAAGAATCAAGCAAGAATTCCACAATTAAAGTGAACTTCCACGAAGCTTATGACTCTTTGAATTAGAACTTCATGTTCAATTTTTGGTAAGTATTTGGTTTTTCTGATCACTTCATTAGATAGGCTTAAAATGTCGGCCCAAGTATATATTTTAATTTTAATTCTAGTTATTTAAGTCCAATGCAACCTAAAGAAAAACCCAAGAAATATTTATATTTGAATTATATCATAAACTTGACCAAAACTCTATAGATTCATAACCGATATAAATTTTTTTATGTATATCTTTTGGGTCACTTGTATGTAAAACCTTAATGTCAAATTTACCTTCTTCAACGCTCTCTTTCCTTTGGCATTGCACTAGATATGAAATTTGACTAGCTAATTTGAATCATAAACGGAGATGCTAAAATTTCCGCTGTACGCACAGCTTAGGTCGCAAATCTCATCTCATGGGAGAAGAAATTATCCTCAAATATTCTTCCTCCAAAAAAAAAAAAATCCTTAAATATTCAGAAAAAATCAAATGACCGGACGGACTAATAAAATGTCTAAGTGCAAGGACTAAATTTATAATATTTTCGATATTCCAGCAAGTAAACGCGTAAATACAAATAAGTTGACTGACCTAATTAAAGTTGGACAATATATAAGGGCCTCGATACAATAAGAGAATTAAGCAGGGACAACAAAGCAAATGGAAAATATTATAAGGAAATGTTATACAAATCTATCATTTTGGACTTGCCTGGGTTGCCACTGGTACGGGTAGCCACTGCTCACGATAGCCAAAAGCCCTAAAAATCTCCACAGCCGGAGATAGAGATACAGAGGGACACATTGAACAAGTGAGAGACGGTGGAGGAAGCGGCCGAGTGGCCGGAGGAGGATAGCCCTCACAGTTAGTTCCTTTTTTTCGTATTTATTTACTTATTTTATCATAAACAAAATGGGTTTCTATTTCTTTGCCTCTTTTCTTTTAATCCTCGACTAGAAAGGAGAAATTTACGAATTGAGCATGGAACAAGTGAATGTTCGATCCGTTAGTTTCTCCGTCTTTTCTTTTGTCGAGACTAGATTAAAAGATAATTGAGTTTAGGGATTATAATTCGATTAACCTAATAGTTGGAATCGAAGGTACCTAACTTTCTGCTGTTTCCGTCCAGCGGATGAATTTAAGTTTTGTCGTGCTTTGGGAGCCTTTAGGTTTACTTTTTTTTTTCTTCTTTACACCCGTTGATTTGGTGTACAATCGATTGACGTCAGTTTTGTTTATGTTGTAAGTTCTAGTTTATTGGTGTCTTCTTTAAAGTATTCTTTTTTACTTTAACGCAACTGAGCTTGCTCAATTCATATGTGATGGGAAGATATTGGGAATTTTTGTTCCCTTTCAATCTTTTGATGTAATTGCATTTATTGGAAGGACAGATTTAGCGTTTTTGGTATAGTACAAGGATTTGTTCTTAAAAGGCCTTAAGTGGATTCTCTAAGTTTTGGTCCTTTTGAGATATACTTTTTATTATAGTAGTATCCAGAATGTTCTCTTTCTTCCCGAAACAATAGATTCACTAATTATGCCTGTTATTTGTAGGTGAATTTGATATTGGTTTTGCTATATCTTGAAATCCTTATGCTTTATAATGTTAGATTCGGTTCTCTATGATTATAAGTCCATTATAACATTCTTCGGCTAAGAGCTCACGTATGCTTAAAACTGTTCTCTGTGTGGGGCATCGGGTGCAATGTGTCTGCTTCTCTTATATGACAAGTTTTGAATTAATCATGCCAAAGTAGTGCCATTAGGGAGTACAATGAGCAATAGCTCTATGTTATTGACACTTTGCTTTGAACTATTATGTTTCCTATGAAGGATTATCTGCTACAAACTGTTGATGAAGTGAATTGTGGACATATCTTATCCTTTCCTAGTCATCAGGATTTATGGCCAGTTTATTGCCTGGAGAATCTTCACATCATGCAAGTTCTGAAAGCGTTCCTTCTAGAAGTTCCCAGGACAGGCCAGAAGAAGTGGGTCGTTGGTACTTTACCAGAAAAGAAATAGAAGAAAATTCTCCATCACGAAGAGATGGCATTGACTTGAAAAAAGAGACATATTTCCGGAAGTCATATTGCACATTCTTACAGGATCTTGGCATGAGGTTAAAAGTGTGAGTTTACGCTATTTATCATAGCTATTTTGAAGTTTGGAGCTTTTTTTAATGCGTCTTTACAACTTCATTTGGTCACAGAATTCAAGTTAATTTCTATAGAAATTCAGTGCATTCTTGTTTTTGAATGACCAACCTGCTTTTGGTCATTGTGTTTTTCTAATGTATAGATAAAGATCTAATTTTCCTACCTGGAGGTTCAATAGGCCTTGAATTTGGTATACAGTAGTGCTAGATGACGACTTCTGCATGATAATACAGTCATACCCACAACTGATGATTGACTAAGTTCTTTTTGTTATGTCTGACATGCGTTGTTTGAATGTGCATACACGCCCAAAGATTTGTACACACACAGACGATGCTGTTAGGCCAAATAGGATTTGAGATGATTAGAACTAAGGATTTAAAGCTTTTATGATTTTAGGAGTGCCCATTGTATGGTACCGACGATACTGGTCAAAATAAAGTTTTTGTATATTAATATGTAGCAGCAGACCATGTGAGCCTTTCTATGAAGTTATGAGCATGTATAAAATTGTCCAATAACTACCTGACAACATACATTTTCCTTTTTTTTTTTCATTTTTCATCTTATGCAGACCTCAGATAACTATAGCAACAGCAATTATATTTTGTCATCGGTTCTTCATTCGCCAGTCACATGCAAAGAATGACAGACGGGTAATTTGCGACATATATTCACCATTAAAGTTATTCTCTTTGGCCATCTTATTCTGCATTTAGTTTACCAAATTGCATTGCTGTGTCAAAAATGACTGGACCTATGCAAAGATTTTATGGAGATACAGAGCAATAGAATAATTCATTAAACATCCGTGAAGCTTGTTTTCATGCATACCCCAGAGGAATTATAATTGCTCAGATTTTTGAAGTAGCATGAATTCTCCTGGATGGGCGATAAATGTGATAGATGCTGATGCATACTGTATGTTGGACTCACCTTGATGTTTTCTAGGTAATTGGTTCATGTGAAAGGACTAGCCAACAGTCTTAACTTTTTCTTGTGGAAGTTGTGTGGCCATCTAATCTTAAATTGCAGCTTAACACTTGCCCTAATTATTTACTTTGCAGACTATAGCAACTGTATGCATGTTTCTTGCTGGTAAGGTGGAAGAGACTCCTCGTCCCTTGAAGGATGTTATTCTTGTCTCATATGAGATAATAAACAAAAAGGATCCTGCTGCGGTTCAAAGGATCAAACAGAAGGTATTCTTTTCTTGAATCGTGTTATCACATATTTCTCTTCATATTCTCTTTCTGATATTTATTTAGTTACGTTGTCATTGCTTTTATCCTGCTTTAGTCTCTCCCACTCTTTCTCGTGTAGACAAACATGAATATAGAAGACATTTTGGTTTATACAAGTATGTTTGATACTTCTAATTAGATATTACAAGTTGATTTGTCACTAATGTTTCTCTTTGCCCCACTACTTCCTTGCAAGAGATGCATTTTTGGCCTAATAACTTGTTTGATAGACTCTTTTCGGGTAGAACTAGTGAGATCTTTTTGTCATGTGGGTTATTTCTTCGGCCACACCTTATCTTTTGCTTTGTCATGTGGGTTATGTTTCTAGGTGTTTGTTTTAGGCCACACCATATCTCATATGAGATAATATACAACAAGAGTTTACTTTATTGGCTACCTCAGAAATAGTTTCTTGTTTATGAACATAAAAATTTCTCTCTAATTGATTTCTTTCCTATATGCTATAATTCCAGCAGAGTTCTTTTTACTTTAGATTTTGTACAGTGTTTCTTTCTTGCTTTGTCTCACACACACATATTGTTAAGCAAACAAAGTTTTGGGGCTTGCTAATGTGTCTTAATTTATTATGCAGGAAGTATATGAACAACAGAAAGAGCTTATTTTACTTGGAGAAAGGGTTGTACTTGCAACTTTGGGTTTTGATCTTAATGTTCATCACCCTTATAAGCCCCTTGTTGATGCAATAAAGAAATTCAAGGTTGCACAAAATGCCCTTGCTCAAGTTGCATGGAATTTTGTTAATGATGGGTATGCATACTATTTTTTCTTGTCAAGCTGTTATCAAATTCCAGTTTTGTGGTTTCAGTTCCTAGTTTTTCTCTTCTTCACATGCTCATAAGTGGCGTGCAGGCTGAGGACTTCGCTCTGCCTGCAATTTAAGCCGCATCACATTGCAGCAGGCGCCATTTTCCTTGCTGCCAAATTCCTCAAAGTGAAGCTTCCATCAGATGGCGAGAAGGTCTGGTGGCAAGAATTTGATGTCACCCCACGCCAATTGGAGGGTTGGTGTCCTCCCCTTAATATCATAATAAGATCGATATAAAAGCACTCAGTGGGGCAGTCTTCAACTGGCCCCCATGGCAATAAGACATAAATGTACAACCTGATCCATTAGATTTTTCTGTGATCAACTATGATGCCATGAGTATTGCAATTGTCTTCCTATCATTATGGCTTTTTTTTCAATCCAGTTAGATGAGTAGATTGTAGGGAATGGTATGATCATCTGATGTCATGAATTTGCAATTAATGGATAGTGTCTGGTTCAAGTGCCATGGCCGATGCTCCTGTTGCTTTGAGTCTTTGATAGGATGGAGTCAATAGCTTAATTATTGAATTTATTCTTGCAGAGGTAAGCAATCAGATGTTAGAATTGTATGAGCAAAACAGAGTGCCGCCTTCCCAAGGTAGTGAAGTAGAAGGAAGTGCTGGAGGTGGGCCAGCTAGCCGGGGACCAGGTAAAGCTTCAGCTGTGAATGAAGAACATGATTCAAAACAAACATCATTCCGTCCAGTGCCTGAACATCCATATACAGACAGCCAAGGGGTGCTACCAAGGATGGCCTTAATTCAAAATAATGTTAGCGGGAGTGGTGAAACAGGTAGTGTTATTACTGAACACAAATTGGATGTAGAAACTAAAGACAATCAGCCGCCTGAGCATGTTCCTGATAATGAAAACAAGAAAGATGTTCCAAATAAATCCAGGTCTGGTTCTGAGCGAAATGTGACAGAAGACCAAGAAAGACCTGGTGGAAGAGGTGAGAATGTAGAAACAGGAGAGTGGAAGGATGAAGCTGCATCACACAAGTCCAGCACCATAATCAGTCGAAACTTGGATCTTCGGGAGGGTCCAGTTGGTCAGTCACCTAAAGAAGCGATAAAGATGATTGACAAGGACAAGGTGAAGGCTGCACTTGAGAAGCGAAGGAAATCTCGTGGGGAGATGCCTCGGAAAAGGGATGTGGTTGATGATGATGATCTTATTGAGAGGGAGTTGGAAGATGGTGTTGAATTGGCAGCAGAGGATGAGAAAATTAAACATGAAAGAAGGCAGAGCTGGTCAAAAAATGAACATTCAGATTATGTTAAAGATGATGGGGAAATTGAAGATGGAAACCAAGTTGGCATGAGAGGACAATCATCAATAGGATTCGAATCTGAGAATGCAGAAGAAGGGGAAATGTTGGATGATGCCTCCCCCATGTTGAGTAGCCGGAAAAGAAAAGCTGACAGCCCAGCTGAGTGGCATTCGGAAGGGAAGAAATGGTATGATTCTAAACGAATTCACAATAATGATTCTGTAGAAGACGGGCACAAGAATAGGAGCAGCTATGCAGATAGGGAGCATAGAAGATACGGGCAAGAGAATCATTTGTAAGGATAATATCCAGGCACTGGTCATGATTGGTGCGATGGGGATTATCTTAATGCTTGAGACTTGATTGACATGATTAGTCTTGTTCCTGGATTTGCCTGAAATGGCATATGTCCTCCATTGTGATAGACAAATAATGGAGATACTTCAATTTTTAGTATATTGCAAAGGAAAATGAAGGAAAAGAAAGAAATGGAGTGATCTTAATTATTGTACTCGATGAATCAAGGGTTCGGCATAAAGCTTCCATTTGCTGCTAATGGCTTTGCTGCCAAATTAGTAGTTTGCAAATCAAGAGTAATTGTTATCTTATAACTATTTCTGGGTCATGGTTTAGTATGGAGGGAGTGTTTAGAAGAGTCCCTTGTGTGAGTGCCTTGGTTGTATATTTTATTTATCCTTCTGGTCTTGAGTGAGAGGACTATGAAAACTAGTTTTGGAAACAAGATCGAGTTTGTTGCGTCAAGAGTAGTTTGGTAAAGGCAAAAATACTGGAAGCACTTTAAGATGTCAGACGATAACAGTCTGACGTAACCCTTGAGCTGCAAAAGCTTTTGAAAGCCCTTATGGTTTTATCCTTTTTTTGTTGTTACTTAAAAAAAGTGTCATCTTCTCTGCGCAGTTGGAAAATAAGATTTCTTATTTTGTCTATTTAAATAAATTATATACTAAAAATGCTATATTTTATTTAAAAAATATTTAATTTGGTAATAACAATTTAATCATACCATCTATTTAAAAAAGCTTTTTCTTTCATAATATTATTAAACATTGAAACAACTTTATGTTCTTTTGTCAGCAGTTATTCGTTATCTACTAATTCCAGTCCCAGTTCTTTTTGTTAGCTTACTAATGCTTGAGCAAACAATTTAAGGCTAGAAACAATTTCTTATTGTTAAAACTACGAACCTTTTGTTTTATTGCTTGCTTTTGTGCAAGTTTCCGGTTCTTCTTTTCTTCTCTCTTAGTATAAAGTTTAGATTTCTAAAAATTCATTGAATATTAAGTAAGGTTATTTCTTAAGGAGTAATAAATTGTGATTAAAATTAGGTTTAGGCTAACTCAACGTGGCTTAATTGGAAGTCAATGGAGAAATTTCAGTTTGATCAAGCTTAGACTTACAGGTCAAATGGAGAAGGAAATATATCTTTGACCAAACATGTTCTTAGGCTATGTTTAGTTAGACGTAAGGTTTTTAATAAAATAGAATGAAATGAGTTTATAATGGATGTAATATTAGAAAATTGTTGTTTGGAAGGGATAAAAGGGTTTATAATGTAATGTAGTGAAATGTTGTTTGAAAGAAGGATTTATAATGTAATATAGTAAAAAATTGTTTATCATTTTACATTCCATCATAAACCTTCCAAACAAGAGGTTTCTTATTTTTCTTGTTTAGAATAGGATGAGATGTAAAATGAAACCTTCCTTTTCTATCTCGTTTCATGTCATTCTATTATAAACCTTCCTCTCAAACGATGAAATAATAATATATTTCATTTCATTAATAAACCCCTAACCAAACATAGCCTTACACACGAGCATATTGCAGTTCGTGTCCCTCTCTAAACAAAAGCATATGGCGAGAAGATAAGACAATTTGACATATGGTCATGTGTCAGCGTGTTCATCTACAGAAATTAGAAGTGAAAATACAATTTAATACATGGATAAGTTAGAGTTAGTGATATATGACAAAAGAGTACACGACCTAGAATATGGGTGTGTCAATGTCCATATTCTTCTGTGAAAAAAATGATATAAGATGCACTGCTGATATAGTGCCTAGAATATGACTTTGGACGTAATCTTGTCCTAGACCGTACACATATTAGATAGACCTATATAAAGGGTGCTATAAATTAAGCAATAATTTTTTAGTTTTCAAAGTTATTTTCAGGTCTTAGATATAAGCATGTTACAATTTGTGTACCTCACTGGACAGAAGCATATGGTGAGAAGATAGGACACAGTCTGACATACAATTGTAAGACAGGGTGTGTTTCTCTCTAGAAATAAGAAGTAAAGACATAGTTTTAATATATGGGCAGGCTAGAGGCTGTAATATGTGAAGAAAGAAATATAGCCTTTTATAAAGTTTCTCCGATCTTAATGCATTCTTAGATGTTAATCAAAAAAATATATCTGTTAATCACTCTAGGTATAGGTATAGGTAATTGTGAATTGAAAGGTGATAAATTATTACATTAGGAGATTTCACCAATTTAAGTCAAAGAATTTATAATGAGTACTTGATGGAGATAGAGGAAATTCCTATCTAGATGTTTATATTATTTGATTTCTTTATGTTGATTACTTATGGGTTTGTTTCTAGTTATATTTTGATCTATTTAGTATAATTTATGTTTAGAATAATTCAATCATAGTTTTTTCTATTGCCTAAATAATAGTAGTAAGCAGGGACGGATCAAGAAATTTTTTTGAGTGGGGGCAAAATTTAACTGGAGACAAAAAAAATTTTAATAAGGGCAAAATTTTAATTTTTTTTGTTAAAAATTTAAAATGATAATTTTTTCATATAAAATTTTTTGGAGCCAACTGTGACTCCGTGAGGTACTCACTTTATCTTTATGAAAACAATACTCTACTTATTTCTACGCCACTATATAATGATACCTTATAGATCCCTTATTCTTATAACATACCCCAATAAAAATTGGTGATATGTTCCATTTATATTTAATAATTTTTTGGTACATGATGATGCATTTCAAGAAGTTGCCATCAGAGGATTGGAGACCCCAATGTATATGGGTACAAAAGTTGAAATCTATTAAAAGGGAATTAGAAAAGCTCAATAAAAGGGTTATTAAAACTAAAATTGCTATTGAAAATGCAAAAGAGAAGTTGGCTTCCTCTTAATTTCTTTTGATAATAAATCCTGATGACTCTTTTATTGAATAAGGAAAAATAGGCTTTGAAGGAATATTTGCAAGCTATCAATGACCATTCATCCTTGATTCAACAAAGATCAAGAGTAAATTGGATTTAAGGATGAGACAGATGTACCAAGTTCTTTTTCAACTCCTTGATAGTAAGGAAAAATATAAACAAAATCTACTCTATCTCAACTCGAGATGGAAGGGTAATTAGTGACCAGAATGAGGCCCTTAAGGAAGTTGTAAACATCTATAAGCTCCTTATTAGCTCAAATTATAAAGCAAGCTCTTTTGTTGATGACTTTAGGTCCTTCATTACAAAAAGAATTTCTAATGGAGAAGATGAGGGGCTCATCAAACCAATTGAGGAAAATGAAATAGAGACTGGTATTTTCTAATTAAATGGTATAGGACTTCTGAACTTGATGGATTAGATAGTTATTTTTACCACAAGGCTTGGTCTAAGATTGGTCCAATGGTGAAAAAATCAGTCCAAGAATTATTTTCTAAGGGTGTATTACTCAAAGAGATAAATAACACCTATCTCTTCCTTGTTCCTAAATCTTCTAATCACTTCAATTTTGGTGAATTTAGACTAATAGGTTGATTTAATTTTATACATAAGTTCATTGCTAAGATTCCAGCTAGTAGATTGAAGCTTACTCTCAACTCCATTATAAGTGATAATCAGGGAGCTTTCATGGACGTTAGGCAAATTGGGGATAATATTATGATTATGTAAAAACTTCTAAAGAGTTATACCAGATGAAACTCCTCACGAAATTGCTTCATTAAGGTTGACTTCAATAAAGCTTTTGATTGTGTTCGTTGGAAGCTCCTAATTCATTTATTATAAGTGTTTGGATTTCCTAATGTTTTTTAAAGTTGGATCAAAGATTTTATATCTTCAGTCTCATTTAGTGTTCTCATCAATATAGCTCCTTATAAAGTGTTTAAAGGAGGCAAGGGTATTTTCACTAGGTGAATTGAAATTTGGAAAGGTATTTTCAATTACTAATTATAAACCAATTACTAATTAGAAAGAACAAACATGATTGGATTCAAAAGAGTAGACACTATATTCATACCCTATCCAACTAGAACATTAAATGACGAAAGGATTAAATTGTACATCATAACCATATATGGACAGGTTAAGTCAAACTACTTTGACATTTCTAATATTTTGGTAGTCATGATATGTTGCTAGACATCAATCTTGATCTATAATTATACATTATTTACTTGGAGAATTAAAGATAAATTAAAAAGAGTTTTAATTTATCTAATTTTAATTGTAAATTAGAATTATAGTTTATAATCATTTTTAATATATCAGGAACCTAATGGGTTACACATAAAGAGCAATTTAAAAGAGAAAAATTAATTTCAATTAAGTTGGACTTAATTGTAAAGTTTGAGAAACTTTAGGAATTAAATATGAGATATTTGATTTTATTAAAATTAAATTAAATATGATTAGCATTTGAACTTAATCATAATTAAAATAGTTAATTTTAATAAAATTAAAACCTCAATGCTTTTTTTTGTAAATAGGAATAAGCGTAGGGAGCTAATACTCTAACCAATTCCTCTTAAAGAGTTTAGTGTCTTTTTGCAGCTTTGTGGATATTATTAGATAAGGGGATCCTTTATCCCTTTATCTTTTCATCTTATGTATAAAAGCATTAACTCTCTTGATGAAGCATAATGTTGACAAGAAAACCACGTTTAAATATCACTCTAAATATAAGAGGGTTTCTTTGAACTCTTTGCTTTGTTGATGATTTCTTGTTATTTTGTAGAGCAATTGACTCAGATTAGGTTAATATTTAAATTTACTGCAAGTGCACGACATAGCTGTAGTTATTACAGGCAAGTACGGGTCGATCTACAAAGACTATTAGTACTAGTAATTACCCTTTTTCTATTATCTAACCTATGAATTATATTTTTGGTTTTTAATTAAAAATTAATCTAAATAAAAAACTAAAAATTAAAACAATCCTGAACACAAGATGGAGGAAAATACTAAGAAGATTAATATCAAATAATAGTGTCTAGGTGATAAATCCCCTTAAGAATCATTAAATATTAACTCTTTGTCATGCAATTATATATTTTTTATTTTTGGATCATAGAAATTCCTATCTTAGATTTGAAAGGCTGATGGGAGTTAGCGATGTCGGGAAACTCCTGATCTGGGAAGGACATCGAGTTAGCTTCTTTTCCACTTCTCTCTTCCTTCTTCTTTTTCTCAAGCTCTCAATGAATTCTCTCTACGGTTTCTCAAAGGTGACTGATGCAAAAGCTCCTCTTTGCCTTTTGTTTTGTTCTTTAAATATCCTTTGTGTTTTAAGTAGCCCTAGGTTTTTCTAAGGTTCGAAAAGTCCGAAAAATTCCTCGAAACTTGTTGTTTCTGAATGTCTGCGCGTTTGCCCGATACAAGCCACCATCGTGGGCCACATCCAAGCCTTCCGTCACAAGCCAACTCTGGTGTTTTTGTCACGATCGTGACCTAGCCATTGTTTCGGTCTGAATATCTCCGAAACTTTTCAGTTCTTCGATGTTGACCCTGAAATACTAACAAACACGTCAAGGTACCTTAGAAATATAATATTTAAGTTCAAAGACTTGTACTATCCCATAAAATCACTTAAACAAAAATAATTAACAAACTAACACGATTTTAACTTAAACACATACTAAACGATTGAATTAATAATTAAATACATATCCAACTAAGCCTTAAAATATGATGCAATTTACACTTATTAAGTATGCATTGCTTGTAACTTGCATTATGAAAGAAAATATATCATCAACCTAACTTTAAAGCTAGGTGAAGGATGCAGAGTAAAAAAGGGGAGTATCTAATCACTAAACAAATTTTGGCTGGTTAGTTTACCTGATTTGGATGGAAAGAAAATTTCGGTTCTTCTAAAACACAAGTAACCACTATTATGATTTACTAAAGGATTTAAAGCTAAAAAAAGGGAGCTCGCACTAATCCATCAATTGAATCCAAAGTGTAGCAGTAGCTTTACTAGTAATTGAAACTTAGCATCCTTCATATTAATGAACTAAAGGTTATTCTATTTGAAGGTTATTCCTCAACATCTGAAGCCAAGAAGTTGCATAAAATCTCTTACTTTTGTGCACTGGTCCTTTTCTATTAAGGTTCCTTTTTTCATTATACTTGTAATCAACACTATGTTTTCCCTTTAGCTTAGGAGTTGTTTAGTTTTACCTCAGTATTTCTCTTGTTCTTTTAATTTTTGTTTCTATTTTTCAAATAAAAAATATATTTCGTTGTTAATGTTAACGTAATTATATTTTTATTACCAATAATAACTACATATTACATAAAATTTAAAAATATTTTTTCTAGTTAATTAAATTTATTTTAATCTTTTGATATAATATTTATTGATAAATTGTTAGTAAACTTATTATATTTTATTAAAATAAATAATATAATAACTAAATGTTTATTTATTTTGATATATATTTTGATTATTAAAATAAATTTTATTTAAAATTTATATTTAAGATATTTTAAATTTAAATTGTATTTAATAATAACTATTAAATTAAAAGTATTTTATTTTAAAATTAATATTTAAATTAACTATAAAAATTAAATTAAAATATTCATAAATATTATTAATATTTAAATTGTATTTAATAATAACTATTAAATTAAAATTATTTTATTTTAAAATTAATATTTAAATTAATTATAAAAATTAAATTAAAATATTCATAAATCTTATTAATAATTGGAAATCATAGAAAATGATCTTTATTTTTTTCTTTTTTATAATCTGATTTACTATTAACTAAATATATATTATATAATTACTAAATATATATAAATAGATTATAAAAAAGAAAAAAAATAAAGATCATTTTCTATGATTTCCACAAGTCATGAAAAGACAAGAAACAAAAAAGCAAAAACTAAATATTGAGACAAGCAATTTTCTTTACTAAATATGAAGATAAAAATAAAAAACAAACAATAGGAATAGAAACAAATAAATACTCATATCTTGGAATTATAAATTCTTTTCAATTTTCAGACAAGCAATTTTCTTTACTAAATGTGAAGATAAAAATAAAAAACAAAAAAAATAGAAACAAATAAATACTCATATCTTTGGAATCAGCGACGAATTCAGAATTTTAGTCTTGGGGGCTGGCGCATATATATATATATGTATATGTTTTGAAAAAATTTTGTCTTGGGGGGCTGGGGGGCTGGCACTTTTTAGTCTGGGCCAGCCCCCCCCGGATCCGTCCCTGCTTGGAATTATAAATTCTTTTCAATTTTTTCCCTCAAACGGTCCCGTATCACTCTTAAACTGTTATGCTGAAAACAAGGTGAAGTAGGGGAGTCGGTGTCTCACTCAATAGTCTCTTCTGGACGCAACGCCGTCTTGACATCTGAAAACAAGGTTTAACTAGCGGAGTCGGTGTCTCGGTCATTATTCTCTCTCTTCTTGACGCAACGCCGTCTTGGCATCTCCGTCGTACAACATCTTCTGTTCATACAATTTATAACCCTTTAGTGTCTAATTCTCAGTGAAGCCGCTAGAAACCGTAACAAGTGAAGCCGCTAGAAACCGTAACAAACTCTCTGATCCTATCCCTAACCAACATGTAAGACCGATAAATCAATAGCTTAAATTACCTTCCTCTTTCCTTCTTGAGTTTGTGATGATTCCTTTTTAATGAATGGAAATAGGTCAAGAATATGTGTGAAGAATTTGCCAAAATACGCAGTGGAGGGTCGGCTAAAAGAGTTTTTTTCTCAGAAAGGAGAAATTACAGATGTTAAGCTTATGCGTACCAAGTTACTATCACTTTCTTTTCCTTTTGTTTATCTGTCTTCTTTCTTTTAAGTTTTTGGTATTTGTGGTAAATTTTGGCTTTGTTGACTGATAATATTATGCGGCTTTGTCTACAGAGATGGTAAGAGTAGGCAATTTGCTTTCGTCGGCTTCCGGACGGAGCACGAAGCTGAAGAAGCTATTAAATACTTCAACAAGTCTTACATTGATACTTGTAGAATTACTTGTGAGGTGCTGTTTCTTCCTTAGTAATTTTCTTGTTTTTTTCTCCTTTCTTTTATGATTTGGTCTATGATCTGTTGTGGGTACAATTCTCTGATTATGAGTGTAGATTTAGGAATCGGTTGTTTGTCAATATCTTGAGAACTAGGGGAAAAGAAGTTCTTTTGTTGCAGTATGAAGCAATATGTAGTTATTCTCTGAAATTACACAATCCATTATATGTATTTCTCTTTCCAGTGTTCTTTTTAGTTCTAATAATATAATGGAACGTGATTTACCCAAAAAAAAAAAAAATATAGTGGAACGTGCTACTATGGCTTGAGTTTGTCAAATCGATTTGGGTCCAAATAAGATTGGCTTGGTATAATTCAACCTTTTGTTTTTTTTACTCGTATAGTTATTGAGCATACTAAAAGAAAAATTTACCGTTTGTATTTAACTGATTTTAATTTTGAACAAAATTTGAGGAGTTATTCAAGGTTGCTAGTTTTTATATAGATAGCTTGCAAAGTTGGAGACCCAAATATTCCTAGGCCTTGGAGTCACTATTCTAAGAAGAAAGAAATGAAGCTGACTGATAATGGGAAAAGAGTTACTTGTGCCAAGAGTTCAACTTTCAAGGGTATTAAAGAGGAAAGGAAAATTAATAAAAAGGGTGATAAAATTGATGACCCCCAATTACAAGAGTTCCTTCAGGTCATGCAGCCTCGAGCAAAGTCAAAACTATGGGCAAATGACACTTTGAATGATGCCTTAGATGATGAAAATCTTCAAGTCAGCATCCAACCAAAGAAGAAAAGCAGAGAGAATTTGGTTCCAGAACAGGTTGAGATAAGTGACACTTTTAATCATGCAGCTGAGAAGCCGCAGAATTTTGTTCACGATGAAGTTGTATCAGATATGGATTACTTCAAAAGTAGGGTGAAGAAAGAATGGTCAGATTCTGAAAATGAAAGCACTGAGGATGATTTTGATGAAAAACATGAAGATAGCATTTTTCCTAAGGAAAGCCTTGGGAGTATTGATGATGACAATATTAATGACATAGATGATGAGAATGTTAAAGAGGTGGGTGCTCCTGAAGCCCCTGATGGGGTAATTCTTGATCCTGAGAATCCATCAACCTGGAAAGATAAGGGAGATGAAGTTGTTGAGAGCAATCGTCTGTTTGTTCGCAATCTGCCATATACAGCAACGTATGTATTACTACTTTTTTAGGGGCTTTGCTTTTCCTTTTTTTCTGGGCATGGAGATCACTTGTTACTGGCCATCACGTTGTTACTGCTGATTGCTTTCTTCTGTTTGATGTATATGTTATAAATAATTTGGAACCTTTTTTAATTTCCCAATTCTTTTATTTTGCATGTTTAGTGAGGATGAGCTGGAAGAGCATTTTAGCAGATTTGGCAGTGTCTCCGAGGTCCATGTTGTTGTCAACAAAGATACCAAACGGTCCAAAGGAATTGCCTACATTCACTATGCTCTTCCAGAGTCTGCTACAAGGTTTTTATGACATTTACTATGGGCTTTGAATAAAATTCCCTGTCTTCACTATTACCTTTCTTATCGGGTTATAGATGCTGGCAATCGTGTGGTTTATTGATAGTTTGAACTTGTATCTTCTGCAGTGAAGCCTAACGACTCAATTGATTTAAAATTCCACAACTCCCCACATGTAAAAATCATCCTTTGTGATATCTACTAAATTAGGACAGTAGCTAGATGTAACTTTTTTTCATCCTTTGGTTTAATATTTCTGATATTACAAGTTAAATGTTACCTAATTGTTCTATATCAACTTTTGCTTGAAGAAGAATGCAAAGGTCATAATATGTTCTTTAACGCTATGCTGACAATTTTATTTGTGTACTTGCTTCTTGGAAATTATGATATATATCTCAAATCTTAGGCCGAGTCTTGTTATATCACTTCCTTTAGAGTAGTGCAATTTTTTGGTAGTTTAGGAAACCCGTTGCATTATTACTTTCAGCCTTAAGGTTTTTTTGGTTATAAGATTTGGCGGATGGTTTGTGTATAGTCTTGATTGTGCATTTTCATCATTGGATATTCTACCATCTGGCTGATTTTGAAGCATTGTTTTCTACATTATTGTCGATGTATTTAGACTAGTACATTTGTAATGCAGGGCATTGGAAGAGTTGGATAACTCTATTTTCCAAGGTAGATTATTGCATGTCATGCAAGCAAAACAGAAAAAGCAAATTGACAAACCTGAGTAAGTACATTGATACATGTAGATATCTTCTGCTTTTAGAATGAAATTCCCTATCCTATTGGATTGAGTTCATGGTTGATGTTTTGGGCTAGCACTCCATTATACGAAGGCCCAAAAACTTTTAAACAGAAAAGGGAGGAAGAAAGGAAGGCATCTGAAGCCAGTGGAGACGCAAGAGCATGGAATAGTTTGTTCATGCGTCCTGATACTGTATGTCATCATAGACCTTGAAATATTATATTTATGAGTTATTTGGTTTTTAAATGTATCCTTTCTTGTAGGTTGTTGAAAACATTGCTAGGAGGCTTGGTGTGAGTAAAAGTGATTTACTTGCCCGTGAAGCTGATGATCTTGCTGTACGCATTGCTTTGGGAGAAACCCAAGTGATTGCAGAGACAAAAAAGGCTCTTACAAATGCTGGAGTAAATGTGACTTCCTTGGAGGATTTTGCTGCTAGAAAAACTGATGGTGTTAAACGAAGCAGTCATGTGCTTTTAGTGAAGAACTTGCCATATGGTTCTTCTGAAGGTGATCTAGTTAAGATGTTTGGCAAATTTGCGAGTTTGGATAGAATTATTCTCCCTCCCACAAAAGCAATGGCCTTGGTACCAGCTTCTCATTTTCTTTTTCTCATTTCAGGCTTTCGATGCACATTTAAATATTATGCTTTGCTATTTTTCTGGTGCTTATACTGCAGTTCACCAGTGATTTATGCAAAGTGGAAACCAGCATTAGAGTGTACTATATTGTTTGGGTCATTGTTTAATTTTCTCCTTGCTTTAATGGTACTATGTAGTAGCTTTCTGCTGAATGCAACATTATAGGTAGTGGACTAAGACTATGGTGTGAAATTGTGTGTTTGATGTGCATAAGTACACTGTGTGTATTGATATAAAGTAATACGAATAAGTGCAGTGTATGTCTGGTTTGGGATAAAATTATCCTTGGTCTTCCCTAGTGTAATTACTGTGATTTTTCCTCCAAGTGTTTGGAGTTCATTGATTCATATAGTATGAAAATTTTGGATGATATGAGAGCATAGTTAATGTTCTTGAAGCTCTGGTAGCACCTCCTAGTATTTTATTGGGTTGATTGTCACATAATTTTCCTCTTGCTCTTTCTTCCTTTTCCCTTCTATGGGCTGAATGGCTTTATTTTTTCGTAATGCACATATTTGCTACTCATATTTGATAATTTTCAACCTCGGTAAATGCCATTTTAATTTTGGCGTTATTGTTATTCCAACATTAACTATTAGTCTTGTGGTTTCAGGCTGTTTTCCTTGAACCTGCCGAAGCTCGTTCAGCTTTTAAAGGGTTAGCGTACAAGCGCTACAAGTAAGTTATGTAACTTATGTTACAAAAACGACGCTATTAGAGCTTTAAAAGTTTGCTGGTTGGTGTTTAGTTGTAGTGTTTCGGTTTTTTCTCTTAGTCAGAGGTTTCATGGCACTTTCAGGGATGCTCCTCTATATTTGGAGTGGGCTCCTGCAAATATACTTAGTCAAAGCTCTGGCTCGAAGATTGATGAAAAAAGTAATATAGCTTTGGGTGAGGGTGATGCCAAGAGGATGTTACTGGAGCAAAGTCTGGAGGGGATATCAGAGACAGATATTGATCCTGATACAATTGAGGTTAATGTTATCAACATTCCTCCTTTTCTTTTCTTTAGTATTTTCTTGGTACTATAACTCCTCATTTGTTGGTTTCCTCATATGATTTTGAATTCCTGATGTCTGTCTAATGTGTTTTCTCCGTTTCAGTTAAGAGATGTATCTTGACATGATTATTAAATTTTGTATCTATGGGGGTAGCAAATGTAGGTTGGGATTTGACAAAATCAATATATTCAGGTTGCTAAATTTTTAAACTGAACCTAATTTACTAGTTATACCCAAGCTGGTTGGCAGATTGGACTGGGTTGGGCCATCTTTCTAAAAATTATGTAATAAATTTTGTTTAGCAACTATAATTTTCATTTGGGAAGAGAGAAAAATATTCTTGCTCTTTATTTGAAAACAAATGCTTAATTTTTTTAACACGTATATCAAGGGAAAAACAAACAAAAAGGTTAATGACTTGCATGCAATTTGATCTGTACCAGAAGGTTGGTCAAGTTGGGTCAATATGGGATAACATAATTTAAAAACAATTTGATATTTTATTAGGTATAACTGCCTGTCGATTCTGCATATTTTAATATTTGGTTCTAATGGCAATTTGGGTCTGGGTTAGCAGCGTGGACAGATTTTGCTACCCCTACTTATATATTCCACGGCAATCCTTCTGCATCTTTTAACTTAAACACTAGCTAAGTGATTAATGTGAAATCGTTGGAAGCTATTTTTTACAACTAAATTCAATTTGCTAAGAGCCGTATTTACCTTCAACTTTTATCTCATGATTGGGATCGGTGGGTTTCATGGAAAGCCAACCAATTGTGTAGACATGGAGAACTAAATAAATGCTAGAATGAGCTTAATTTTAGAAAGCTATCAGCTCTAGATAATGAGAATTAGCAAGAGTAATTGATCAATCGAATTAACAAGTGATGAAGTGAAATTTTAGGGTGATAAATGGAACACACAGAGTTGGAATAAAATTTATAATAAAATAGAGCCCACAAGGTGGAACTGTAGTGAAGACACAAAATGTAGATATCACCATTTAAATGAAGTTAAAATGTTTCCAAACCTGATTGAGAAGAAAAGGAAAAATGTGGGTAAATGCTAGCAGTCAGAGTATTGATATTGTTACACATTTGTTTTGTGAAATTTCACGTGTCTTGCTATTTTATTGTAATCACTTTTGCGATCTGCTGTGACCAAGTAATGCAATATCCTTGTTAAATGGTTCTTATATATGGCAGTGGATTATGCATAGCTAAGTTATTTTATCTTCTTGTTCTATTCTTTTAATTAATCGTTCTTTGATTTTGTTCTACTGTACCGCAGTCTCGATCATTATATGTGAAGAACCTTAATTTTAAGACATCTGACGAAAGTCTACAAAGGCATTTTAGCGAACACATGAAGGAAGGAAAAATCTTGAGTGTCAGGGTAATTGGTTTGAGTTCTTAGGACCTTTGCCGTTTTTTTTGGTCGAACCTAGTCTTACATATTTCATTCTTTGCTTGTGCAGATAAAGAAGCACTTGAAAAATGGGAAGAATGTTTCTATGGGTTTTGGATTCATTGAATTTGATTCTGTGGAAACTGCAACAAATATTTGCAAAGACTTGCAAGTAATCTTGATTATAGTGATGATTCAAGTCACTTCGACAATTTGTATCAGTCCTCAACCTTCTTTTTGGTTTATTACTTTCAGGGGACTGTCCTGGACAGTCATGCTCTTATCTTGCAATTCTGTCATGCCAAGAAAGACGAGAAAGTAGTGAAAAAGGCAGACAAGGATACAAGTTCAACAAAATTACTTGTGAAGAATGTTGCTTTTGAGGCAACTAAGAAAGATCTGAGACAGCTATTTAGCCCATTTGGACAGGTAAGTTTGTGCCGCTTAGCTTCTTATTTGCTTACTGGGAACTGTTGCTTATTTCAAATATTCCTTGGTGCATAAGTGGCTCTTAGTTGTCATAGCACTCTTAGTTGTCAAATATTCCTTGGTGTATAAGTGGCTCTTATTTGCTAGTTGTCATAGCGCATTTGATATCTTTGTTAGTTTGACTAGCATTATACTGGCTGTTAAACTACCATTGTCTGTCCTCTAGCTGAGCTCGGAACCTGCCATGGCAAAATGCCAAAGCAACAAGAAAGTTATTTTACTGCATGTTGGAGCTTCATATTTAAATTCTTGTTTGCTTGTATTCACCTGTCAATATATTTTCCAGGTTCCCTTATAATAATTTATTGTTGAATGATATCGAAAATCCATTTCCAATATGGCTTGCGACATTAGATTGTCATATCTTTGAGGGTATCTTTGAATGTGTCGAGAGCTTGAATCCACATACGTGAAAAATTGAACTAGGAAGGGATATTTGAACTAACTCCCAAGGAGAATATGTTGGTGCTGATTGTTCTTCTAGATACTGTACTTGTCTGGTTGACTATAGTAAACATGCAGATCAAAAGTGTAAGGCTGCCAATGAAGTTTGAGAACCATAGAGGCTTTGCATTCGTGGAGTATGTAACAAAGCAGGAGGCACAGAATGCACTTCAAGCACTTTCAAATACTCATCTCTATGGTCGACATCTGGTAAGGTCCTAAACTGGGTATAGGACATGTTGGCGTTCCAATAATAGTGCTAAAATGTCATAACTGATTTTTTGTTTTTAGGTTATCGAAAGGGCAAAGGAAGGTGAGAGCCTGGAAGAACAACGGGCTCGAACAGCTGCTCGGTATACCAATGAACAAACTGGATTACAAAATTCAGCTAAGTTGTCGAAGAAGAGAAAACAAATGGCCTTCTTGGACGAGGGGAACGGGAAATTCCAAAGGACTGCTGATTAGTGCTTTCAGAAAATTCTGTGTTGATAATTGGTCGTCGTTGATTCAATCTTTTAGCTTGTTTTGGCCCCGATTTTGCTTGAGAGGTGTGGAGCCATGTGAAGTTTGTAGCTGTTGTTTTGAAGCGATTGGATGTATTTCCACCTTATTCCCTTATTTTTCCTTCTTCCAAGGAATTAAGTCAAATTTTGTAGTTTTTACATTCTGCTGTATTCTAGTCATTCCTCAGCACTTCTGTGCGGAGGTTTTATAAACATGCCTTGAGAATGGCTGACAATCTTATATAAAGAGGAAACTAATTCAACGCCAAGTGATTCTGTTGCTCCGTATTTTAAACGTCAACTAAGAAAATTGGTTATTATGGAATCTCTCTATTTTGAGTACTTTTCTCTTTGAAAAAAAAATCTAATAATCATCACTAAAATATGACATAATATATTTACCAAAAAATAAAAAGAAGACATAATATAAACTCGTATATAAGGAGGGTTAGACAGAAAATACCAATTTAGGGAGCTCCAAATCAAATTCTTACCGTTGCATGTTAAGTAAGAGGTCAGACTCAGGATCAACACACTAACATTTTATCCTGATCAGATATCGTTTGGTCATCGATCGAGGTTGGAACAAATTTTAATATGCACTTTCGCTTTATTCTGGGCACCTTTCTCTTTGGCACAACAAAACGTTATAATCATCACATAAATATCACATAATACAAACTCGTATACAAGGAGGAGTAGACAAAAACATACTAAGGTAGAGAGCTCCAAATCAGATTCTATTTGATGTCAAGAGGCAAGACTCAGGAACAACATACTAAAATTTCATCCAGATCAGAGGTCGTTTGGTCATTGCTCGAGGCTAAAATTTTTTTGATATGGGCTTTCTCTCTCTTTTGGGCACTTTTCTCTTTGACAAAAAAAATTCTAAAAATCATCACCAAAATATGACATAATACAAACTTGTATACGAAGAGAGCTAGAAGAAAAATACTAAATTAGAGAGCTCCAAATTGGATTCTAACCGTTGGATGTCAAGAGGCAAGACTCATGAACAACATACTAAAATTTCATTCCGATCAGATGTCGTTTGGTCATCGATATCGATCGAGACTAGAGCAAATTTTTATATGAACTTTCTCTCTCTTCTGGGCACTTTTCTCTTTGGCAGAAAATTTTTAATAATCATCACCAAAATATGACATAACACAAACTCGTATACAAAGAGAGCTAGAAAGAAAATACTAAGTTAAAGAGCTCCAAATCAGATTCTAACCGTTGGATGTCAAGAGTAAAGACTCAGGAACAACATCCTAAAATTTCATCCCGATCAGAGGTTATTTGGTCATTGATCGAGGTTGGAGTAAAATTTGGGATGCACTTTCTCTTTTTTCTGGGCACTTTTCTCTTTGGCACAACAAAATCTAATACTCATCACACAAATATCACATAATACAAACTCGTATACAAGGAGGGCTAGACATAAAATATTAAGGTTGAGAGCCCCAAATCAGATTCTAACTATTGGATGTCAAGAGGCAAGACTTAGAAATAACATACTAAAATATCATCCCGATTTAAGATCGTTTGGTCATCGATCGAGGTTAGAGCAAATGTTAATATGGACTTTCTCTCTCTTCTGAGAACTTTTCTCTTTGGAAAAAAAATCTAATAATCTTCACCAAAGTAAGACATAATACAAACTCATATACAAAGAGAGCTAGAAAGAAAATACTAAGTTAGAGAGCTCCAAATTACATTCTAATTGTTGGATGTCAAGAGGCAAGACTAAGGAACAACACACTAAAATTTCATTCTGATCAAAGGTCGTTTGGTTATCGATCGAGGTTGGAGTAAATTTTGGCATGCACTTTCTCTCTATTCTTGGCACCTTTCTTTTTGGCACAACAAAATCTAATAATCATCACACTAATATTACATAATACAAACTCGTATACAAGGTGGGCTAGACAGAAAATACTAAAGTAGAGAGCTCCAAATCAGATTCTAACTATTGGATGTTAAGAGGCAAGACTTAGGAACAACATACTAAAATTTCATCCCGATCAAAGGTCGTTTGGTCATCGATTGAGGCTAGAGCAAATTTTGATATGGACTTTCTCTCTCTTCTGCGCACTTTTCTCTTGGACAAAAAAACTATTAATAATCACCAAAATATGAAAAAATACAAACTCTTATACAAAAAGAGCTAGAAAGAAGATATTAAGTTAGAGAGTTCCAAATCGGATTCTAACCGTTGAATGCCAAGAGGCAAGACTCAGAAACAACACACTAAAATTTCATCCCGATCAGAGGTCGTTTGGTCATCAATCAAGGTTAAAGCAAATTTTGGTATGCACTTATTCTCTATTCTGGTCACTTTTCTCTTTGACACAACAAAACCTAATAATCATCACACAAAGATCACGTAATACAAACTCGCATACAAGGAGGGCTATACAAAAAAATTCTAAGGTAGAGAGCTCCAATTCAGATTTAACCATTGGATTTCAAGAGACAAGACTCAGGAATAACATACTAAAATTGCATCTAGATCAGAGGTCATTTAGTCATCGATCGAGGCTAGAGCAAATTTTGATATGGACTTTCTCTCTCTTCTGGGCACTTTTCTCTTTGACAAAAAAAATCTAACAATCATCACCAAACTATGACACAATACAAATTCGTATACAAAGAGAGTTAGAAAGAAAACACTAAGATAAAGAGCTCCAAATCGGATTCTAATGGTTGGATGTTAAGAGGCAAGACTTAGAAACAACACACTAAATTTTCATCTCGATCAGAGGTGGTTTGGTCATCGATCGAGGTTGGAGCAAATTTTGGTATGCACTTTCTCTCTATTTTGGGCACATTTCTCTTTGACATAACAAAATCTAATAATCATCACACAAATATCACATAATACAAACTTGTATACAAGGAGGGGTAGACAAAAAATATTAAGGCAGGGAGCTCCAAATCAGATTCTAATTCTTGGATGTCAAGAGGCAAGACTTAGGAACAACAGACTTAAAGTTCATCCCGATCAAATGTCGTTTGGTTATCGATAGGGGCTAGAGAAAAATTTGATATGGACTTTCTCACTCTTCTGGGCACTTTTCTCATTGAAAAAAAAACTCATAATCATCACCAAAATATGACATAATGCAAACTCGTATACATAGAGAGCTAGAAAGAAAATACCAAGTTAGAGAGCTCTAAATCGGATTCGAACCATTGGATGTCAAGAGGCAAGACTTAGGAACAACATACTAAAATTTCATCTAGATCAGATGCCATTTGGTCGTCGATCTAGGCTACGGAAAATTTTGATATGGACTTTCTCTCTCTTCTGGGCACTTTTCTCATTGAAAAAAAAAACTCATAAGCATCACCAAAATATGACATAATGCAAACTCGTATACATAGAGAGCCAGAAAGAAAATACCAAGTTAGAGAGCTCTAAATCGGATTCGAACCATTGGATGTCAAGAGGCAAGACTTAGGAACAA
>JAOQMR010000213.1:18865783-18886763 GCA_027563865.1 Erythroxylum pelleterianum
CACATTTCGAAAATTCAAATTTTCATGATCATGTCACCTTCAACACAACAACATTCACAAATCAATCGAATACACATCACGTAATTGCGATCGTTCAAGAACGCAACAATCTTTACCATAATAAAAATTCACATAACAAACTGAAATCACATGTTAATTCTTTAATTGAACAAACACGCAAAATAAAACAATCATTGGTGAGAGGCATGTAGCTAGATAACAACAAAACTTTGAGGTCTTGGGTTTGAGTTGTGGATTCTCCCCAAGACCAAAGAGTACAATACCTTTGAGGGTTGCGGTCGCGTGCAACCTTGAAGTTGGGTCGCGTGCAAACTTGAAGTACTTCGGTACGCAAAACATGGACCCAACGTAAAACACGAACCCAACATATAGATTATCCTCTTAGCTTTCCAACGCTATAAAGTTTGTAAATTTTGGATATCGGAGTTGAGAGATATGAGCTTTATAAGTGATGATGCTATATGGGAAATATGAATATGATAGCTATGGAGAATGATGAGAGTCTGTGTATGTTATGAGTTATCTGAGTTGAGGTTTGGGAGATAATGAAATCATTTTGATAATTGAATGTTTAGGGAGTGATATTACATGAGAAAAAAGGTGAATTTGGGAAGATTATGAGTGAATATGATGTTAGAAAGGATGTAGGAAACCTTGGAGAGGGTTTGGAGGAGTTTTGGGAACCCCCATGTACGAGTCAAAAGGACCCCTAGCATCACCCATGTCCGTTTAACGGACCTTCTTGGGTGAGAAAGTGCACTTTGGCCCGACAATGTCCTTTAAACGGACATACATGTCCGTTAAACGGACATTCACGGGACAACTTCATGAAATCGTGATTTGTGACCCTTTTAAAGGCAGAATCTCACTTTGTGGTCTGCATGAAAGCTGTAGATCTCGAAGTCTACTTTCCAATGGTCCATCAACGAAATCAATCAGACATTTCTGGTGAAGGTTATGACAATCGCGCCAAAACATGTCACTGCATGATTGAGGGTATAAATATGTTGGATTCTTTTGGTCATAACTCCCTCATCCGGCCTCCAAATAAAGTGATTCTTAAAGTAATAGATTCCTAAGACATATATCTATCTTTCCATGAAAATTTGTATCTTTTGGAGCTATTTTGGAAAAGTTGGATGGGAAGAAAATGAGGGATCGGTTGGGAGAGCATGATTAGGGTATGAATAGGCTTCGACTTTTTTAAGCATATCTTGATCTATAGAGCTCCGACTGAGATGATTTTTGCTTCAAAACAAACAAGAGACCTAAAGCTTTGATTTCTTTGAAGAAGTGAGATTGAAATTATGGTTTGAAGTTTCCCTAAATCTGTTCTGAATTAAGAGAAACGAGTTTGATTATGGTAATTAATTGGTATGGGCACACCATTGAACAAATTATGAGTGAAAGTTTTGGGAAGTTATGAGAATGAAGATGTACGGATGATGGCTAATGAGAGTTAATGCTCACGTCTTATGTTTATGATATTTGGATGGATTGTTGGGCTTCCAAAATGGGGCCCAACATCTTGTGGTATCAGAGCTTAGGTTTTTGGGTTCCTCGGCTTAGAATGCATAGTGGTGTGAATTGTTATGCTATGTGACTATTTGTTTGCATTGTGATTTGATTGATTGCATTAAGTAACATGCATATCATGCATACATGTAGAAAATAGGATTAGAATGAAACATCAGCTAAACATTAGTGTTTACATTAGAGGAGTAAGATGTCATCTCGTAAAAGAATACGAGGAGTCTTGTAAGGATTTGCTGCACCGGATTCCTCACCCTTAAAGAAGGGCACGTATGAGTATAGAATCCCAGAAATTGCAATCGCATGAGTCATATGTTCACACTTTCGTTAAGAGTTTGGACTATTGGAAATAATAAGAAGAATGGTATTTTGTCAAAGTGTAAGACCAGGAAAGTTGTGGCTATTTAGAAATAAGAAATTTTTCGTGGTTCGATATGTTAGGCATGAATTCAGTATTTGTGGATATGTCAGTGAATTTGGTAACGGCATTTTGTTGAAGATATGTATTTGAATTTATATTGATATGAAATTATTCTCATGAATCGAATGAAAGAGAAATAGAGACAACGGTGGAAATGGCAATATTAATGGTGTACAAGTATAGTGGAATTGACAAGCTAAACTCGGAATTTATGATCAAGAATAATTAAGATCATAATTTCAATAGGGATATGCGTCTATAATTCTAAATTGATTAAGAATGTGTGTATGGAAAAAAATGAAGCAAATGATAGTGATATATGTAGAAGCCCTCGAGGTTATGTCGACCAGTTATTATGAGAACATATCCAATAATATGGTTACTTTGGTGAATAATGTGATTGAGTACATATGAGATTTATATTTTGATATGGCATATGAGGTAATCTATGATCCCTATAGTTAAAATCATGAGATGAATCAGAGTACCGAGATAGAAGTATGATATAGATGATTATATTGAAAAGGTAACTACGATGGAGTAGAAATTTTGAATAGTAGTATAATATTCAGAGGTTGTTCGGAATTTATTACGATTGATATATCAGTAGCATAAGATATAAATTGGTGACATGCCAAAATATAAGAGCAAACAAATATGTCTCTTATTTCATGGAGTTTTATTATAAAGGATATTTTGATCATATAAAGTGTGACAGAAATTTACATTATTGAAATATCATGAGTAGTTGAAATCGATCGTATTGAGGCATCAAGAATGGCTGAAACAACATTGACAATGATGGAAATTGATGGACAAAGATTACATGAACAGTATAGATGATAGTAGCCAGCAATCTTTTTTCGAAGTATCAAATAGTTTAGAATAAGAATGATCAAGGAAAGAGCAAATCAGAAAAGAACATGAAATGAATCAAAAGTGAATATTGGAGTTATATCCCTAGTGGAAACTCAAGCTAAGAGATAGAGTATGCGCAGGGGGTATAAATTAGATTTTGATGAATGTATTACCAATACAGGGAGTTAAGTTTGCAAATAAGTTGAAATGTGTGGAGAAACTAGTATGAATAATCAAACATTAGAATAAGTCAATATGAAATCAGAGGAAATTGAATGAATTAAGAAAATCATTCGAGAAAGGAAGTCAATTGGGAAATTGAAAATGACGTGAGATAATGTTGCCTCATTAAGGAATTAGTTATTTAAGGAATTAGGAGAACTAATCATGGGCCTATGGAGCTTTGGAAATATTTATTTGAGTTATCAAATGCCCCGACAGTACTATGGTATTGAAGATTAAAGTGATCGAAGCAAAGTTTGATGATATATTAAATGTATTCGAAAAGTTGAGAAGAACAGATTGAATACTTGAGGAAAAACATGTAAATCATATGAGTAATGAAAGTAAAGAAAATTTTAAGGAATTATAACATCGATATTGATTTTATTGACTAGATTTGGAGACCTTATAGCATATAATGATGTTTTATAAGAGATTAGGATAAAATCCAATGCAGCATGATAAAGTGATTTCGTATGCATGGAGACAATTAAACCCCATGAGATGATTATTTAATGTATGAATTGGAATTTGCTATAATGGTGATCATTTTGAAAGTTTGGAGACATTATAAGTACATAAATATTTTGAAATGTACAAATCATCTAATTTGAGGTAAATATTAAGTTGAGATAATGGAATACGAGACTGAGACAATAGATAAAGTTATTTGAAGGATTATGATTGTGTAAATGAGCACTATACTGGTACAGCTAGTGTTATAATTGAATAGAAAATCCTAATAGCAGTGAAGCATGAATTTAGGTATTGAGGTTATCAAATCTCGTGTAATAAAGAGTGTAGAATGTGGAGTTGAATTTTGAGGCAAATCAAAGTACTAATTGCTATGGAATTGAAGATCAGTTTTACATGAAAGGATTAGGAAAGCCTAAATTAAGGATTTAGAAATTGAAAATCTTATTAAGGAATTGACAATGGATCTGAATTCTGAGTTTGAATTGGAAAATGATGCTTTGTAATCGAAATGAGAGGTATATATACCGATTAAGATAATTGTGCAAAGAAACTTCTAGAGAAAGCACAAATGATAATTTATGCTATACATCTTAGTAGGAATACGTCGAGATAGCGTTTGATGGCTAAGGAGGTAGAAGCAAATGACCACACTTGTGAGTTGTCAATAGTCTTAACTTTATCGTAGTGATGTGATTAGAATATTGTATGGAGTGTTATACGACAAAAGAGTCGTCTGCCTGTTTATTTGGATGAATAGGGCCAAAGATAGTTGAAGTCCATAAATGATTGGAGATGTTATTGATAAGAGAAATTGACTTGTATGGGAATTAAGTGACACAAAAACAAACCACTAAGATTGAACTGTATTGGTCCATATAAAGTTATTAAGAACTAGACCATTGACTTATGAGTTAGTATTATTGATAAAGATGTCTCAGATTCATAATGTGATATATGTGAGGATGCTAAGAAATAACGATATGATATGATATTGGTATTATCAATGCAAGAAGTGGAAAATTGTGAATAATTAGAAGCATATTGAGGAATTAGTTAAGAAAGTGAATGACTAAATGGGTGATTGAAAGATCGAGTGGGTCTATTGACTATGGTCATTTGTAAGAGAATATTCGAGTGAATAAGTTACTTGGGAGAATGAGGAAAACATATGATAGCATTACCTCCATCTATTAGATCACTCAGATAAGAATTTCGAGGACGAAATTCTTTAAGGGGGGGGGAATTGTTGGATCCCAAATTGTTCTTGGAAGTTAGAACTATTATATATGAAATGTTGGAGGTTAAAAGTTGGAACATGTTTATTAAGCATGCTTTGGTGTTTTAGCCATAACTTTTTCTCTGGTAATCGAAATGAGATGATTCTTGATTTGGAATAAACTAGAGAAATAGGGCTACAAATTATATGATGAAATTGAGTTCTAATTCAGACTCTAAGAGTTTAAATTCTTGGATGGAAGTTGAGCACAGAATATTGTTTCCATTTAAGAATAGTTCAGAAATGTTTGGGTTATAACTTTCAAATTACCAAACTAAATTGAATGATTTTGGTGTCATTAGAAAATTAAGACAATGAGGAACATTTTTCTAAAAGGAAGTGTTAGTAAATTTCTTCAATTGTTCCATGATCATTAGTTAAGAAATTAGAAGTATAAAATGTTAGTTTTAAAGACCAAAGGAGGGCAAAATGGGAAGGACAAGTTTAATGGGGGCAAAATTGGAAGAAAGACTAAATAAATGGTTTGAAATAAGAAGAAGAAGAAGAGAGTTGTCGTGAACATCAAGAGAGAAGAGAGAAAAAACGAAAAGAGAGAAGAGAAGAAGGAGAAAATCGTGGAGGAAGAGAGAAAATGAAGAAAGAAGAAGAAAAGAAGAGGAAATCAAGCTTGTTAAGGTAAGTTTATCTTCTTCTTTTTCTTGCTTTGTTATTGTTAGAGAAAGAGTTAGAGAGAGAATAGGTGTTGTTTTAAAAGAAGAAGATTTGAGAGAACCCATTTGATTTTGCGGTTTCTAAGCTAGGTTTTGGTTTTTCTAACCTAGATGGACTATGGGTAGGTTGGGTTTGAGATTGGTTTGTGTTGATGTCATTGGTTGTGATTTTTGAAGTTTTAGGCTTTTTATTGAGTTGGAATTTAAAAGGACAAATTGGTTGTTTTAGGAAAATCAAGAACAACCTACCCAAGAGCAAGAAGAAGAGCACAAATGGAGTTTAGATTTTCAAGAGTTAAGGTGGGTAATTTATTTATAGTTATTGTGTAATGGGCAAAATGCCTTATCTGTGTGTATGCTTGAATTTCTAAGTTGTGAATTTGCTATGATGTGAAAAATGCCTTATGATGTATTTTATGTTATGTTATGCATTGAAAGATGTATGACATTTTGACATAATTTAATTGTGAAAATGATTATGTTATGCCATTGAATTGGGTCATCGCATTTTGTATAAGAAAAAGCATAAGAAAATGAGATTTTGATATGATTGAATTAAGCATGAAAATTGATTATTTTTGGGCGAGAGAGGAACCGTTTCGTAGTCACGTGCATGTCGACGTAAAGCCTTCTTCCAACTGCCCACTTGTGGCCCATGAAATCCAAAAAATGAACTCGTTTTGTTCACGGTGTAAACTTTGGTTTCACCATTTCGTTTCATGGAACCCTCGAGCCATTTGTGTGTGCATTTGCATTTTAATGTGCCAAGTTATGTTGACATTTGAGTGTTATGGTTTGAAGTGAATTACATCCAATATGTCACATGAGATGATGTTTTGAATTATGAAATGTGAATTGAAGTTTTAAATGTTGAACTTTCAATGCGATGTGTATGCCTATGTCAATGTAAATATATGGTTGATTGTGTGGCTCATCGCTAATGGCTATAAATATATTAGCCACTGAGCTGTGTAGCTCAACCCATCACTTTCCCTCCTCAGGTACAGAGCGAGAAGATTAGCGATCCTTGCAAGACAATTGGACAACTTCGAGATAGTTAGCTTTTGTACTAAGCAACACTTTGTATAGCTTATTAAGTATGCCAAACATTGAGCATCCATTTGTATTTGTTTTAAGTTTGTGATGTGTATTTTGATTTGTAAATAAAGTTTGTTCAATTATTTACTTTGCATAGAAATGAGAACGGGAAATCGAGGATTTCCTTTTGTATATGATTATGTCTTTTTAAAGGATGAGTATGATGATTGTGGAAGTCGATTGTGTGTATGCATATGATTCTTTGTTGAGATTGCGAATTGTTGTTCGTTTTAGAATAGGATGTTAGCAATTGGAAAGGTTTTATAAGATGAATTATTTGAGGTGGGATTTAAGAATGTAATGAAAAGTATTTAGTAATTGAATGGATACGAAGAGATATTGCATTTTGCAAGCTTTCATAGGAATGGAAATTGTGTTACCAAATTGAGGGAAAAATCTGGATTAATATAGGCTGAATTGGACAAAGTGATCTTCAAGAAAGTTATAGATTATCCTCTTAGTTTTCCAACGATAGAAAGTTTGTAAAATTTGGATATCGGAGTTGAGAGATATGAGTTTTATAAGTGATGATGCTATATGGGAAGTATGAACATGATAGCTATGGAGAATGATGAGAATTTGTGTATGTTATGAGTTATTTGAGTTGAGGTTTGGAAGATTATGAAATCATTTTGATAATTGAATGTTTAGGGAGTGATATTACATGAGAAAAAAAGGTGAATTTGGGAAGATTATGAGTGAATATGATGTTAGAATGGATGTAGGAAGCTTTGGAGAGGGTTTGGAGGGATTTTGGGAACCCCCATATCTGTTTAACGAACCTTTACGAGTCAAAAAGGACCCTTAGCATTGCCCATGTCCGTTTAACGGACTTGATGTCTGTTTAACGAACCTTCTCGGGTGAGAAAGTGCAATTTGGCCCGACAATGTCCGTTAAACAGACATTCACGGGGTAGCTTCATGAAATCGCGATTTTTGACCCTTTTAAAGGCAGAACTCGCTTTGTAGTCTTCATGATAGTTGTAGATCACGAAGTCGACTTTGCAATGTCCAAAAACGAAATCAATCAAACATTTGTAGTAAAAGTTATAACAATTGCGCCAAAACATATCACTGCATGATTGAGGGTATAAATATGTTGAATTCTTTTGGTCATAACTCTCTCATCCGACCTCTAAATGAAGTGATTCTTAAAGCAATAGATTTCTAAGACATATATCTATCTTTCCATGAAAATTTGTACCTTTTGGATTGTTTTGAAATAGTTTGATGGAAAGAAAATGAGGGATCGGTTGGGAGAGCATGATTAGGGTATGAATAGGCTTCGACTTTTTTAAGCATACCTTGATCTATAGAGCTCCGATTAAGATGATTTTTGCTTCAAAACAAACAAGAGACCTAAAGCTTTGATTTCTTTGAAGAAGTGAGATTGAAATTATGGTTTGAAGTTTCCCTAAATCTGTTCTGCATTAAGAGAAATGAGTTTGATTATGGTAATTAATTGGTATGGGCACACCATTGAACAAATTGTGAGTGAAATTTTTGGGACGTTATGAGAATGAAGATGTACGGATGATGGCTAATGAGGGTTAATGCTCACGTCTTATGTTTATGATATTTGGATCAATTATTGGGCTTTCGAAACGGGGCCCAACAATGGAGCAGTTGGCTTAGGCCAAACCCAAGCTCTTTGGTATATCCAGATCATGTACTAAGCACCTTGTTGTAAATGTCATCTACATGTGGCTCGTTTTTGTTAGACATTAATGTTTGCAACAACTCCTACATCTTATTCTAAAATTTTAAAAACAAAATCGATATCCAATTCATATATCATTAGATAGCACTAAAGAGATAAATAAACTTAAAATTTAAACATTTTTTTACTTACATAGTTATTGTGCACTTCTTCATAAATCCATCCTTAACCTTCCTTATAGTATGTCAGTGTTGAATGCAAGACGCACTACTAGTCTTACGCTCAAAACCGGAAGTATATGGATTGTACTTGTAGTTGAAAACAAATATCGATCTCACGAGGATTGTACTTAGGCACCACTTAATTAAGGTTGTTATTTGTTTAAGAAATTGTTTCAATCAAATTTAAAAAGATAAGTAAAATGAAGACAAACTAAAAGTTTTTGAACAACGCAACCCAAGCCAAAATCATAATCGAAGACTATCGTAAACTAAGACTAGGAGAAAATCAACATTAAACATTAGGACTTGTCATTTTCCCTATTTGCTCCCCTTTGATTAATTGATTCAATTTATGCTTGACCCAAGATTTCCTAAAATTCTAGCTACCCTCTCTCAAGGTGTAACTAAATACCACTAGTTAAATAAATTAGAATTAACTTTTGGATCTCTTAATGCGCAAATCCTTTCCTAAGCATTTAAGTAGGTATGAAGCTATCCTATAGGCAGTGTATTGATCTATTGAAATCTCTTCCTAATAAATCAATAACTTGTTATTTATAGGTCTATTAATTGTCAACTCTCGTTTTACAGTTAACACAAATTACCAAGCTCATTCTCTCGATTTATTGCAAGTTTAAGCATAATAAATAACACAAAGATGTATATCATTAAATCGATAGCCAAAGGTTCACAAATAGTTCAAACAACAAACCCTAAAGATTGTTTTAACCAATCATAATATCTACCAATCTCTAGGCTCTTAATATTTTTTTGGCTCTAAGAAGCAAATTCCATGATCCTCTCACAACTCTCGGGATTCTCCTCCTTATAAAGTCACGAAAACCTAAAAAATACATGAAACCTGCGTGTCTTTTCGACTTCCAGTTCCCACGATCGTGGGAATTATACTTGTGTTTCCCACGATCATGGGTTTTCTTGACAAAAACTTTCTCCATAGATTTCCCACGATTGTTGTAAACATGCCCTTTTCCACGGTCGTGTCTTTTTTCAGTAGCTCCACTTCTATTCTCTTCTCTTGGTCCCTAGCTGAATCAGAAAAGTGTCAACTCTCCATTCCTACACCAAAATGATCAATTCTTACCCTAAACCAATATCAAACACAAAAGAACAACCATAAAGATCTAACTAAACAAAAACACACAAAAGAAGTCCTAAAACACAATAATACTAATCATCATGCAAGAAACAAATGCCCAATACTTAGAAAAACACATACTAATGCACAACTATCAACTTCCCCATACTTAAATGTTTGCTTTTCCTTAATCAAAATCAAACACAACCAATCAATTCTGTCACTTCATTTTCACAAAGATCAAAGCATGCAATCCCTTAAAGTTTAGCCAACTCAAGTATCAAGCTATCATAATTATCATTGCTACTTTTCATTAGTGTACATAAGCAAACTCAATTTATGGCACCATCACTCAAGGATAAGTATAAATGCAAAATGAATCTTCCTTACAGTTTCACTCATTTCTCTCAAGTGTTTGATGGTTAGTGTTTCGCTCAAGCTCCTTATACGAAACTACATTACCATAGGCTTACTAATACACCAATTCTCATCTGTAATAATTACATACATAAATAGATCAAAAGGACTTGTTTCGGGTTGTAATGTGGTAAGGGTTAAGGTGGACCCAAAGAGGTAAAGGGTTTAAGACAAGCATGCATAAAGTAATAAGTGAAGAAAGGGATACAAAACATATTCTGAGATATACAAATGTAAATATACTACTACTTCGCACTTATTGATGTTGCCAAAACGTTCTTCCTTTTTCTTTTCTTTTTCTCTTTGTTCTTTTTTTATTTTTAAAAATTAAAGAAACAAAAAACAAAATAGCAACTAGATACAATGTGATCGAAAAGTAGAAGTATAACTCAACTGATCTCGGAAAGAAAAAAAATTGACACAAAAATCCCAAACTAGTGCATCACGTAATACTTTACTAAGCTTGTGAATGGGTAGCTAATGAGGTATAGGGTTTTAAAATATGGGGTGTTTTCAAGAAACAAAAGGGTTAAGGCTCAACGGGGTAGTAAAGGATAATAAAAGAGTATGTCATTTAATCCAAAGGTTATCACAAAAAGGGCCTTAATCATTTCTGTTAAGTATGCATCCAATAGACTCAAACCCATTCAAAGCAAGTTCTAAAGGTAGCAACCTAAGGAGGCATCACAAACTCAAAGAAATAAGATGACTATAGATGGAGTCATATAGGCTCAATCCTCATGTTGGATCAAATGAAAATTCATTATACATCTATACACTACCTTATTGCTCTAGTGTCACATTTTAAGTAAGCTTATGCAATCAACTACTTTTCATCACTCAACATGATTTGCTCTCTACTCAAGTAGCCTAATTCAAGTTCAAGCATGCATTTAATCTTATTCCAACTAGCATGACAAAATCTCATGGAAAAACAAATCAACAAGATTCAAGCGTGGTTCTATTGCTTAACGCAAAACAACATCATCAAAGAACAACCTAATATGCCTAAAACATGGATCCTAATTAACAAAATGAAAACAATAAATGAAACAAATTTAAATGATGCAATTAACAAGGCAAATGTCACCTCCCTATACTTGGACAACACATTGTCCTCAATGTGACAAAGCAACCACAAAATGAAATCAAAACATCAATCATGTAAACAAGTAACACATTTAATAAAGTAAACAAAACAATATAAAAAGTGAAAGGTAAGAAAGCTTATGGAGATTGAGGTGGTGAAGGTGTAGGAGAAGGGACTTCAATGTTTTGCTTCTGGAAGAACTTTAGGAACTTCTTCTTGATATACTGTTGCTCCTTGTGTACTTGTCACACTTGGTTGCCAAGCTCACTAATTTGAGGCATCATTTGTTGCTAATTTGCTGCCATCTAATTTAGAATTTGTTGAAATCGATCAACATCTACTTCTACTATTGGTTCCTTTTTAACTGCTTCTTCTTGAGGCTCCGGTGGTTCCTAAGAGGTGGATGGTCGTGACGTGGCTGCGTTCTTACCCTTCCTATTCTTGACAGTAGTACACATCTAAGGATTTCGGAGCTCTATAGAATGAGCTTTTCTTATTAATGCAACTCATAATAGACCTAAAAATACGATACGAGGTATTTACTTTAACTTCGCGATCCATGCATTAAAGAAAGAAAAGTTTTTTAGTATAGCACTTATTCATTTCAGTTTTATTAAAAACAATTAAGCACATAAATTTGTGAAACAGAAAGTGTTCAGTGCTATGAATTAAGGTGTTCGGTGCATTCCTAGAATCAAACGTGGTTTCACCCTTAAGGCTTTTCCAGTAGTCATCCACATAAAAGTCATCATGATCATCTAAAACTTTAGTGTTTGACAAGTCAAAAAATGCTCGAATAACTGTATAATCAAGCTTATTAAATGTATCATTAACTTCCAGTCTCAAAATAGGAATAGTATTTTAGAGATTAATCTTACTTTCCATATTGACACACAATCTGGCATATCCAATTCTCTTCCTTAGTATCATCATTTCATCTATACAAATTGGTTTTTATGAAGTTAGCTAGAGCACTCAACCATTTCCTTGACCAGTACTCCAATGAAGCACTATTTAAGTATATGCATATAGGAATTTGATCCTATTTTAAATTCTCAATATTTATCCCCAGTTTTTGTGGTTGAAGGAATAAGGTTTCACTTATTATATACCAGAGTCCAACCTTAAAAACTCATTTTTAGTTGATTATATTGAGAATTTAAATAGTATTATATTGTCTTTTGATAGAAAAAATTCAATCAAACGCCTATTTTTCCAAGTTCTCGTAGCCTATTCTTTTACTAATGGGAAAGGAAGATCTTTTTCATACAAAAATCCCACTAAGATGGCTCACCTTAGCTCTTTCATTTTCTACCTAATTCTCTAGTGCTATTATGCTCCTTCCATCCTTAAATTAGGAAGGGGGTACTGAAGAGTTTCTACATTCTTCTCTCTAATTAATTTCTCCAACTTAATGAAGGGTTAAAAGGAGGGATTCTAGCTCCTTTTAAGCCTAGTTTAGTCGAAAGGTTTGAAATAGTTTTCGAATTGGGAAGTGAAGGAGAAGGCAAAGGTGGGAAAGGAAAATTACCTTAGTTAAGATCCAAGGAATTTGTTCCCATTAGAATTAAATTATTCTAAAACTAACTTTCTAAGTCAATATTAATAATAATCAGATTAATAATCGCATTGCAGTCAAACGTATAAATCTTTACACCCTTAAAAAGATTTCACTCAATTCACTCAAGTGTTTGAGGTGAAAAGCATCAAAACTCTCAATAAATGCATAGTAAAACTCTTATCATAAGTTTGCAATAATATCACATCTCTACATCTTATGTATAAAACATTAAAAAAAAATCAAAAGCTCTTTATAAGGTTGCAATAAGGCTTAGTTATAATACGGTTCGAATATTAAAAAAAGGTTAAATTGAAGGAAATTAATAAAAAGAAATTACAAGACTTATTTACAAAAGACATAGGTCCTCTCATTGAAACTCCATTGGTACCACATATTTTTATTTTCTTTTTCCTATGCATTTTTTAAATCAAACCATTCAAAACAATTCAAAAATTCAGAACCACAATAATAATAAAAATACTAGACCTTTCAAGAATTTTAAGTCTAAAATAAATAAATAATGTAAATAAACTTCAAGGTTCAAAACAATAAAAAGGCTTCAGAGAAAAGTAGGATAAGGGTTAATATGTGGGTTTAATTAGTGAAAAAGGCTAAGGCTTAACTTGTTTATTCCTAAAGAGTAAACTTATGGGTATGGTAATAATCAAATAAATAGCCTAACACAAATTGTTGAATCTAAATGCCTTTATAATTTTTCACGGGCATAAAGACTTACACGAGTTACATACACTGTCGTTTATATCAACATACACAGGCATTTAACTTTGCACTACTAGAAACAATATTATGTAAATCTCCACATATTTACAGAGACTGACACAATCATTATACACAGTCATATAGGTCCTCAATTGCTTTAAATCTTTTTTCTATGCCACGATTTTATATGAATTCTTCCCATTTTTATCCATGAATTCAATTATCACCTACACATACACTTCAAGGAAATTAAGTACCAAAAATGTTATAAACTATTAAATAACAAGAAAAACACATCAAATATGAGTACATAAATATAGTCAAATAATCATTTATCAAGTACCTCGACTCAAGAGGCCTATAATGCCCCCTTATAAGTAGGCCAGAGTAGATACCTCACATCTATATCATGCATGACTTCTTTAAGGACATTAGCCACTATGAGACAATAGAGGCCACTAAAGGCATCATCATCACCACCATCACTACTAGTTGCACCATAAAAACTCAAAGATAACAAAGGAGCATCCAAACCATCCATTGCTTCACTTAGACAAAAAGGTGTAGTGGAAGAGATATCAGTCATTCTAGATGAGCAGTTTAAGGTGTTATGATTTATATATTGGGATATATTGTGAGAGATAGACTTGGTTAATGATATATGAGAGATCAACTTATATGATGGGTGGTCAAATTTTTTATATTAAAGAGCTAGTATATTTCGAGCTGACTCTCAAGTTTATATGTAAATTAGATGTGAATGACACTAAGGCATCATAGGATGACTTGCCATGTTTAAGTTTATATTAGGAGGCGTAGACCTTAGCCTTAGTTATAATCAATTTAGTGTCTACATTGGTTTTCACACTAAGGAATGTGTGCAAAACTTGACTCTAAGGAGGATCTCCTTTTATTGGCCAGTGATAAATGAATAATTGACTATATTTATATACCTATATTTAATAGCATAAAATGGAAGAATTGAAGCAACCTTGGACTTACACAGCCATGTATAGTGACCGTGTAAGTCATTACAATCGTATGGAACTTCAAAGATGCTATTTATGCCCGTGTGAAGATACATGCCATACACACACTTGTGTATGTGCCCATGTAAGCTTTTGTGATCGTGTGAAGTCGTGATTGATATGTTTGTGGACATACACAGTCACCTACATGACTTTATAGCAAAAACTAGGTCTTCTGAAACATATGGTCGTGTTTGTTCTAGAAAACATAATTATTACTATAAAAGGATATTATGAAGGATATGCAAAGGAAGGAAGACTTGCGAGTTGGTGAGAAACCTAAAAAAGAAAGAAAACACCGAAAAAAGGGGATGCACATGAAAAGTAAGAAGATCAAAAGTAGAAACATCAAGGTAAACTCTAGCTTTCCAAATTTTCCATATCAAGACTTCAAGCTAATTTCATTATTTTCTCTTTATTCTATTTCAGTGCCTTGTATGCTAAATCTGAATCGTTGTGTTTTGAACATGATTATGGATTGCTAAATGTATTTTAAGGTTTATTCTTGAATTGTTTTGTATAAGTTTTACCTTGTTAAATTTAGTATATTACTGCTTTGTGATATTTGTGTGCTCAATACTTAATTTGCATCGAGAAATTAAAACAAGTTATTTGTATTAAATTACGCAAGAAGTGTTGGTACCTTAATAGACTTACAAATATCAGGTTAATAAAAATTTGAAGAGACATCTTAAATGTGAGTTAATTATCCTTAGGATTGCTTCAAATGTAATTGAGCAGTTAGGAGTAGTTTTGAAAAATCAAGAGATTGCAATTCAATTGTCCACTTCAATTGGGATTACCTGATTAGATATGGAGAGAGGATAATCAAAACCTGAGAATATCTAGGATCAAACATAGTTGAATTTACAAGGTAAAGGGTAGACAAAACAATAATAGAATAATCTCTAAGTTTCCACTGAGACTTCAATTTAATTTTAATCTTTAATTTGTTAAGATATTAAATTTTGTTAATTTACTTTAATTTTTAATTAATTCAATCTTTTGTTACCTTAGACAATGTGTGATTTAAAAAGAAGAAAGGATTTTGAAGTGTAAAGTAAAATGTTTCATAATACAAGATTCATAAATAATTTATCAAAAAAAAAGATTCATAAATAAATTCAATTGTAGGATATCCTATATTGAATGCATAACATTTTGGTAGTTAATACTGAATCTTCATGAATCCATACATTTTAAAGCCTCATTAGACACTGGATATGTACTAATCTTGATTTGACTTGAACTCACTTATCCTATAGGTATATGAGCTAGAATCAAAGACATCCAAAGTAAGGGGAACAGATTTTTTTGTTCCCCACAACCCTATTCCCCCTGTTCTCGTCTCTTCTCAACCGTTCAATTTTTGTGGGTTCCATTTATTGAATAGATGAATTTTCATATAATAGAGTAAGAACAAAATAATGGGAACATGTGATTTGGTCCTCGATGTCAAGCTAGTTGTTCTGACTATACTGCTCAATTTCACAACAATGTTATTTATGCTTTAGGAGTTGTTTTCAAGATCTTATATCATATGTTGTTGCTGATGTTGTCCTTAACACAAGCATGCTCGGATGAATTTATGTTCCTGTGGTTGATTATGTCTTCTTGTGATATAAATGAGTGGTGTTATTACTTCTTTAAGCTTTTCAACCTTGTTTTCTTCTGATAACTATTTTATGTTATCTGCTTCAGATGCTTTACAAGGAATGAAAATAAGCCTAATTAGTCATTGCCTTTCTCAATCAAAATGTGAAATGTCATTGAGTGAACCCATAGAATCCTATTGAGGTTGAAGGAAATGATACACTTGGCACTTCTTAAACATGGGACACAGGTTTCTGCGTCATTATTATTGGTTTTGAGTTGAACAAAACCACTATTGACACAATGGTCCTTGGGGTACCTCGGCACCAAGCATACCTTTTCCTTTTCTTTTAGGCCACCAACTGAATGTACTTCCCTTTGTCCCAGCATGTTTTATTGTAGAGAATGCAAATTGTTCCTTCTGTTATTTATCGGTTAATTTGATTAGATCATTGTTTCGGAAGCTAAACCTCAATGCTATCGTTTCTGAATATCTGATATACATACTAGTTATTCCTCAAAGCCGACATGAAATCTAGTAAATTTCAGCGTTTTCCTACCCCATCAAGACGTCTTCTTTCCAAAAAAGAAAAGAAAAAAGGGCAGGTAGTCTTCTCATGATTCTGCCAGAACCATTCAGAAAACAAATTGGAATCAAAATCTTTTTGAGAAATGGCACGGTTGCTTTTTCTGTTTCCTCAAGAAACTCAGGTAAACCTTGACTAACATGACAACTAAATGCAAAGGAAGTACATGAAGCCAAACCAAACATCATGGTAAAAGTATCAAAACCTTTGATGGCCTAGTAATCCTTGAAAGCATCAAAGTCCTCTTCTAAGATGTGAACCAACTCCCTGCCTGTTGGAGCTAGAAATAGGTGAGTATACACACCGCAATGTTTTGTAATTCAGCTCCCTTGCCAATCTAATTATTACCTCCACTGTTTTCCTCAAACCTAACATCCCCTTAGCAACTTGAAAAAAGAATGAAGAGGGCAGCCGTAATTTACTGAAATCACCCTGATACTGATACCTCTCATGGTGCTTGCTTTTGTCGCAGTCTAGAGATTGTCAGATCTGCACCTCCAAAACCATCCATGACAGCCTTTGCAGAAGGGAATTCAGCTCTAGATGTCAAACTTCACATACAGCAGAAGACAAGACTAAGAAACGGAACAACAAAAGCTTCTAGTTAAAGAAATTAAACAAGAGGAATCCGACTGTTGAAACAAAGTAAAAAGTACGAATATTCATAGAAAGAGCCTACACTATCAATTGTTTTATTCTCAAGAAATGGCAGCATATTTATTCTATGTCATATTGGACACCAAACACGACAAATTGACAATTTTTCTTTCACAAAAATAGGGATAGAGTTCGTCAGTAATGTTATTGTTGTGGATGCTTTTATTGGAAAGAAACACAACTGCAAACAGCAAACAGTATGAAGAGCCATAGTCAAATGATTTCAGCTTTCCTGTTTCATAACTAAACTTTAAGATTTTTATTTTAATTTTTTCTATTAATTAGGAAGTAAAATTATTATTTCCTACGACTCTTTTACTAGGTAGTCTTCCTAAATAATGATCCTTATTCCAAAACAAATAAGGGGAGTTGGTGATCTCTTACAAATAACAATCAAAGATTTCAAAATAGGTTCCTCAAAAGAACAATAAAAATAATGGAAATAAAGAAGACTTTCTTGCTAACCAACCTGTGCTGAGCTCCTATTAGTGGGCCCCTTAACAGTTTGGTATTAGAGTCAGGCGTCATGGGTGACTTAGAGCAGTTGATGACTACAGTTCATGATCTAGAGCACAAGCTCATGGAAAACAATAAGGAGGTGCACGAAGAGCTACACCTTTCCGGCAAGGAAAAGAGATCAACAGGGGCTGCAACCACAGGCAGCCACCAACCAGCCCTGACAGAATGAGCCAATGATCATCAGGCCATTGCATAAGGAGCTATGACCATACCCAAATACAGCAGGCTGGAATCCCCTTCCTATAATGGAATTGTGGATCCTTTGGGATGGTTATACAGATGTGAATAGTTTTTCTTTAACCAACAGACAGAGAAAAGGTACAAGGTTGGGTTAGCTGCATTCCATATGAAAGAAGAGACACAACTCTGGTATTATAGATTGGAACAGGAGTAACCTGGGCTCAGTTCGGCTCAACTCAGATCCTACTGCCTTCTTATAGGTTTGGGCCCCCACTAACAAGCAATCCATTATGAGAAATGATCAACCTTAAACAAACTGGAACTGCAGAAGAGTATCGACCTCAATTTCAAACCTAGAATTCTAGAGCAACTTCGGTACAGACAAACCTAGAACATGAAATGTTCACCATGGCCTTAGTGGAAAATTTGAGAAGGGAAGCAAAATCCCCCTGATCTGGTTGCTGCTATAAATTTAGCTTGAGCCTTTGAAAGGAAAATTCAACTCAACTGTGGAAGTATCAATATAGGGCGATGTCAAACAACATGGGCAACTCTGAAACCATTCGAAACTACCGCATATTCAACAACCAGCTGAGGCAAAACGCAGATGGACAATAACTCAAAAGTGGCATCTTGTGTGGGAAGCAGTGTTGTGCATCCCCTATAAGGCTATGTTTCAAGGCTGAGATGTCAAAATATAGGGCGAAGAGACAATGCACTAATTGTGACGAACTTTACTCAACAAGGCATAGGTGCAAGATACTATTTGCCTCTTAGTAGATCAACTGGAGGATGAAGAAGATGAACCAACTTCCTTTGACTGAGTTTCAAAAGTCTTACACTGAACTTAAACTTGAAGACAAGCTCTTAGCCTAGGAGGGAAGTAATGTTGTGCATACTTTTATTGGAAAGAAATACAACCCCAAATAATGTAGTATGGGGAGCTATAGTCAAACTACTTTAACTTTCCTATTTACTAGCAAAACTTTAGGATTTTTATTTAAAGGGGAAGATCATATTCAATAAAGATCATCAATATTTTCAGTCAATAAACATATGGAGGGGAGTTGGTGATCCCTTATAAATCACCATTAAAGCTTTCAAAATAGGTTCCTCAAAGAACGAGAAAAGTAAGGGAAACCAAGAAGACTTTCCTGCTAGCAGACCCGTGATGAGATCCTATTCAGGGTCAACTTAACAGTAATGCACATTGATATACTTTGCAAAGAGACTGAGTTACTAACTTGCCTTTTTCTTTAAATCATTCTTTATCCTGATTTTTGGAAAGCAAAATCAAAGAAAGCACATCAGAAAATTTAGAACATGTCCTACATATTGTTGATATGGAATTTTAATATGCAAGCTTTACCTGCTTCTAACAACAACACAGGGCATGCCAATTCTCTCAGCTGCAGTAACTCCAGGTTTGCTACCAGCAATAAGGACACATCTGTTGACAGGAACCCCTGCATACTCTGCCCCTGCACGCAATGCAGCTACAATCTTCTCTAGGCTGGTAATCATCAAAATGGTACGATAAAATCAGTATTGCTAAAGGAAAACAACTTAAACTTTTTAACTGCTGATGCTTAAGGCATTAACATATATCCACAAAAAAGTTTCGGAAGAAGAGGTTGTTATTGAAGTCATTTTTTAGCAGCCCCAAGGTTGCAGGTTGTCATCATGCTTTTAAGTAATGTGACCAATCAAGTAACAACCTCTCACCACCTTGTATGACTTGGTACCAACCTTTCAGATGAGCTCGTGTCAATATCAACGCTCAGCTTTAGCAAGGTTGCAACCTCTTCAGCTATCCTCAGTTTCTCAGCAGAAGCTGGTGTGGAAAGCGTGTATATATAGAGAGCAAGAATGTAATGACTTAGTAACCAATGTACTATAATTAAAAAATTGGATAAGTTGAAACTAATACAGAACAATCAGAAAAGAGGCATGACTTACCTGCTTTTCTTGCTTCCTTAGCTAGCTGCTCGTCTAACCCAGATAATATTCCTTGACCAAGAGCAAGTTGACCATATAAACTATTTTCAACTTCCTCTGTCCCAACAATCTTTGCTTTTGAAATTATATCATGTCCAAGCTTGTCTACAACCGATCTATGACATTCGACATATTAATGGAGTTCCAACTAAAGTCATTAAGCATGTTTAGCAGTAACTGTTAAAGCAGAAGGCTCAAAAATATGAACTGTCTATCAAGGAGTCCATCAAAAGTGATCATCTGTAGCTATCACTTATCATTTTGAAAATATAGAAGTAAAATTCAATATACTTATTAGAATAGAATGAACTTCAAGGTTGCCAACTGCATAAAGCAGATTGATTTAATTATTAAAACTGAGATTAAGCAACTCCTTCCAACCTAGTTTGAAGCCAAAACTCCAGCTCGACAATTGACAAACCTATAATGAAAAGTTAGCACACTAGAATCACAAGAAGCACAAACAGAGACCAGGTTTGACACATTTTGCTTGATTTGGCCTGGTAAACCCTTTCCACCTAGTAGTCGAAATTCATTGAAAGGAAATCACAAACTAAAAATGCTAACATTGAATTTCAATATGTATCGACTATGCCAGTATCCTATTAAACCTGAAATTAAGACTAAAATAATGGTAATTAGTTAATGAATTAATCAAACATCCATTTGCAATCTATTAACAATTAAAAACATTCATTTGCAACTAGGTACTACATGATATGTTTCACAAGAAATAAGCCATACCTAGAAATTTTTTCCTCACTTTTACCGTATGATGTTAAAATGACCACTGGTATTCCCTCCTTCAATGCGTTATCAATAAAACTACAAGCAAGAATGGGCAAAGGTAAAAAAGAATTTCAAACTGAGCAAGTTTAACAAGTAAGCAAAAGTACTTCACAGGCATCAATTACAAAATTACAACATGTTCTAGACTGGCACAGATTTTCAAAGGTCATTCAAATTGGAAAACCATGTTATTATTGTAGGAAATGGAGTAAGAGTTGCTGCATTAGCCGTAGGCACTTATTTTTGTCTCTCCCCAGTGGGCTTGTAATCAAACTGGATGAATGTTA
>JAOQMR010000213.1:18891764-18914015 GCA_027563865.1 Erythroxylum pelleterianum
CAAAGTCAAGCAATCAATACACAATCAATGTTTATTTTCAAAGTAGTTAAAAATCATAAACGTTATTAATTAGTTTGCATTCATCTCTTACTAACATAAAGATAATCATGAAACCTACCTTAAGTCTTGCTAATCCTTGCTTAAGAGTGCTCTTACCCTTGCTCTTCTCCTTTCTCTTGTTCTACTTCAAGAGAAACAAAAACCCATTTCAACATAACTTCAGTTGAAAAACTACATAACTTCTTCCATGAAATTAACATGGGAATCACTAAAACCACTTCATATTTAAGTATTCTCAACCAAAAACCCAATCAAAAGCTAACATTGAAATGAAAACTTACCTTAATCTTCAACTATCCAAGAAGTTTCTTGGCTCAAAATGAAGCTTAGACCATTTCCCACTCTTTTAATTCTTGAACTTTCTTGAAATAACCCTTTGAACTTTTGTAAAACCAAACCCTAACAAGCTCTCTTCTTTTCTCCCTCTTTCTCCATTTTCACGAATTCTCTCTTCCTCCCTCTCTCAATTTCATTGGCCTCTCCCAAAATAAAAGACTACATCATTTCTTCTCTTCCTTTTATACTTCTAATAGTGTAACTTAAGCCCACAAGGCCCAAGTCCATTAGGTTTATATCCCTTTCTTTCTACATTCCTCTTCTTTTCCTAACTTAAGCCCATCTTACTTCCCCTTCTCTTTATATCTCATTCAGGCCCAAAGCCCATTATTTCATTAAATCCAACTAACACATTTAAAGTTCCGCTAACTCATTTAATTCCAACTACTCATTTAATCCATGCCAACTAACTCATTAATTCCTTTTTAAGTCATGCTATCTAAATCATTTAATGTCACATACTATTTAATGCTATTATAATTAATCAATGTCATCTTAATTAATGCTAACTCAATTTACTCAATTTAATCTAATCATGCTTAACTTAAAAAAAATTCGGGGCTAACAAAACATTATTTAGAAAATGAATTAAGAGTAATTTCATTATAGTTCAAATTTATGATGATGGTATTATCTTTGGTGCAAAGTCTAAAAAGTTATATACTAGTTTTGAAAATTTGATGAAAAATGAGTTTGAAATGAGCATGATGAGTGAGTTTAAATTTTTTGTTGGGTCAAGTTAAGCAAACTGAAGAAAAGATTTTTATTCATCAAAAAAAGTATATCAAGGAGCTGTTGATTAAGTATGAAAAGGAAAAAGTAAAACCAATGTCAACTCCTATGCATCCTACAAACCTTTTGTCTAAGGATGAAACTGGCAAAAAGGTTGATCAAACCCTCTTTAGAGGAATTATTGGTTCTTTACTTTACCTTACAATAAGCAGACCTAATATTTTGTTCAGTTTTTGTTTGTGTGCAAGATTTCAGGCTGATCCTAGAGAGTCTCATTATATTGCTGTAAAAATAATTTTGAGATATCTATCAGGTACTACTGATCTTTGCTTAATGTATGAGAAAGGTAAAGATTTCAGGTTAATTGGCTACTGTGATGCTGATTACGTCGGAGATAGGATTGATAGAAAGAGTACGAGTGGAGGATGTCACTTCTTTGGCCACAACCTAGTTTCCTGGTCAAGTAAGAGGCAAAGTTCGATTGCTCTATCAACTTCAGAAGCTAAGTATATGTCAGCTGCAAGTTGCTGCTCACAAACATTATGGATTAAGTACTAGCTAGAAGATTATTCAATACATGAAGATCAGATCCCAATATTCTGTGACAATACAAGTGCTATGAACCTGTCGAGGAACCCAATACAACACTCAAGGGTTAAGCATATCGAAGTTAGACATCATTTCCTATGAGACTACATTCAGAGGAAGATCTTAAGTCTATTGTTTGTTGAGATGAACTATCAATGGGCAGACATCTTCACCAAGCCATTGAGTGAAGAAAGATTCAAAGAAATCAGACGAAACCTCAATATGGTTATGCTGAGTAATCAATCGTCTGACATGTCATGACCCAAATGGTCTTCTTAGTCAAGAAGATAAAAAGTTGTAAGAGTTAACAGTAACAATAACAGTAGTTACAGCTGGTAACTTTTGTCATAAGAAAGTTTTGGAGGGAAAGCTTCTCAAAGCCTTGAGAATATCACCCACTCTAGAACACTCTTGACATACCCTGACATCAACTTTTGAAAGACTCTTAACAAAACTTTTCATTACTCTATTTCGATATCAAACCTTCCCTTACTCTCACTCTCAACTTCAGAAACCAACTTCACCTATTTGAAAAATACATCCGCGCATTTAGTTCTTTGTTAACTAAAGAAACAAATGGAGCAATCAATGACTAATGGAAGACTTGTTGATTTCGAATCCTTGAAGTAGGACCAAATGGATATCGAACCAGAGATTGTGGCAGCCAGATGGAGGAAATTCTTTCAAGTTCATGAAATAGTTTACATGAATGAAGTATATGACTTATGGAAGAATGTGGAAGTAGTAGAAGATACTCTAGTATCAGTGGTGGATAGACTGTTAACCATAGTGACATTGAAGACAATCGAGAAGGTGATTGAGTGTCCATATGTTGGAGAGAAGCTTGCTCATAAGGCTAAATGGATGACTCAAGCTAGCGTGGAGGAGATTTAGATTAATCGACAACTATATGGAAGTAATAACCCAAATGAGAAGAAGGCCTCAAGTCTTGTGCCAAAGGCTAGGGTTCTACACTCGCTACTCTTTCATTGTGTTCTATAAAGAACATGATTGAGGAATCTGATGACGATGTTAGATGAGCAATGCCTATTTCATTTACTCAATCGCCAGCCCATAGATCTTCCATATCTTATCCTCCATTATATGATAAAGTCTAAGAAAGACTTGACTGCTCTACCGTCTTACAAGAATCTTTAAAGATTCTGGGATTCTCTTAGAAAGAGGAAACAAGATGAAGCTGAATATCAAAAGCGTCATCAATTCTTCAACTACTAGTAGAATGGGCTTGAAGAATCTGGAAAGAGAAGAAATAGATTCTAAGACGATAACACGGATTGAGGGGGAGGGTGCTGAAAAAGGAACTCCCACAAGAAAATCAAAATCTCAATCCAATGGAAGAATGCCTACAGAAGGATTGAAGAAATCATAAGATGATGTAAGAAAAAGTAAGACAATTTCTCAAAAAGAAGAAAGCCAGGTGCGAAAGACAAAGACCCAAGTGACCTTAAAGAGAAAGGGGGAAACACTCATTTCAGAGAAACCTAAGCAAGCAAAAAAGTCGCCTAGAGTACGAACCTTGTGTTAACAAGAGGAAAAGAAAGAAAAAGAGTTGACTCACGCTTGAGACTCTAAGATGAAAGCACCGCAGGCAACTAGGTCTTTAGCCTCAATTTTGAAGGAAGATTAAGCAAGATTGGCTAACGAGACTGAGATTACGAGGAAGTTAGAATTTGAGAAGAAAAAGTCTCAACTTCAACTTCAGTAACAAACTCCTAGGCTGATTGGAGATAATAAGAAGCAGAAAACCAGTGAGAAGAAGAGCACTCCTACTGCTATTCATCATAAGAAAAGGTCAGTTGAACATAATCTAGCACAGGTTAATCCTTCTCAACCTATGAGAAAAAAAGATCTAAAAATAAAGATTATTGAAGAAGTTCAACCTATCAAGAGCAGCAGCTCTATAATCATTGGAGAACCCCTGAAGAGGTTAATCAAGGTATAATTTCAACCAATCTTGATAAATATTGGTACAATGCATCTGTTGAATGATGGAGAGATGAGGTTGTATAGTGTTCTGCGGGATTAGAGATCCAAGCCATACCTAACACAGATGACCAAGCAGAAGTACACTATTTTCCCAGTTACAAAAAGAATCTTGATAAAGATTGTACTTGACATTCAGCCAAAACCTAACATTGTTTGCAATGAGGAAAAGGGGAAGAAGAAAATGTAAGGGACGACGAGTGATCTGACAGAAGATCAGATTGTAGATGAAGTGAGAAACATAGATGAGGAATGTTATACAACCCATCATAAGGGAACCTATGTTTCCCATCACATTTCAAAGGCATCAAGAAGTATTTTTGGTCGTCGAACCACTGAGGAAACTTCTCAGGTAGTTGGCGGAATAACAGAAAGGTAGTACAAAACCATCAAGATTGGAGATATCAGTTACAACATAGAGACTCTTGTGCATTTTATCATGCACATTAGACCCTTGAGTTTTGTGTCTTCTTTTGGAGATGTACTACACCTATTTGGAAGACAAGTCCTAAGACTACCTGGCCCTGATGACCTTGATCTCCCGGAACCAAACTTATCTTTCAAACCTCCCTCCTTTACAATCATTGGACCAAATGTTATATCTTCAGATGTATATAGTACTACTATTGGTCTTGAAGTGGCACAACAGAAGCACGATGATCCCTTATTCGAAGAAATTGGAGATGATTTGTGTGCTTCAATGGGTGACTTATATAAGGAAGTAGAATATATGCGACAAGACCTCAAGTCACTCCGCACTGAAATGAAGGAAATATTTTTTGAAGTTATGAAGCATCTTCGGTCATAATTTTTTTGATCAATTATTAATATTAGGAGAAAGGAGAAAATGAGAAAGATAGGGGGAGAAAGAGAAGAGAAGAAGAAAGAGAAGACAAGAACAAAAGAAGAGAAGAAGAGAGAAATGTATAGAAGATAGAGTTTATAAGTTTTTCAATTGTATATCGTCTTATATTTTATATCGTCTTATAAATAATATTATCTTTTTAATAACCTTGATCATATGTTATCATCAAAAAGGGGGAGATTGTTAAGTCAAAATGACTTCACGATTAATAATTCTGATGAAAATTAAATAATAATGATATTAGAAAGTAAGACGAAGCGGAGAAGCAAAAGTAAGATGAAGCAAAGAAGCAAAAGTAAGATAAAGCGGAGAAGCAAAAATAAGACGAAGCAAAAAAGCAAAAGTAAGACGAAGCGGAGAAGAAAAATTAAGATGAAGTAGAGAAACAAAACTAAGACGAAGCGGAAGCGAAAATGAGACGATAGAAAGAAAAACGAAGCTAAAGCAAAACTAAGACGAAGACCTGATATCACGTCAGATGGTTAATCAGTCTGAGTTAGTTACAGAACTCAACTGAATAATTGTTTCTTCAAAGATCAAGAAACAAGAAGAAAGAAGCAGTTTTCAAGAAGCAGTTGAAGATGAAGGTTATAAATATGAGTCGGAGTCAAAGACTGCAGAAGTTAGTGATTTTGGAAGAGTTAGAGATTTTAAGAAAGCTAAAAACACTATATTCATTGTGTTAAACATTGAGAGCTATTATTCTCTGTAACAAAGCTTGTAAACATCTTTCTGTAAGAAAAAGAAAAGCTGAGAAGCCTGAAAAGGCTAAGTAAGAAAAAAAATATTTGTTGTAAGAGACCTGAAGAGGCTCGGTGAAAAGAATACTTGTACTTTTATGATGAATAGTGAAATCTCAAAAAGGATTTTGAGGACTGGACGTAGCCCACAGTTTGGGGTGAACGAGAATAAAATTACTGCGTTAACTTCTACTCTCAAACTCTCGATTTTTATTCCTATTATTTTTATACAAGTACTTAGAAGTTAATTGCAATACATCGTGATATTCTTACTTAATAGTTTTTGATAAAGCAAGTTTTTTAAAATATATAAGGGGATTGTACTCATGAAAAAAGAATACACAATTCAACCCCCCTTCTTATGCATTTTGTATATAGAACATAAAGTCTATACTAACACGTGATTTACTTCACATACGTGCTCAAACGATTGCGAAAAGGGATAGTCTGCAATCATGTCAACTTTGTTTAAAATGAATTAATCTGTACAACATTCCTAATAAGTAACTACTAGGGCTTGATGCACTTTGACGATGAAAGAAGAAACAGAGAAATTAAAATGAGCCAATCAAATAAAGTTAGTTGGGTAAACAAAAGTATGACCAAGGGAAGGAGAATATCCTACAGAAACAATGCAATTTATCTTTTCTCTCTTAACTATACGTCAGGAAAAAATCAATGTGTTGTATTGACAATTCCTACCAGTATAAGCCATCAAACTACGAAAATCAACCATAAGCATCATATCAAATTACACCCAGATACGAAAATGCTATTGAAGTCGAGACCCACCTCAGCTTTAACGGTCGAAATAGGGAGGAGTATAGAAAGGAAAAAGCTACGAACTTGAAAGATGACAGTGGAGCAAGTGTGGGTGAAGAGTAAACAGAAGAAGGGAATGGAGAAGCCTAGAAAGAAGTGAAGTCTTTAAGGACTAAAAGCGAAAGAAGATCAAACAAAGAAAAGGGATTAGGGAGAGATAGATACAAACTGATAAACATTTGCAGATCTTCATATCAGAAATGATCTTTTCCATTTATTATGTATCTCATTTGATTTTATTTTGTGTATCTTATTTATCTTCATGTATCATTTGTTATTATTATCAGATATCAAAACACATGTATAAATACCTGTAAAAGGTATTCAACAACACACAATCAATACAATACAATTTCATATTATTTGCTTCTTTCTACTCTTTCATGGTATCAGAGCCTATACACTAATCCTATTACCGAGCTACTTCTTCAAGCTATCAATCCTTTTCTCAAAAACCTACAATGCATACACAAGCAACAAAACTAATACACAAAAACATCTGAGCTTGCATACACACAAGGCAGAAACCAACACACAAACCATCTACTATTTTTTTTCAGAACCAATACTTCAACAATTTCATCAAAGGCTGATCCGACTTCCTCCACATTACCATTCAATCATATTACAAACTTCCTAACTACAAAACTGGATTCCTCCAATTACCTCATCTGGCGAAACCAAATACATGCCATTCTTGTCACCTCTGATCTCATTGGGTACGTCGATGAATCCCTCCCACCACCCTCTGTCACTCCAGCTGCTGAATCTTTAGAATACCTCAGGTGGCAGAAATTTGACCGCCTTGTCTACTGCTTTCTCACCGCATCTCTTTCCACCTCCACTGCCCTTCTTGCCATTGGATGTACCACAGCCCGTGATCTCTGGTTCAATCTAGAGCAACACTTCATGCAACAATCTAGCTCCCAACGTTCTCTGCTCCAACGAAAACTTCATACCCTATAAAAAGGACAACAATCGATTACAGATTATCTTATGACTATCTCAACTACGGCAGAGGACTTAGCAGCTATAGGCGATACAATATCTGATTCTGACCTTATACTTTTTACTCTGAATGGTTTACCTGCAGATTTTGAATCCTTCATCACGGCGGTGGAAAATCACGAATCCAGCATCTCCTTCGACGACTGCTCTCGTTTCACTCTGCTCCATCGTCGGACACTGCCCTCGCCGCTTCGTTAACTAGCCATTCACCTTCTTCAAACACCTTCGGACACGGCGGCTACAGAACCAAGAGAGGAGGAGGACGTGCGCATCAAGGGCATCAATATCCTTTTAACCCTAATAGCCAATGTTCTCCAATTGGGCCGAATGGGCCAACCTTTTATGGCTATGGACCTGGGCCGATTGGGCCCTCAGTTTTTGGGCATTTGTCTACTTCCCCTAGGTCAGTCCCTTTTACCAACTATTCTTCCAAGCCCAGCCCCACCAACAATTACCAGCATAGGTCCAATAAACCTCCCTCTAAATGCCAAATTTGTTAGAAATGGGGACATATTACTGCACACTGTCGTTTCCGATATTCCAAATCTCGAAATTGTCCCCTCCCGGATCCCACAAACCCTAATAATTTATCCACTGCTTTCACTGCCCTCGACATCACAAAATCTTCTTATCCTTCAACTATCTCTTCTAACACCCTTGCCGAATGGCTACCCGACACTGGTGCTACAACCCACATGACTCCCAATCCGCAACTTGTCGAATCCTCCATACCATACAATGGTCCAAATATAGTAATTGTCGGTAATGGACAATCTCTTCCTATTTCCTCTACTGGTAATCTCAAATTCTCTACTCCCATTAGAACTCTTCACCTCAATGACATTTTAGTTGTTTCCAATCTTACTGCCAATTTACTTTCTGTAGCTAAATTTGTTAAGGATAATTCATGCATTATTGAATTTAACCCTTTTGGTTATATTGTGAAGGATCTCCACACCAGGATACCACTTCTCGAGGGTACCATACACAATAATCTTTACCCATTGAAGATTCCAGTCAATTTCACAAATCCGATTGCCCTCCACCCCTCCTCTACTCCAATTCAACTATGGCATCAGTGTCTTGGTCATCCATGTCCTGCTACACTCTCTAGGTTATCTCCCCTTTTAAATATCAAACCTCATGTAATAAAACATTGTACTTCTTGTCTTCAAGGAAAAAGTACTCGTCTTTCTTTTCCCTTATCTTCTCGTGTTTCAAATACGCCATTACAACTTATCCATTGTGATATTTGGGGACCATCTCCCTCTCTTTCCTTCTCTGGTTTTCGGTATTTTATCCTTTTTGTTGACGATTTCAGTCGATATATGTGGATTTATCCTTTAACTCACAAATCTCAAGCCATTTCTCGTTTTCAGACATTCAAATCTCACTCTGAAAATCTTTTTTCAACCTCTATAAAAAAAATTTCAATTCGATGGAGCTCCTGAGCTTGTCAAAGGTCTGTTCGCTAACTTTCTTACTACACATGGCATTACTTATCGTATTTCCTGTCCTCATACCCCACAACAAAACGGGATCATCGAACGTAAAATTCGTCATCTTACTGAAACTGGTCTCACACTTCTACTTCATGCTTCCCTTCCTAAAACCTTTTGGTATGAAGCCTTCTCTACAGTTGCCTACCTCATCAAGCTATTACCAACTCCTGTTCTCCGTAACAATCCCCCCATGAAATTCTATTTCTGACAAAACCCAACCTTTCTCACCTTCGAGTCTTTGGGTGCACTTGCTTTCCCTTCATCGGGTCCACACGTTCAGACAAACTCGAACCAAAGTCTACAAAATTTGTCTTCCTCTGGTATTCTCCTAATTACAAGGGCTATCGCTGCCTTGACCCTACCATATCTAAAATATATATATATATCTCGTCATGTTCGTTTTGTTGAAAACGACATCCCATATGCTAGTTCATCTCCCTCTTCCTCTCCTGTCTCAAGTCTTTCATCGTCCATCTCCTTACCTCTACCTATGCCTCCACTTACCACCTCACCAACTTCCTCCACTCCACCCACTTTGCCACATCATCCTATGGTCACCCGCACTCGTGATCAAACTCATATACCTCGCACATTCTCTGATTATGTTACTTATTCTACCCAAACACAAAATTCTAATGATCCTGATCCTACTTCTTTCACTCAAGCTAACAAGTTTCCTCACTGGCGTCAAGCCATGCTTGATGAGTTCACAACCCTTCATCGCAACAACACATGGACTCTTGTCCCTCCACTACCAAATGTCAATCTTGTTGGGTGTAAATGGGTCTTTCGCACCAAACGAAATTCTGATGGAACTCTTGATCGCTATATAGCTCGTCTTGTTGCTAAAGGCTATCATCAAACTCCTGGTATAGATTATACAGATACCTTTAGCCCCGTTGTCAAACCCACTACCATCCGTCTCATCCTTACTATTGCAATCTCCAAAAATTGGCAAATTCGTCAACTCGATGTCAACAATGCCTTCCTTAATGGCAATCTTCAAGAACCAATCTTTATGACTCAACCTCCTGGCTTCCTAGATACACATCACCCCTCTTAAGACTGTCGCCTCCATAAAGCTCTCTATGGTCTCAAACAGGCCCCTCGTGCTTGGTTTCATCGTCTCAGTCAAAAACTTCATGAACTTCACTTTGTCTCCCCTAAATCTGACACGTCGCTTTTTGTTCATAAAACTCGTCCAATACTACCTTTCTTTTAGTATATGTTGACGATATCTTGATTACGGGTTCTTCACTCTCATTCATCACCACCCTTATTCAAGATCTAAACACTTCCTTTTCAATCAAAGATTTAGGCCCAATTCATTATTTTCTTGGTATTGAAGCTACCCACACATCAAATGGCCTTTTATTCACACAAACTAAATACACCAATGAACTACTACATCGTACTGGCCTAGATCACTCCAAACCTGTACCCACACCAATCACACCCACTCTTCCTCTTTCAAAAAATCATGGCATTCCTCTTCCTAATCCTACTGAATATCGGAGTACTGTTGGTGCCCTACAATACCTTTGCCTTACTCGCCTTGACATTTAATTTGCTGTCAACAAAGTTTCTCAATTTCTACAATGTCCCATTGACATTCACTGGACTGCAGTGAAACGGATTCTTCGCTACCTCCGATCTACACCCTCTTCAGGTATACATTTAATCCAAAATTCTTCTCTTACCTTACAGGCTTACTGTGATGCAGATTGGGCTAGCTGTCCTGATGATCGTCGTTCTACCTCCGGCTATTGCATTTTTCTTGGCTCCAACCTCATCTCCTGTAGTGCTAAGAAACAACCCACTGTTGCAAGATCAAGCACTGAAGCTGAATATAGAAGTATTGCACTTGCCACTGCTGAAATCTATTGGCTTAAATCTATTTTAAGTGAAATTGGCTTCTCTGACGGTACACCTACACTCTAGTGTGATAATATTGGTGCCACCTTCCTTGCTGCTGATCCAATTGCTCATGCCCGTACAAAACATATCGAGATTGACATCCATTTTGTTTGTGATCTAGTGGCCAACAAAGCTCTTTATATTCGCCATATCTCTTCGTCAAATCAAATTGCTGACATCATGACTAAAGCCTTAGCTTCATCTGCCTTTCATCGCCTTCACAGCAAGCTCACCGTTTCTACCCACAATGAGCTTGAGGGGGCTGATAAACATTTACAGATCTTCATATCAGAAATGATCTTTTCCATTTATTATGTATCTCATTTGACTTTATTTTGTGTATCTTATTTATCTTCATGTATCATTTGTTATTATTATCAGATATCAAAACACATGTATAAATATCTGTAAAAGCTATTCAACAACACACAATCAATACAATACAATTTCATATTATTTGCTTCTTTCTACTCTTTCAAAATTACCTTTTATTTAGTTACTTGTTACGAAGAATGTTGAAATGGATGCTCATTGTTTATATTTATAATTGGAATACCCACTTCAGAATCATAAAAACTAAAACAAAAAATGTCTTGTAATTAGACACCAATGTTCGAGAACCGCAAGTACACGGTTGTCGAAGTGAGTAATAAATCAGTAAGAACCGAGTCGTGTCCACAGGGATTATGCGAAAATTTAATTCTACTCTAGCTAACGATATTTGAAATCCGATTGGATGATATTTTAGAAAATTAAAATTAATATAAAGAATTTTTTCTTTTTTAAAAAAACAAAATTAACTTAAATAAATTTCTTAACAACTACCAAATTTAATGCGATCAAAATAACTATGAAAATGATAAATTTGTTCAGTAACTAATTAAGCAAAGATTTCAACAATTTGCTAATTAAAAGTTTTAATGGTAAAGAAAATGACTTTCTCTTATGGAATGATATTTTTGTCAACCTTAATATTAAATTAGCTATTTTCCACAACTAAAATATTCTACCTTTGTAGGTAAATTTTAAGAGTAATTAATCTCCTTTTTCTAAAGATGAATTAATTTATCCACTCTAGACGTCACTTAATAATCCCTTACTTAAGTTTTTCCTAGAGTTTCTTAAGTTTCAAAACTTCAATTTTCACCTCCTAAGTTTCTTGGGTATCCCAACTCACAAGAAAATCTTAGTCAAATTTTCCTTTAATCTTTTAGCAAAAATTTCCTTCTCCCAAAGACAAATTTATACGAAGTCATTTTTCAATAGTCCAAAGGAATAACAAATAAATCCAAGGAAAAATTAACAAGCATATGAATATTCAGTCATGGATTATAGCAAAATTCAATATTAAAGCATCATCAAAAATATCAAATCCCTAAGAGAAATTAAAGTTCTAGCCACCAATCATCATGCCAAACAATCCACAAACATAAACTCTGAACAAGCTCATGACGGAATTAAATAAAAATTAAGAACAAAACTCTCCAAACTCCTTTGCGTGGTTGCTTCCTTGGTTGTGAATGCTGAGTTGCTGCTGGAAATATGATGGCTTGCGTGTATCCTTGGCTTCTTGGTGGAATGGTGAGTAGAGGTGTTGGGTTTATGGAGAGTTGGTGATGAAGGCTTGTGTGAGTGGGAAGATGGAGGTGCGTTGGTTGGTGGAGGAGTTTAGAATGGAGAATGAGTGAAAATCTAAAGAGAGCTATGGAGTTTTTGTGTGTGGGCATGAAGTGTGTTGGATGGGAGAGCTGGTGGTGTGGCTGTTTTGTTGGTTTGTTGCGTGGAGGCTAGTGAATGAATGGAGAGAAAATAAACAGCCCTCTCTTGTACGTGATCTCCGTTGGTGTGGAGCTGGCTGCGTGAATGAAAAGTTGAGGAAGGGGTGTTGCTTTGGTTGGCTATTGGAGTCTTTTGTGGAGTGGTGAAGTACGTGAATTATGGAGGCTTGTTGGAGTTGCGTGTTTTGCTTGTATGGAGGCCGTAAGTTGGTAAATGGTGTGGTGACTTGGCAGTGGCCTTGTGTCTTTCTGGTGGGGGCTAGTTGTTTGTGCATTAGTTAAAGGAATGGATGACGATTCAACAAAGGTTGCTTTATCTTTTTGTTATTTTCTTTTTAAGCCACCAGCTGCTTGCTTGATTCATGCCTATAATCACGTTTCAGCTGTTTTCTTTCTTCACCTTCTACGCCAGTTTCTTCAATGCAGACAACAATATTCCTTTGTCTTCTCTCCATCCAATGTCCACGCCACCAGTTATCTCCATTTGGATGTTTCTATGTATTCAAAATCATTTACTGCATGCCTCACTTCACGCATAAACTCCTTTTTTTTCAACTTTTTCTGCTGTCGTCACTGCTTCACGTTACCAGCTGCTTCAACTCTTCTATCCTATACCTTGATATGACAAATAAAACATTATGGTTTGGTCCACCTTTCATGCAAACCCAGCCATGCTTTTTGTTTTCATCTCTGGTGCATGGGCTAGCTGTAGAATGGATTTTTCAAGGTCAACTTCGACAGTGCATAAAAATTAAACGGTGATGACTTAGAAGCCCAAATTTTATCAGTATCTTCGTCTTTGAGTTAGCTTCAATATGAGACTTGAATCACTGGATTTTGACATTTAAGTCAATAGTTATGGCGGAAATATCGTCGATAGGTCATTTTGGCGCTCCAAAATATGACGTGAATTTCGTTAATTTATTTCTCCTTAATTCCAGCTCAGAAAAATATGCAATTGGTCTCAAAAATACCGTCAATGAGTCAAGAATTTAAGTATAAAATTTCATAATTTTTGGCTAAACCAATCTCAAGATAAAAATCCCACAATGACTAGAGATCAAGTCTGCCAGAAACACAAAAATAGTGCAATTCAAGTCTATTTGTATCATTTTCATCTATGGTTGGTTTATCATGTTTTAGCATTATTTGATATCTATTGACGTAAAATGCATTTTAGCAGAGCATCTATAAAAATGAGATCAAGGCCAAGTTAATAATGTGGAAAGCAAACAAAAGGATAAAAGCTCAAAGGGGCTTTCTAATGGAAATCATGCTTTAGGTTAGCTTTAAGTTCAAGTGGTTTAACCTAGATGCCTTTATCATGTTTATGCAAGCATGCTAAGTCAAGATATTAAGCAAGTTCTAGAGAATTATATCGTTGAAAGAATGCACACAACAAAGAATAATGTTGAAGGCACAAGAGCTCACATAGGTCATTTATTAAGTCAATACAACATAGTTTCAAGGTCACTTTACTATCTAGAAAGCTCAAGTGTTACATTAAAACCCATTCATCAAGTTTATACATTCAACGTTATTAACCAAATATCACGCATAATACTTGAACTCATTCAACGATTGGGAATCTTAAAGAAAGCTAACACACTTAAGATTTATGTCGTCTTATCTCTATGATTGCAATAAACTCTTTCCAATTATCGTAGATCTATTCAACCTAGGATTTCTCAATCGCTATGTATGTAATCAGATTAAAGTCTAAGAATCATATTAATAGAAAATAAATAGAACGGATAATTGGATATAAATAATCAACAAACACAATTGCATTCATAAAAGAATCAAAACATATCAAAGTGTTTAAATACATCTAACCTAGTATTAATAGAAAAATTAACTATACATTGGTGAACTCAAAATCATATCCATATATATAGGAAGCATAATAGAAAACATCATAATCATAATTTTAAATCTCTTTAATTGTTCTCTATCGTGTATTCTGATGATGTAGATGTTCGATCTTATGTTTTAATGGATCTCTCAATAAAAATCTTGCATATTCTACTCCGTAAACTCCAAATCACCTCTAGAATCACCTTTGAATGTCTTGGGATGATGCTAGCTGCTCTCTCCTTCTAACTATCTTTGAAATGTCCAAACTTTAATGAAATCTAGGTTTTTGGGTTATACACGTTCGTGTGGTCAGTCGTGCATAGGAACGTGTATAATCAGAGTCTGCTAAATATGGCAAAAGTGCACGGCCGTGCATTTCTTCTAGATTGTTGTTTTTCCTATTTCAGCCAGGTTTTCATCTGATTTCTTGTCCTTTAAGTCCATGAAAGAAATTATAACCTAAAAACACACTTGAAACAAATTAAGTACCAAATATACAATAAAATTATAAAATATCAAGAAAGAATACATTAAATATGGGGTAAAAATATAATTAATTAACCATCTATCAATGTTTGTTATGAATTAATAGATGAGCAGCAAGTGCAAGTCGTGGTTCATTTCTTATCTCAAAGTTGGGAGTATATGAAGATGCATCTAACTCACAACAAGAGCATCAAGACGATGAAAGATGTTGTGAGACATATTATACCAGAAGAAGAACATCTTGAAGCCTAAAAAATATCCTTTGAGGTATATATAATTAATTCTTGCTAACATAGAACTATGGACTAAAAGTGTAAGTATAAACGTCATAGTGGGCTTAAATGGAAAAAGGGTCAGAGAAATACCCACTGCACTCAAGACTCTAAGAAGGAAAAGTGGAACCAATATGAAAAATAAAAATGTCCTTTCAAAAAGTAAAACATGAAAATAGTAAAGTGCTTTAATTATAGCAATAAGGATTACTTTGCTCTCGATTATAGTGAGATAAAAAAGGTACAATATTATTGTGAATACATTTATTCGGTGAATATCTTTTGTTCTATTTTCTAAATAAATCACATCTTTTGTGGATTGCAAACTTAGGAGCAGCTAACCATGTAGTAAAGTATAAATATGCCTTTATGAAATTAAAAAAAACCTATATGGAACATGTTGGATTTATGTAGGAGATAACTCAACGGTTGCTGTAGAAGGGATTGGAACCTATAAATTAGAAATGTGTGGTAGTTGATCCTTAATCCCATAAAGTGTTGTATGCTCCAAAGATTCGATGGAATCTTATCTCTGTGTTGGTTAGTAGTCAAGTAACAATTACTTATAATAAAGACCCTAAATTTCATTATAATACAATGCTTATAAATACCTAGTACAATTTGTAAGAGGAGAAATGAATATGAAGTATATATCTATATAAGATATGGTGGAAGACCAAATGAAAAAACTAATTTTCCAAGATATAAACATCGGGCATGTGAAATCACCCTAATTACGTAGATATTAAAATGTAATTGATTAATATTTCTCTATGCATATCCATTCAAGGTATTGTCATATACAAATGCAAATATATGTTGACATTGTATATTAAGTAATAATCATTACATAGTACTTAATTATGAAATTTATTTACTTTATATGTCATATTTTTTATGTGAATCAAATAGTATGTCAAGCAGATAAAAGATTGCCCTTATTAAACATGCAATCAACGTTAGGATCTATAATAACTAGAGATGAGGCTAGTTTTAAGATTAATTATCAAGGTGATAATTGAAAGGTGAACTAAGAAACTTAAATTGTGAATGCCAACCTGATGATAAGTTAAAAGGAAATTAGTTTGAAGTGATCATATGGTCACCATATTTGTCTTAAATTGCCAGATGAGAGTTTAGAAAGATAAATTTAATAGTAGACAAGTGAACTAATATTAAACATTAAGTATGTTTGAACCAACATCTATATGGTATTGAATTTATAAAATATATATGTTATAAATTAATAGGAGTTAATATCATAACATATGACTCTTACCATATGTGCAGAAATGACTATAAAAAAGGATTAATGTAAGTCATAAGATATTATAATAGGAATTTTGTCTAATTCTTAAGAATTAAATTTAAGGTTTGCCATTTTACAAAGTTACCAAAAGATTATGTTTGATACCATCTTATGAGACAATTCTAGGAAAGCAAATTAAATTTAATTCAAGAGAATTTAAAATAGAAGAAGGTCATTTTTTATTTGTACCTCGCATAAGAAAAATTTTGTATTCAAAGGTGGTTATTAACTTTTAGGGAGAGAATTGAATACTTTTGTCACATGATAAAATAAATGAGATCAAAAGAGATTAAAATGTGAGATATGACCTAGGATATAACATACCAATCTACTCAAGGATCAATTCATTAATTGAGATGCCATACGCTCCTAACAAAAATATGACAACATGCTCTTGTAGTATGCTGGTCACACGAGTTATTGGATAACTATGAGAAAAAAATGTCTAATGCTAATCATCCAAACCCATCATATGTGATTAGGAGAAGATAACTACTAGACGCACTTGCTGAGAATGCAATGTTTGATATTAACTGTTAGAAAGTTATTAGGGATTTCAAATTTAATATAAAATGATCATTTAAATTCATAAAGAATAATCTTATGATCATTGTATGAAGATCAACTGATAAACATTTAAAAAAATTCTTGTGCTCTCTATAAGAGGAAAAAAAACATAAGAAGGATCCTTTAGTTTATGGAAATAAGAAACTTATCCTTAAGTGATAAGTCTCAATGATGCATATTTGATCCTAAAGTGACATGTTTATCTAGAAATGAATTTTCTTACATGAAGATTATTTGATAAAAAATGGACAATTTGAGTCACATAGATTCATGTTTATTACTTAATTGATAGGGTGTTTTGGGGGAATTGATTATAACAAGAAGAATTTATGGACACTTAGTTTTGGTTTGAGGAATCTTCTCTTCCAAGAATTCAAAATTTTGATAGGCAATGTTTCAAACACCTAGTTTTGGTTTGATAACTAGTGTAATCTAATTCCTTATTCATATGAAAACTGGCTAGATCTCACTGAAACTTAGGATTCTAGACAATGTCAAAATTAAAAAGACTATTGATGGACTACAATAAAGTTATAATAGAAGGGGATTATCTTAGCACAAAGCAAGATTACCTAAGCACAAAGCTAGATTACCTAACTACAAACCTAATTCATTATCTTCTAACTCCATAGATTGGCAATAAATAATTCTAATTAATTTAATAGCTAATTACATATGGAGATATTTAAAAGCCCAAACCTTAAGATTAACTAATTTGATTTGTTCTGGTTTAAGCATATCATTCCTAAAGTCCCCTTCATCTCATGGTTAGTATTCAAATAAAGATTGAGAAATAAAGTTTCAAAGGATGTTCAAACCTCGCATGTTAGCTTCTTGAATCCATTAAAAAAAAATTTTGTTAGTGCCAATTCTCACAAATTTTGTTATTCTCAATCTAGTTGCATCTATTTTGAAAAAGATTAACCAAAAGTAATGTACTAAGCAAGGAATCAATTGAAGCTAATGGGAGGCGACTTTGATTTATTCTAAATTAATTTGAGTTGCAATATATATGCAATACAATGAAAATAATTAAAAATACTTACCAAAAAAGTTACTAGATAATTTCACATTTATCTCCAACACTCTAAACTAAAAAAAACAATATATTTTTTAAAGGATAGTAATATATTCATTGAACAAAAGGAGTACACTCAAGTGTATAACAATGATAAAAGCAATTACATTAAGAACTCAGTGAGAGGAATAGCCAAATAGAAGAAACTACATGTAGTTGATCAATCTGACTTTCATCTAGCTAGGTAATTCTCCAGGTGGCTTTAATTTTAGAGCTGATTTTGTGCTTGTGATTGTAGAGGCTTAGCTGTAACCTGATTTTATCCTATATAATCTTGATTATCTCCTCTTCTTTATGGATTGAGTTTATGTGCACTTTATTATTTCTTTCATTCCATACACCAGTAACAAGAAAAGATAGAGTTATACATATTATCCATTTGTCTCCTTTAGATATGTTTGTAATGTTCTTGCTCCAATTCATAAGGTCAGTCCATTTGGAAGGAGGGTTTACTACTTTACATAAGTTCATTATGAATCTCCAGACTTTGTTTGAGTAGATACATTGAAGATGAATGTGTGATTCTCGTTCTTTCTTATATAGAGCACAACAGTGTGGAATGTACATTTATTTTACAAGTCTATTTAGAGTGGGAAGTTTAAGTTTAAAGGCAGTCCACATATTGTGAGCAACTTTGGGATAACAATCTTTGCACCCAACCATTTTGTGCTAACCAGCACAAGGAAATGAATATCTGTAGTGTGTTCTGCTGGAGTAATTTGTGTATTTTCCTAATGGTTCCAGCCTCTATATAGCTTTGTCTTCATGTTAAGAAAGGTGAAAACAATTAAAGGTGACAAGTGGATTGAGATGAAGTTGATAATAGGTATTGCTTGTGCTACACTAGCATTTGATTTGATGATTCTTTGCAGAGGTTCTAGATCAGCGATTTGATCACGAGGACCATAAGGAGTCCATGAGTCCTGCTTGGTGAGTTCTTCATTTCCTACTTGGTTTAAGAATACTTACCTTAACATTTTTCTTTATTATTTCTGGGAGGCTCTCTTTTAACTAGTTTGAACTCTTTTCTTTTCTTGTATTTCAAGGATAAGTCCTCTTTGTTAACTTTGTAAAGCTTAGGTTTCTTAATTTAATTTCAATTTAAAACAAACTGGGGATATAAATATATAATAAGAAGTAAAGGCCATTGAAATTGACTAAGTTGTCTAATTAATGGGTTGTTTTTTGTTTTTGTGTTTTGGAGACGCGCATTTGGTGAGAGTAGAGAAAGTCTGAAGTTCCTTGATGCTCAAGTGTACAAGTGGCAATAAATGTCAGCTATTAATGACATCTCTGCAATGTTTCTTCCGATCATCCGGCCGGCTCCACCTAATAATTGTCAATGAGTGTGGTATGTAAAAGTCGATAAAATCCTTATACTACGTCCCATATGAGTTCCGCAAATGAAAGAGGCCATTCCATGGTAATATTGTCATTTGGTTTGGGTTACGCCAAGCTCAAATAAGGATTGAAACTTGGACTCTGATATTTTGTTAACCATTTTGAAACACACCTGCTTTGGCTTTTAGCTAATTTGACGTTGGCTCCATTTTGCCGTACGTTACATAACCTGTCTGTCTTCTTCTTTCCTACTTATCACCGAACTTGTAACAGATTTAAGTGGGAAAGGCGGAAGGGTCTATGAAGAAATGGCAGCAGATGTGAAATCAATGGTTAACAGTGGCAATTCAGAGATACTAGTGACTCGAGACTTACTAGGAGAGTTGTCAAAAGTTTTAGTTCACAAGGATTTACAGGAGCCTTTGCCTGACTTAAAGTTGAAGGTGGCTATCTCTTTTTTGTTTTCCTTTTCCAATCTTCCTTTTCATTTTCCCGAGTTGTATCTGTATGTATGGCTTGATGTTCCCATTTTCCCCATAAATCTGTATTTCTAAACCTACTGCTTCTGTTCTGATATATTCCTTATTTGCTTTTGTTTTTCGAGTATAAGAGTGTGATATTTCTTTTGCATTATATTAAATTAAAGTTGGTGGTGGGCTAATTCTAACTCAACTTGCACTGCCGACAGGAATGCTGGTCCTCTTCATTAGCATCTATTAACAATACTAAGAGACACGATCACCATGTCATGCTGAGAACATCCCAACTGCAGAACAGAAAGCTGTCCTATTTCAACCACTTTCCTTCAGCCAAGTTCCTGGAAGAAACCTCCCTGGAACTGAAACTCCAGGTACCTTCAACTAATACTTCAAACCATTTGCAGAGCGTGTGTACACTTGACAAGGTCAAGTCAGCTCTGCAGAGGGCAGATAAACAGTCCTGTTTAAAGAAACGATCGTCCTCCTCGCCACCAACACCATCGTCAGACTATAAACAAGAGGAGGGAGAGGAAGGAGATGGGAATAAATCTATGTTCGCCGCTGGGTGTCCTGTTTGTTTGATGTATGTCATGGCTTTGAAGAATAATCCCAAATGCCCTCGTTGCAACGCCATCATACCTTCACCGTTGCTGCTTGCCAAGAAGCCTCGATTTGACCTTAACGCGTCTCTTTGAATTTTGCTATGAAGTTTTTTGGCTTCCTTGTCGATTAGTTTTAGCAATAATTTTCTTATAAAGGTTCGATAAGTCGTGTCACATAGACCATGTAAATTTAGGACATAGACATTATTATCTCTGAACATGTTAGCGGACCTGCCTCTTCTGAAATTGGCTTTTTAGGCCAATTTTAATTGAAAATCAGAGGGCAACAATATTCTTTTGGTGTAAATTTATTCCCTAGTCAACCAGTAGTTTTAATTTCTTCAAGTACGTGGTTATGTTTTACATGGTTGTGCAAGTAACACGAACAGTAAAAGAAAAGTTCAGATCTTCTGTTCAGCTTTATAGTGTCTTATTTTGTACCATAAATCTCAGCCATTTATATATGCGGATCTCGAGTTTATTTATGCAGGATTTACGCGGGACTCGCATAAATAAATAATTGAGATTTATAGGACAGAATAAGACACCATAAAACTGAACAAAGGACCTTGTCTCGTGAAAAAAGCATAAGATTTCACCTTTGTATGTGCAAGTAAATAATGAATTCAAGCAAAATGCAAGGGAGAAGGAAGGGGTACAAAAACATGGAAGCAAATGCCCTTGACTGATTCATTTAACCAGCAACGTCAACTTCCAAAGCATTTAAAAGCTCCAAGAAGAGTCGCACTGAAGATGCCACGTGGCAGATTGGCATTAAATATATTGTAATGCTTCATTTAGTCTGTAGATACACGAATTGACTTGGAGATATTTTTCTCAGAAGCCGACCGCCGCCCATCAACAATTGCAACTCGTCCGTACCGTTGATCCAAGTACTCATTATCTTATTCCTAAGCTACTTAAAGACACTTCTTTACTCGTTGATTTCAATAGATTTTATTGTTTTAAATTTTTTATATTGATTTCAATACATTCTTGTTACTTAAGGTACTTACACTAGATATGATCAACCGGAATAATATAATAAAGAAAAATTAATCAATTCTTGTACTAAGTCTAATAGACTAATAAATTGATTCATACTAATAATGAATCCAATAGGTCAATATGAAAAAAAAATCAACATTCACATTGAGTATACCACTTGATACAATAAGTTGGGGTCAAAGTCCCTTCAACTCTTTCTCCTCAATTAATGACCCATTAATTTTGTTTTTCTTGCCTAACCATAAAGTTGTTTCATTCCCATATGGGAATAGAAACATCTTAAGTTTGAGGCGTCTTTCTTACACCTCTTAACAACCCTTTCTTATTCAAGCTAGCTTTAATCCTCAGAAATAGATTCTTCATACTCCCTCCTCTTCAAACATCTTGCTTACTCATTAGGCTCCCTACTCAAGCTGATCCTTTCCCTTCCTCTAACCTATCTCAACTCCCAAACCTTAGAATTTTAAGTGATCCTGAGCCCAAAGAAAAAAAATCAAATTTAGCCGTCAAGCTAAGGACTTGAGCACTTTAGTCATTGCTTCACTTCTAAAAGTCCTCAAAACTTGAGCTATTAGATGAAAAATCACTTTGGTAAGTTAATTCTTTTAATAGAGGAACTTTTCCTCGTATTAAGACCTGGGATGAGTCTAAATAGGAAGAGGAAAATTATTTCATATTCAAATTCAATGATGCCTTAGGTATATTGAATGTTTTACAATCGAGTTTTTGGCATTAAATTGGCAAAAATACTTTCCTCCTCAAACAGAGACATGATATTTGATACGCTCATATTTTCACATGTGTTTAGGAGTCAATTCATAGCCTTTTACATTCATTTTATGTTCATCTATGGCTGATTTATCATGTTTTAGCATTATTTGAGGTCCAATGACATAAAAT
>JAOQMR010000213.1:18921241-18956948 GCA_027563865.1 Erythroxylum pelleterianum
GCATATAAGCAAGGAATTTCAAGGTGGGTTTCACTTTTATAATTAAGTAATAAGCCATTAAAGTTCTTTCAAGAAATGACAGTAAGTGATTTTTTCAACTATCTCATTCATGTGCATTTATTGCCTTATAAATGTTGTAAGATGGTGCTATATGATTGCTGCATAAATTGTGTTCATGATTGATGAAAAACTTTTGAAAAGATGCATGTTTATGAAACCATATTTTAGAAGTGGTTTTCAAGATATAGCAAGCATATGAAAAATCATGTTTTCAAAAATGTGTCAATTTGGGCAACAAGTTTACAGAATTTAGAAATATATGTGTTATGTGGGTTTGTGGTAGTCCCTCAAGAATCGTTACGTGCACGTTGACCAAGTATAGACTTCTCTCGCCTACCCCCTAGTAGCACGGAGCTCCTTCATGGACTCCCTCAAGTTTACGGCTACACAATACCATAATATGGAAATGTTTAGGGCGTCATGTATTTGGACTTGCTCAAACCATTTGATATGTTTATGTGTTCATGACAAGTTGATAAGAGTGATGCATTCATAATGTGCATACACATGAATTTCTACATTGAAAGTGGTTCATAAATGATTTTTGCTTGTTACTAGTTATAAAATTATTACCCACAAGCTTTAAGCTCAACTCCCATTTTCCTCCCTATAAGCAGGTGATGAGCAAAAGATCAAGTAGTCAGTAACCAAGGCATCACTCCACTGTTGAAATATTTTGTATTTGAAGTAAATTCTGTAAAGCAAGGCTTTAGTTGCATTTTGAGCAACTCATGATTTATGTACTTTTTATATTTTGGGAATTTTGAGACCTTAATGTAATTGCGGCTTGAAATGCCTACTAAAGCTTTGTAAAACTATTATCTTTTGTTGCAAATGAAATAATATAGCATTTTTGGGCATGAATTTCTCACAAGTTCATACATGACATTTTTAAGTTTACATAAGGAGAAAGGTTTGTGTTTGGACGTCAGGGATAACCCTGGATTAACTTAGGCAAATTTAGGCAAATGTGCCTTCAGGAAGTTGTAGGTCTTCCTTCTAGCTTTCAACGGTTGATAGTAGGAATATCCAAAGTTATGGTCCTTATAAGGGAAGATGTTTAGAAGTATCAAGTTGTATCGTCTGATATGATGTCACTTCGTTTGTGATGACGTCATGTCGTCTGTAAGAATGTTTCGTCTGTAGGGACGTATCGTCTTTAAAGGCGTATTGTTTGATATGACGTCACTTCATCCGTGATGACGTCATATCGTCTGTAGGAATGTATCGTGTGTAGGAACCTTTCGTCTTAAGCGTTGCATCGTCTTAAGTTAACTTTGCTTCGTCTTAAGTTGATCGTATTCGTCTTAAGCATTGCATCGTCTTAAGTTGACTTTACTTCGTCTTAAGTTAACCATGCTATCGTCTGCTCCCGCATTCGCATTCGTCTGCTTCTTGCATTCGTCTGCCTTCTGCTTCATCTGCCTTCCGCATTTGTCTGCTTCTTGCATTCGTCTACCTTCCGCTTCGTCTGCCTTCCGCATTCGTCTGCTTTCCGTATTCTTCTGCCTTCCGCTTCGTCTGCCTTCGATACGTGCATGAAAGTCGTGGATCTTAAAGTCTTCTATCAAGGCATCCTAAGATTATCCTAATCTGCTATCTTTAAGGACAATTACGCTAATTGCGCCAAGACAGGGGCAATATGATTTACGAATTAGACATACCCAATTCTTTTGGCCATAACTTCATCATCCGACCTCGAAATGAAGTGATTCTTGGAGCGATAGATTCCTAATGCCTTTTTCTATCCCTCCATAATAAATTCTTGGCTAATAGGAGTTCGTTGAAATAACCCTACAAGGTAGCAGACATAACTTTGTTATGGGATCTCCAAATGCGTTAATTCTTGTCTCTAAATAAACTAGAGACATAGAGCGTCATACGTTCTGAACAAGTAGAATTGAAATTCAAGTTTGGGCCTTTCCCAAATTCAGTTCAGGAATAGGAACGATGTATAGTTTTAATGTTTGTCCTGGTAGGGGCCCATCACCCTTGTGGGATACGCGTTCAGATGTTACTTAGGATGTTGAGCCCGTTACTCACGAGAGTGGGGTGTCCAACAGGTAAGAACCTTAGAAAGATTAATAAGACTTTTCTTTGTTTGATCCCTAAGTAAACAATCTTGGTTCCTTAAATCAGTTTAGTACTATATTTTATTATAAATTTTTGTAAAAAATTATTTCTAAAATCATTGCTAATAGAAAGAAGAAGGTTCTAAAATCAATCATCAATGATTCTTAGGGAGCCTTTATAGGCTCATGAGTTGTTTAAGGGATATTGCAGGAAAAATGGCCCTAAAAATTTACAATCAAGGTTGATTTTTTTAAAGCCTTTGATAACATCAGTTGGGACGTTACCATACATCTACTAAAAGCATATGAATTCCCTGAGAAGTTCATAACATATATACAACTTTGTTTATCAACTACTTCTTTGTCACGATACCTCTTCATTATATAAATGGAAGCTTTAACCAAATTAATTAAAAGTGATGTCAGTTCTAATCCAATCATTCTCCAATTTGATTGCATCTATAACTACACCTAAAAAAATGTTGGCCTCTTATTGATAAATTAGCCAACCAAAGTAGTTGATCATTTTGATGCTTCTACTTTGAGCACAATGACTAGAGGGGAGACAACATATTGTCCTTCATTTTTGGTGGAGGAAAGAAATTGATCTTATTTTTTATATAAAAAAAGGAAGCATCCCTTACCACTTGACATGGAGACAACTTTAAGTTAGTGTTAAAAGTAACGTCAATCTTAGAAATTCAACTAGTGCATTTTGGATGGGATGTAGTTAGTGCTTTTTAAGTACCATGAAAATGAATATGATTTGAAAGGATTGAAAAAGAATGAGAGATCAATCTAAAGGAAGAAAGGTGGAGAAATAAAGGAGCTTTATGGGAAACCTTAGAGGGAAGATAAGAAGAAGTATAAAACTAATAGGTAACTTGTTTGAAGGGAGTTGAAAGGAGAGGAAGAAGAACTACTAAGGTAGTTGAGAAAGGAGATAGAAGAGGCAACAAGGAAGACTAATTACAAGAGGGAGAAGCAAAAAAGAAGAAATTGGATATCGTTGATTCAAGGATGGAATGATCAACTATAGATGACTGAAAAGGAGTCTTCAATTTAAAATAAAAAGAAATTTGACAAGGGATATGTGCAAAAGTAGTCCCATTCAAGAAAGTAAAAAATAATGAAATTGAATCAATCAACTGAAAAGGAAAAAGGAGGGTAAGGATATTAAGGGCAAATTGAATAATTTTTAAATAGCTCAATTTTATTTAATTGAACATGAGTAGTCATGAAACATATTTTAAAGAAAATTTTATATCAAACTTTAATATAATAAATATATAAATTAAAAATCATAATTACACCAAACATAATGTTTAGATTTAATTAATTTAAGAATGATTTAAAATTAGATTAATTTAATATTTTTCAAATATTATTTATAAATTTTGTGAACACTAAAAAACTGTAAATAGATGAGGATATAAAAATATTTGCTCAAAGTATAAGACAAATGAGAAAAAGAAAAACAATTAGTAATTGTTTTTTGATTATTACTGGTGATTGATATCAAGGCTTAGGATACCGTTTTGTATTGACTAGTACTGTACTAGACCAAAATTGGCACGAAACGAAGGGTCGGTTGTACCATGTGTAAATATCGGTTAGTACTGGTCTGTTTTAGATGGTACCGGTTAGTACCAGCCAGTATTTAAAATATCGGCCAAGTACCGGCTGGTACCGAAAATTTTAAAAAATAAGGAAATTTTTTACAAAATTTTTAAAAAATTTTAAATCCTCCCTCCCACCTCTCCATCCCCCCTCTTTTTTTCAAAGTTTTTTTAATTAGTCATTTTATTTACTTCAACTTTTATAATTATTGTGAATTTTTAATTTTTGTTTTTAAATAAAAATAAATATTTTTATTACTAATAATAATTATTACCAGCCGGTACTTGGCCGATATTTTATTTAAATTTAAAACTTAAAAATAAAACTTAAAAATAAATTATTTTTATTTAAATTTATTTTAATATTTTATATAATATTTATTAATAAAAGTATTTTATTTTTTAAAGTAAATAATTTTAAAATTATTATTTGTAAACTAATATTTATTTTATATATTTTTAATTATTAAATCAATATTTATTTTAAAATTATATATTTTAAAAATATATTTTAAATATAATTATATTTATTAATAATTATTAAATTAAATTAAAATTGTGATTATTATTTATTATTATGATTTTTAGAGACATAGTTAAAAATATACAGTACAACTGTAAAATATGACAATGAACTATTTTGTAATTTTTAAAAAAATTCAGGAACTATTTTATAAATTAAAAAAATTATCCAAAATAATATTTGGTATTAACGTATAGTATTGCACCATAACCCAATCACTACCGAATTCAGTACATTATTAGTAACATCGATTGATATTATTTTAAATAAAATAAATATTAATAATAAAGTCGAGCTTGATAGATAGAGTCGCCGTGGTGAGTTAAGACAACGTACGAATTGCTGTAATAGCGGAGTCTACGACGATGTCCAGAGTACACTCTCTGTCGTCTCTTCAATTACTAAGACTGGTATCTGCCGTCTCTTACCATCCTCAGAAACTAGTCACTAAGTTGCTATCTTCCCTTCAATCTCTCTTTTCCTCCCTGTCGTCTCCAGTCCTCTCTTTCTCTCTTACTATTCCGCAACATGAGGCCTCCGCTGGCAATCCACCAGGTTGGTCTAATTCTTCTGTTCTGTTACTTTGTCGTTCTCTTACGTCAACTTTACTGTCATAATACAAAAGGCACATTTCATCTGAATATGATGATGGGTTTATCTAATTTTACTTATATATACCATCGTTTGTCCATTACACTTGTGTGATAGCTGATGGGATGTTTTGATTTATATTCTAAACTAACAAAAACTTACCTTGTGTGGGGTGAGAATAATAATATAACATGAATGCTCTTGACATTATTCCTGGTACTGATCTTCAGTTGCAATTCTGGTTACTTAAAATTAAGAAATTCCTGTAGCTATTAAAAATTAACTCCAGAATTCACCCCAGTTAGTGAATTGATGAAAGGTCTTAATGTCTTCTCCCATTCTTTAATGTCCATATAATGGCAAGTGAGAGAGGCTCAGTTTCGAAGCGTACTGTACATTTCTTGGTTCGTTTTCGTACAGGATCATTCAATAAATACCAGTTCTGCTAGTTTATTTAAAGCACATCTCTTATTGTCAGCTGTTATGTCAGATTATGAAATACTCCCTCTTATTCAAAATAAAAGTCGATTTAGAAGAATGCACACTTATTATAAAAGTTAATGAAATATTTGATATACCTTTATTAATGAAGTGCCTTGAAAATATAATCTGTATAATTAAGATGTAAGAGTAATTAAAGGGTAATTTTGGAAGTAAAATCATAAATATGCATGAAAAGTCACGAGCGACACTTATTTTGAATAATTAAAATTCTTCTAAAACGACTTTTATTGGATAGGAGCGAGTAATAATTTAAGGAGAGATTTGACAATACTTGTGGGTGCAATGTTTTTATTAGCAACAAACGATGTGTCCCTTGTCTCTTCTCAATCATTATAGTCTCATTCTTTTGGGTTGCAGGAAACATATGTCCGTAACAGAGAGAATCCTTACTTCAACGGTCTCTTAAGAGTTAATGACTCCTCAAAGGATCTAAATCTTGACTTTGACCATGAAGCAAGTGCAGGCAGCCCAAGTAACTCAGAGTTTGTGTCAGATGTTGGTGATAGAGTTGATGAGAGGTTGATGTCGGAGATATCTGAAAAGTCCCTAGACTCAACTTTTGCGGGTTCTGTCTCAGACGTTATTCTAGAACCTCTCGGGCAGTCTACAATTTGGAGGGTGTCAAAGAATTCAAAAACAACTTCCTCTGCATCCCCACTTTCCGAGTTCAATCTCAGCTTGGAGTTTGGTGATGATTATGTCCCAGCAGAGTCCATTTCTGAAGCTTTTGTAGTAACTGAAGGACCTACTAGAACTATTAGCAAGTCATATAGCTTGAACAAGAGAAAAGCAGATTTGTCAAAGATTTCACTTCCTCAAACTGCTGCATCCTTTTACAATGGAATCTCACCACAATTTGAAATCGTTGAATCATGCGAAAGTATTCAAAAGTTAAATGCGTACTTGAAGGATAGAAAGGATGATGTGAATTCTGGTGTTCCTGGAAAATTCTTGCATGCAGTAATAAGTGGAGTTGTCAGTGGTAATTTCCTATGCTCAATCCCTAATGAAAAGTTGTGAAAACTTTCTCAGCTTTTTCACTTTTGCGTCATTGATGTTGCAGCTTTGCATCATTATTCATCAAGTCTTTCTGGGAGTAGGTTTTATCAATGAGAACTTTTATTAGAAGTCGTGCTTGAATTTTGCTTTAATAAACTTCATAAGGTGCTCTGGTATATAGAAGTAAAATAGTCCAAGAATTTTGTCCAATGATCAGGTACTAAAAAAGAATTATTTTCAGCATATTTGAACGAAAAGGCAGAGTATCAGTATTAGCTAGTAAACTTGATCAAAGGTCTACTTTTTAGGAGTTCAGCACCTGGTCAGATGCTAGGACCACTTTAAGATCTCAATTGACCACCAATCATTTTCTTGAGCAGTGGGAGAGATACCATGCACTTCGCCATAGAGCATTTTCTGGAATATATGTTGCACTGTTAATCTAATAATGAGCTGACTATCTGCAGATGTTGGATCCATTGCTTCAACCATTATGTATGCCTTCTACTTGAATGAAACCCTTGAAAATGACCAGCTATGCACCGTACCTGTCATTAATATGAAGAGGGAAGACTTGAGGTCTCATGCTGAATTAACATGGTTGCTGGATTCGTGTCAAATCGATAATTCATTCTTAATTTTTGTTGATGAGGTATGCTTAGTTAGGTTAGTAAAACTATTGATCTTAAGCTTGAGTCCATTGTGTGCTAGCTATGAGAATCTAGACTGAAGGTGTTGTGAACAGTAAACAAAACCTCCTCTTGTTTACATCCTGATATATGCAATCATTCCTAGTCTTGATGTCAATACTAACATTCCTGTTTGGAAACATTTTTTTTCTAGATTTTGGATCCTGTATAAAACAATTATCCCTTAATGTTGGAATCCATCGCAACCACTGATTTGTTTGACAAGATCCACATCATTGGGCTGCCTTTCTGTTCTTAGTGTCTTTAGTTTCATCACTAGATTTGGAAATAACTTTTTTGAAACTTGTAATATTCACAGGACCTTCAACATCCCTAAGAAAAATATGCTCTTTGAGTTTAATCAGCAAGTTAAATTTTTATATAAATGCTAATTGTGACTAGAAACTGAAAAAAATTTCTATACAACAGATGCAATCTCCTCTCCATTGATTTTTTAAACTTTTCTATAGACCTGACACATCCTCGAGTGGTAATTACCCTTAGAACACACTTGAATCACATAATTCAATTAGATCATATGTTGTATCTATTTCTTCCTGAAACACTATTGAAAATTGATTGATCAGGCCTTTGAGTGCCTTTAAATGATTCATCAAATGCTTGCAGATTGACCTGTCATACTATAATCTGTTTGGAAGCCTCAAGATAGTGCTGGTAAATGATCAAAATCTGTCAACAAAACAAGAGGTAATAATCAATTAATAGATTAGGTTATTTTAATCGATTGATTACAGCTACTAGATATTTATCAGTGTCTTTGTTTCGCAAGACAGGCTTTAAAAGAAGCTGTAGTTGAAACATTCAACAGCAAAGAGGTAATATAACATTTTCGCAGTGTAGTGCCTGTTAACATTTTATTTGTTCTCTTGGTGTCCACAGTATAAGTACACATTACTTTCATGGCCTTTCAGGGTGAATCAGCATATCCATGGGCTGAGACTGTTAACACAACACAGGTTTAATACTTCTGGAGGACCATTTTCTTCAGTGGTTTACTTTCTTTTTGATAGTGAAAAATCAATCCGTTTGATACTACTTCCTAGAAGATTGGTTTTGAAGTTTATGAGTGAATTGTTGTTGGAGAGTTTCATTTCTGTGTTATGAGTTTAGTAGAAGGAATATATGCCCCAAAGACCAAACGAAGTGAATAAATGGAATGCAGCTCCCCAACATAAAAAATTATATTTCTAACTTTGGATAAATTCTAATATTCTATTGTCTTGTGTCTGACTTCCATCTTCATTTGAAGCGTTGAGGCTCAAAGCAATTGATGCTTCATTTGTTCTGGGCTGAACTTTGCTTCATTTTAACATCATACTGAGGTTGAGTTGATCATCATATAATCATTTTGTTGACTTTTCATCCCCATATGAAGAATGAGTAGTTCACCCATCCTTTTTATAGATGATACCATGAAGCAGGTAAAGGAATGGAAAATTAAAGATTGTTTTTATATAATACGGTTTTCTTTTGTATCAAATTAAATAGGAGAGGTCTCTGGTCTCTATTTATATACAAAAGTCGTTAGCTAGCTTTGTACTTAAACATAAGCAATATGTATTAACTATGACATGTATGCAGGACTCATGCTGTACTCTTGTTGCTGAAAAATTTACCCTGACTTCACCAGAGGCTCTGACTGGGCAAGGGTTCAGTCGACTTTTGGTACTTACTGCTTTTGATATCAGAATTGCGTGGCTGATTGCTTTCTCTCTGTGTTTTTGGGTTCAAGAAGGGTTTAGTTTAGAGTAAAAGGACATCTTTCTTTACATATTCTTCTTTGCTATCTCTCATTCACATATGATTTAAACAAATGAGTTTCCTCTCAAGCTAAGCTAAGAGCTCTTCAATGGGTCAATAACTAAGTAAAAGGCCTTGAGTTTCCTCAACTTCCCAAATATGGACATCACCACTAGTCTGTATATATAACTCAACAATACGGACATCACCACTAGTTTGTATATATAAACTAAACGATAATCTTGTAACATGCACATGACCTTAGCCTATAAATGGACCCTTATAAGCCACGATCTAAAGATCTTTGTATAGTGTATTTGGATCGTAGTCTCTCACCATAAAAATGGCTGCGTGCGAGTTTATGCAACCTGATTGCATAACAACGTGAGCAGAAGCATGTTGGAAATAGCCCTGAGGAGTCTCCTTTGCCACTTGCATATGACATAACCGTGTATAAATATTGGAACTCAAATTACAGAATTTAATGTATCAAATAGAAAAGAGTGGGAGCTCACCAAGTAACTGTCAAGGTCGTCTTCTTGAAAAGGTGCATTCATCACAAAGTGATGTGACTCTGAATTGATGGAATTTGACATAGGACAGTAACAAATTATATTCAAGCTCTTAATATGCACACCTTGGCTCTGTCAATTGCTTCTTTTGACCTTTTACATCTTGGAGTAGGAACAGGGATTTGAAAATATTCTGTCTGGTACTGAATTTTGAACCAAGTTTGCTGTTATCTCCTATTCAGTTATTATATTTCTAAAACTGGTTCATTTTTCTTCTATTGTCTCAAAGTTAGCCGGCATTCTGCTGCATACTGGAAACCTTTCAAGCACTACTTGCACCATCAAAGACAAGTACATGACTACATTGTTGATCAATGGGGCCGGTCGTTTCGGCTGTAATGGTCTATACCAGATATGTAAATGCAATTTTCTCTCTCCTCATGATTCAAAACTTGCTGTTTCTGCCTCCCTCCTCCCATTACCCTTCTTCCTAATTGCTTCTTCCATTTTCATTTGCTTGTCTTATTCAGTTAAATTCTAACTTAACTGAAAACTTCTTTATGCAGTGAAATACAAAATGCATGATATCTCTGATCTCAAGTTAACTGATATACTGCACAAAGATTTTAAGAAGTGGAAGAGAGTAGGTGTGTACTTGTACTTAATCTTCAAACTTTCTATTCAACACGCAACTAAATCAGATTAATTATGTGAACAGATGATGCATTACTGCTTTGTATTGTGCAACAGAATTCATCTATTTGGTAGCGTCATTTTTGTTGGAAATATTGTAATACCAGATTTGTGGTAATAGGATACTTGATGGGAACAGACATCCACATCTGGTACTTATCAAAGTATGATCTGATATTGCAAGCATGTTGCTGAAAGATTTTAACATTATTTTATGAAGAACTCCCTAGAAGTGACTATGCAATTTACTAGAAGGGATCGAGAACATCAGTCAAAAACTTTGTATAAGTTACCAAAGCCAAAACTAATTGATGCAATGTCTTAGAGCAGTGTGAACAGGTAGTTGGCAGCAAAACTGTTATGGAGAGGTTGTAACTGCATGCTTGAAAACTACCTCATTCTAATGAATCTATGTTCTTATTGTCAATATTTGTGCTGCATTCGTGGTTCATTAGTTTTTCAAGCAGAAATTTTTGTTAACAGGTAAGCCAGATATTGGTGGTTCAAGATCAGTCGTATCCTTTATTGGCATGAGCTCTATTGGCACATCAATTGAGCAACTTCTTGGTCACAAAGCAACTTCAACGGAGGAAATCAAATATTTCCAGCGTGAGTGACTGAAATTTCTTATTTCCTATTCAAAACCCAAAATTTCTGCTTATCATGGTTGGTTTGTGATAAAATAACTTCTGTTGTTCCTTCCTGGTGGTGATGAGGAGATGTTTTCATGGAGTATAAGAATATAGGCTCAAATGTTTAATAGAAAGCACCACCACATAAGGATCTTAACAAGAGCGGCAAATAGAAGCCAGAAGAAGAAAAACAAAGATACTGAAAAGCATGCAATATGTCCACCATACTACGTTTGGATTATCTTATTTGGCATACATGGAAAACGTGCAGTGTGTCCGCTACATTTTTTCTGTAATGAATTATGGTCAGAAGGTTTTATATTACTGTTCATTGATGGTGTATGACTATCAGGACTGGAGAAGCTCCAGATTCTCGTCATTGTGTCTGGCTATTATGATACACAGAAGAATTTCAAGGTTGGTAGAAAATTATTTTCTTTGTTTGTAGATTTGCTAATTAGATATTCAGTTAAAAGTCAAGCTCTAAGGCCATGGAGTACCACAAATCCAATGAATTGACTAGAAAATTGCTGGAAAAGGAAGAGCATAAAGGATTAAGATTCAATGCAATGAACTGTCCATATGGTCTTTGTTAGCTGTTTTAGCTGTCATCTTCAAAAGCAACCAAGAACTTCTGGTCTCTTCTCATAGTTACTGATTTTGATTGTTTGGTTAAATTTAGAGGGAGATATTGGTAAGTGGGGAGTCGTTGGAGTTGGCTAAGAGTCTTCTATCCTTCTTTTATTCAAAAGTCTCCGAACTTCCACTCAAAGCTCTCCCTTATCGAGGTCAGTTTTCACTAGCAAGGCACATACTCTCTGTGCAATACGTCTTGTATGTGTGTTTACATTGGTTATGGTTGGTGAATAATGTTACAGCCCTCAGGGAAGAGATGAAAGCATTTCAAGTGGACAAAGTCACGTCAAGGAAGAATATTGAGCGTATCTTAGAAGAATTTATTGGGGCATGAGACACACTATTCTAAGATAAAATCACATTTTGAGATTTTTATCATTTTTATTTTGACGAGGGTAGTACTTTAGACACACATATGAATGGTCTTTTTGCCACTTCAAATGGAAATCCAAAAGCAATAATTTAACTGAGCAACTTTTTCTAAGAATCCAAGTTGGCCATTTCATATTACAAGGATTATAAGTACTATTAATGACCTTCTTTTTGTTATCTAACGGGCAAATTAAAATGATGATTTAGTTTAAGCAATAAAACTAAACTAAAGTTTAACAGAGTAATAACTGAAAATGCCAAGCAATTAAAGATTAACCAAGTCAATCTAGGCAAAGAATCCCCTTGAAACTTCTTACGATATTAACCCCTTATCATGCAATTTAATTAACGATCATTACATATAGAAATTCCTATCTTATGCGAATATTTTTCTCAAGGCTATCAACATCTAATCTCAGATTGATTAACTGAAATTTCTTTCTAGTTTAAATTGTTAAGATTGTATTTAATCGATTTGTGAATTTCATTATTAAGTTTAACGCTAATCTAGAGGATTTATGTTTATTATCTCTACGTTTGCATACAACTCCTTCTATTATGGTAGATCTATTTAAATAAAACAACTTCCAATGATTTCTCAATATTTTAAAAAAATGATTTCTCATTCACACAAGTATGAAATCATACATGAAATAATATCTTGAACATATTAATTTAAGAACTAATAAAAAATAATTGAATATAATCAAATAATAATCAAATTACACTAAACAAATAATCAAAACACAAAATCTGTCTTAAGGTTCAACCCATCTAGGCACTAAACAAATTAAGTTCATAAAGATAGAAAACATAACTAAAGATTTAGAAGAAGAATTAAATACAAGAAAATTCATTGTACACCCCTTTTTCTCTAATATAATCTATTGAAACTTCGATAGAAATATGGTCTTTATGGGATCTTTACGCAACTTACCAATTCTATGCTGCTAGAACTGTGCATAAAACTTTCACTCCCCAATTGTCCTTCTTATTTTTCGCTATTATACTCGAAATTAAGGTTTCTACATTGGACACGATTGCCCACGCAATCTATGTCCTCTAAAATCACTTCAAAACTTAAACTTCTTACGAAAACTCGATTTTAAAAGCTTACACGGTGTACGAGATTTACACAGGTGTGTTTATCTCAACACGGGCAAAAATAACATCTATTAACCTGTACATAGTCCCTCACTCTGATGTGTACATGTCACATAGGGGCATGCACTCAATCAGCACGGGTGTGCCCTTTAAAAACAACTTCAATTCTTCCATTTCTTGCCCCGATTTTGCCCAACTTCTGCAGCTTTTGATCCATAAAGGCAACTAGGGTCTAAAAATATTTTACAAATGAAATAGGTATCAAAAAACATAAATACTCTTAAATAAATAAGCAAAATCCATTAAATATAGGATTACAAATATAGTCTATTAAGCATTTATCAACTTCCACACATTTAAGCCTTTTCTTTTCCTCAAGCAAATCATAATCCAAACATTAAGCTTCAAAACATCCAACCCTTTTCAAATTCAAAATATCCATGCACACCTTAAATTGTCATATCTTATGAATCAAATTATCTTTCAATTAGACTTTAGCAATTATAGGACAAACTTCTGTAAACAAATATTAATAGCAATCAAATTGACAACATTTATGAAATCAAAAGCACAAAATTCCATACTCTTGTAAAGGATTCACTCAATTCTCTCAAAGTGTTTAGGTGAAAAATATAATGAAACTCTCAAATCAATACATATAAAGAATCTTGACCATAAGCTTGCAATAAAATCAAATCCCCGCCACTAATAAGTAAACTAAAAGCAAAATTCCAAAAGTCTTTTAAACAAGGTGCAATGGCTTCTCGTAAAGGTATGAAAGGGACAATTACAAGGTAACAAGACGAAGAAAATTTACATGAACATGACTATACAAGACTTGGTTGTTCATAATACCGATCCTCTAAACAACTGGCATAGCAATAATTCTTCTCACTTTCCAACAATAACAAATATCATAACTTTTCTTTCTCTCTTTTTTTTTTTTCCTTTTTTAAAAACTTGAACTTTGAATCACTTTGGAGAAAATATAAGGTTATAACAACAATGCACTTAAGAAGTGATAAACTTAACAAATGATATGCACCAACATTTGTAAGCACACTTTCTCTTTAAAAATTTTCAATATGATCCAAGTTTTATGCGATCAAGTAAATGAAAATCTCTTAGGGTTTTAAAATAGATGAAAAATATTCAAGAAAAATAATGTAGTTGACTATCAATGTGGCTATTATTAAGAAAGAGCTAAACCTTTAATTTGGTTAATTCTATGGGATAAAATAGGGTAGGTAATAATCAAAAGAATATTGGCTAAAACAACTGGTAAAATCTAGGTGCCTTTATCATTTTAATGCCTTTAATATAACAATATGGACTTAATATGAATAATAAAAGCAAGTTCTAAAATCATCCAACTATGAATGATAAAACATATAACAAAAAAAATATAGCAACATATAATGATATATAGATCTAAGGCTCAAAAGCTCATGTTTAGGCTTAATGTTTTTAAATAATATGCAATTTTCATTTAGATTAGTTATCTTAATGACTACTAAAAATACAACTTATAAAGCTAAGTTTGTTCTAGCTTTCATCATTTCGCATACTAATTGAACTCAATAATCAATAATAATCTAAAGTGTTTCTAACATATTTTAACTAGATTGGGATTTCAGTTAATAAAATAAATAATAAGGATTATAAAAGCTTGATAATTTAATCAAAATTAGAATTCAATTTACTTCTTCCCTACACTTAAAGATGCACATTGTCCTAAATGTATGCCATAAAAGCACATAAAATATAATATCAAAGAAAAATAAAGTGAAAAAGAGATATTAATTTGGTACCTCCCTTAATAATAATCTACATAATTCTAAACTTGTTACAATTTTCATCCCAAATAAAATATAGTAATCTACAGTCCAACAAATCAGCAAACCAATTGTATAACAAAAGATCAATTTGTTAAGGTTTATGAGAATTTGAAACCTAAATACTAATCACTTGATATCGGTAATTAAGTTAGTTTTTTGTAATTCTCTGCTTTAATCATGTTGTTCATTTATTTTATTTGCTTAAATTTAGTTTCTTTAATTAAAAATCACAATCGACTCGTAGGCTAGATAATAGTACTAATTGTCCTCGTGGGATCGACATATATTTGCCTATACTAGCTACAACTATACTGTGCACTTGTGTTATAACAATATTGACATTCACGAACTTGGGTCAATTATATTATATGTATGAAAGTCTAGTATAGGTTTACTTTTGGCTTGGTATTCTTCGAACTGAATGATGATATTCCTATTTTAAGGTGAACATGTGAATTATCTTCATAGGTGGTTGTAATTTTAGTACACAAGCGTATTATGGAAATTTGATATAGTTTTAGTTGAGCCATAATATTCTTCTTAGTGATGATATTCTAATTTTAAGGTGACAATGTGACTAATCAGATATGGGTGATAATATTTTTGAACATAAGCATGATATTGGATATACGAAGATATGGCATACTTTTTTTTTGTCACAAAGGAGAAAAACCGCTATTACATGCCTAATTGTGGGGATAAGACCCCAACCATATCCGTGAGGATATAGGAGTTACAACCCGAAGGTGGATTCTGAAAACAAAAAATTTCGATATCAAAAGACCTAGCAACATGGGCTAACCAATCCGCACATCTATTACCTTCTCTAAATATGTGGCGAAATTTTACCTCCCACGATCTTGCCAAGAGCTTGCAAATGGCCATTCCCAATGATCTACCTTCCAAGCTCAAATTTTCGAACCCTGATAAAATGTTGATTACCTCCAGAGCATCCACCTCAAGTTCAATTCTTTTATAACTCATTTCTCACACCAGATTTAGGCTGGTATGTACTCCCCACAGTTCTGCAATTAACGGCCGATAGGAACCTATATTGTGCACAAAGCCTCCCAACCAATGTCCGGAGCCATCCTGCAATAAACCACCAGCTGTGACACATTGAGAAGCCGAATTAACTGCTCTATCTGTGTTTATCTTCACCCAACCATCTTGAGGCCTGGTCTAGACACCATTATGCCTATTGGCACCACTTCTCGCATTTGTTGCTCGAGCGAACGTGTGTTCTGCCTTTACTATCCCACCACCGTATTCTAAGATAGTAGCAATGCCAACACCCGTACTCGGTCAGGAGAAGGTGGTATCGAAAATTGTTTTGTTCCTCCAATACCAAATAAACTAACAAGCGACCCCGAAAATAATGGACCAAGCAAAACCCCATGCCTTTGTAGCATTAAGTAGGTTCGCAGTCAGCCATGCACTAATGTTGCCCAAAAAAGATTCTGCATAGCTCCCATTTGGGAGAAGCCAGGTCCTAAAGGACCAAACTTGAGAGCAGTCTCTTATTGCATGTAAACAAGTTTCTGGGAGGCCACAAAAACTACATCGTGGATCCCCAGTAAGATGTCTGATGACCCTCTACTGGTTTGTTAGTAACTTTTGCTTAGCTAATAACCATAAATAAGATCTGATTTGCTGGGGACCTAGCCAGCGCCACACTAAATCCCAAAAATTGCTGCCCTCCTCAACGTGAACCTCCTCAATGATCTCATATGCCGATGCAGCTGAGGCATAGTGTTCTTCATACTAAGTAATGGTATTCTGACTTATTTGTTACTAGTGGCGGTATATTTTGAACATAAGTGCAATGTTGTATGTAGAAAATCATATATAACAATAATTAAGGTATGTCTTTCTTGGTACTGAGTGATAGTATTCCGATGTTACAGTGAATATGTCATTTATCTATAATAGATGGTGGTATTTTTTAAACATAAATGCAATATTGTATGTATAAAATTCATGTATAACAATAATTAAGGTAAGTCTTTCTTGGTACTGAATGATGGTATTCCCTTGTCATAATGAATGTGTCACTTTTCTATAATAGATGGTGGTACTTTTTGAACATAAACACGGTATTAGACCTCTGATATAGTTTTAACTGAGGCATGATATTCTTCGAATTAAGTCATGGTATTCTCATTTTAAGATAAACATGTGATTTATTTGTTATGGTTACTGGCATTTTTTATATGCAATTGTGGTATTGTACTTATAAATTTTGGGTCTAATTTTAAATTAGGCATGTTATTCTTTGCAATCAGTGTTGATGATGGATCGTATACATAGCGAAAAAAAATGTGTTGCAATCCTAAATTTATTTATTGCATTTAATAATCATACTCATAGCAAAACCTGGCAAATAACAAATATCTGGAATTTATGAGGATTAATTGACAGTAAATCTTCAAAAATACGAAGTCTCTATGCACTCCATATCAAAAAATACGTCCCACTTTCAACACTTGATATGATTATTGTTAAATTTGAAGAACTCTTTCTTCAAGAATAGAGAAAACAATTTTATTTTCTTTTCTCTTGTTGACTTCAATGTATAAAAAATGAAAGAGTATCTATATTCACTCTATCTTCTTTGTAAGTGTTTTAACGTTTTTTCATAACTTAAAAAACCACGCATCTCCTCTTTTTGTTTTGCTTTAGATGTAAAACAAAAAAACAAAACCATAAGCCTTTTACCATCTGACGCCATTTGCCTTTTTTTAAATAATTATTATTATTTGTAAAATGAAGTAAAATAAAATAAAATAATTTTATTTATTCATTTATTTTGTATAAGAGAATTTTCAATATTAATTATATTTTCTATGCTAGCAAAAAATATAATAATATGTCATATAGATTATTTAATAAATTATCTCATAATAAAATAAATAATCATAAACATGAAATATTACATTCGTAAGTGTGTGACCACATAGATTCATTAGTAAGCCAGTAATAATTAATCCAATTAATTACTAATCAAGGTTGGCGTCTAACAATACTCCTCAACGACCGGATAGTGTAAAGTAACAATCTTATAAAGACGGAACCTGGTTAAGGATAATGTATTATTACCTTCCATCATTACAACTCTAGATTATCTTAAGGTATGGTTTAATTGTTAAACTCTATTAGATAACCAACTATGTTATATGTTGATCATTAATGATTAGTGAATGACTTAAGAAACTCCTTTTTTCTCACTCATTCAATCGCCCTGGCCAAGATCTTGAAATAACGATTAAGATTAATGACAATATAGAGTTCAAATACATTACCTAGAGTCGATGGATCCCATCTTGACTTACTACTAATCAGATAGATACTTAATTATATCTAATGATCATTCAACTAGCATTTTTACATACTAAGTATCCGACATCAAAACATAATAAGTGACCTATTGATTACTATGATGATCTCAGGTCAAAAGAAAAATATACATTTAAATCCTTATGAGAATATCCCATTTGACAGTTCATAGGTAATATTAACCATTGAGAATTCTGAATTTGGTTAGTTCAATGACTATATCGCCATATACATCATCTATATATGTAACTTAGTAAATGAGATCTACTAATATCTATCCAATAGATACTATTACATACATATTGATCTAATCGGATCATTAAAGTCCTTATTTGATGATCTTATGATCAATAACACTTTTAGATTAAACCCTAAAGGCGTGACTTTCATTATCATAATCTCCTTTATGATAGCAAGTGTATAAATTTAATCAAATACTTATCATATTAAAATAAAAGCAATAAATATAATATACTAATATAATCATTTTCTATGTTATTAAACAAAGTTAATAATCACAAAACAAAAAATGTTCAATCTATTATATAAAGATTGGGTCATGAGTATAATTCCAATAGTTGATACTCATTTTAAGGTGAACGAGTAACTTATATGTTATCAGTGATAATAATTTTTTTTGTACAAAAGTGTGGTATTAGATGTATGAATTTCTGATATAGTTTTCACTCAAGAATAGTATTTTTCTTCGTGCTCAACGATTATATTCTCATTTTATGGTGAACGTGCAATTTTTCTATTATGAGTAGCAGTTTTTTTAATATATATATATATATATATAATCAAGGTATTTGATGTTTGAGTTTACATAAATTTAAGTTTATAAACTCATTCATCACAGACCAAGTATCCAAACTCAATCTCAGAGTTAAAGGTAGTGCTTCATCTTTTTCTTGATGAAGCACTAACTTGTGACTTTGGAATCTAATTGTCTCAATTACAAAAAAGCACAAACAAACAAAGGTGTTAGTACAAATAGGTTTTAAAATCACAAGAAACTTGAATAAAAATGAGTAAAATGAAGAACGACGAGTAACAACTAAAAGAAGAAGAACAAGTATTATTATATTACAATTATATCCTTGCCTCTTTTCATTATAAAATACAATGAAATTTATTTAGATGGCAAATGGTCAATCATAGTTGGCCACTCGGTCATTTCCTTCCTACTGCGACCGGAATACGTTTCGACCCCACTTTCACCTCTAACTTGAACTCCTCTCCAATATCGAAAGAAAGGCCTGACATCTCCAAGATAGACAACTTTTCGTTACTATCAAACTTTGTATCTTTGCTTGAATGCCTACTCTTTCTTCCCCTTTTAGTTTCTAAATTGTAACCAAAGAAACCTTTGCATGTTTCTAATCCTAAGAACGTCACCTTACTTATAATCCAATTTTGACTCTTAGCAAACTTACCATTAACTACATAAGATCTTAACCTCACCAACCCTCCGACTTTGTCACTGTAAAACTTCACTAAACTCCAATCTCCTCCATTCCCACCCATTTCCAGGCTCTCCCCATCATCAACAAAAAGTTCACCCGTGCTATTCTCTTTGCTGCTGAGAACTACTAACAGATGGAAGTCACTTCTTCGAGCATCTGTTGTTGTCAAGGCTTCATTTTGCATAGCCAATATGTTTCCTTCACGAACATGCACGTTTATATGATCTACAGGCGTGTAAAGTTCTATATGCTTCCCTGAACCTACGCTAATTGAACGTGAATAGTTGAAAAGGTCGAACCAATTTCCTGCTGGGAAGTATGCATTAACTGAAACCGCTCCTGGTTTCAGTGCAGGCGATACCATTATACCTTTACCGATAAGAAACTGGGAATCGATTGTGTAAGTTGCGGTGTCTCGAGGGAATGAAAAGAAGAGAGGCCTTGCAATGGGGGTTCCTTTGGTGTGTGCCTCGTACATTAATGTGTACAAGTATGGAAGTAGCCGGTACCTGAGGCCAAGCACCTTCTTAGCTGTTGCAGCAACAGAATCCCAGAGATATAGCTCTTGCCGGATTGTGTCCTTTGCCGAGTGGTCTCTTGCAAAAGGATAGAAGGCACCTAGCTGTAATAGATTGCACTACGTAAGTCAAGAGAAGCATTTTAATGTATTTTGTCATCTATGACGTCAAACTCTGATCAAAGTAAAGGGCCCAAACATTTAAACTAGAAAATGACGTTTGGAAGAGAGCTATAAGAAGTATAATCAGTAGAGGGGCCATGTACCTGAATCCAACGCCGACACAACTCTTCAGTTGTGTTTCCTGCAAAACCACATATGTCGGCGCCCACCATAGGGATGCCAAGTAGTCCGAAGTTCAGAATAGATGGGATTGAGTACGCCAAATCGTTCCACGTAGCTGCATTGTCTCCTGTCCAGTGTGCTGTGTACTTCCCGGAGCCAACAAAAGTTGATCTTGAAAGAATGAATGGCCTTTTACCGATCACTTTGACAAGGGCTGCATTGGTAGTTTTGGACTCCAATAAGCCATAAAGGTTATGAACATTATACTCTAAATTTTTGCCGAAGTGTACACATGTTGCAGGAAGAGTTTTGTTGTTGATAGGCCGTTGATTTCCTGAATTGTTGATTTTGTAGGGAGGATCATCGAGGGTTGAATATTGGGTGGGCGGGGAGGTTATGAAATTTGATACTTCATTCATGTCAAGCCAGAGGCCATCAAATGCGACTCGATCTCGAAATATTTTGATCTCATTAGCCCAATATTCTCTGCCTTTTGGGTTCAGGAAATCAGGGAAATAGACTGGTCCAGGCCACACCTCGCCCAAGTAAGGGTTTCCCTTATGTTTAATGAAAATATCATCCTCCATCCCTCTCAAATAACTTGCATACGTAGCATTCACACTGACACCTACGGAGAATTGGAAGCCGTTTAGTTTCCTTGTAAAATATTGATAAAGCAGTAGAAAATACTTCAAGTTAATCCATTCCTCTTCACAAGCTGATGCTGCGAATTAGCAGCAGAACATTGAATTAAACATACCAGGATCCAAAATGAGCACATATTTCTGACCATTTTGATGAAGGGTGTTCAGGAATTTCTTCATCTGCTCTAGTGGATAGTTTGTTGGGTCAAGAGTGAAAACCTTATATCCGTCCATGTAATCAATGTCTGTCCATATAACTTCAAGAGGGATACCAGCTTTAGCATAGCCAGAAACAACTCTTTCAACCTCAGAAATATTTTGGTAGCCCCATCGACATTGATGAAACCCTGCAAACAAAACGATAAAGAAATCCTGCAAATCAAACCAGAATCTAAACCCAAAATTGGTAAATGATAGAACAGTGACTATATGCTTACCCAAGGACCAATATGGCATAGGGGCAGGTAGGCCAATGAGCTTTGTGTATTGCTGTACTACCATTTCGGGTGTTGGTCCAGCAAATAAGTACAAGTCTATGACTCCTCCAATAACCTTGTAAGTTATTCTGTCTCCTCCATAAAGCACATCCATGCCATTACTACTAAACAAAAAGACTCCATGACTTGTCCCTGCTACAACTTTACCGTCTGGTAATGGTGATCTGACATCCAGGTAGAAAGGATGTGATCCATAGAGGTTAAGATCAGGAACAGAACTACCAATGTCAGCATTCCACAAAGTCAGTGTCTCATTAGGAATCAACCGGAGAGACTTCTTTGTATGCTCTCCAAGGCCATAAAGTGTTGATCGATTTTGCGGAAGTGAGGAAGAGATTTGAATATATTGGTCCTTGAAAACAAGAAAGGTATTGGGGTCTGATGGATCAGGTGAAGTATCGAAAATGACGTCCCCAGAGGAACGGCGAGTCACTGTGAAGCCAAATGGAGTGCTGTTGTGGAGGGTGAGTACAAGGTCAGAGTTGGTGTCCGAAAGAGTGTGGCTTGCCAGAGACTTGACAAGGTGCTTTGTCAAATCTAGAGGTTGTTTGTTGAGGCGGGGAATTATTTCCTCTGGGATTTCCCATCTTTTCTTACTCGGATCTGTTATGCGAATCCTCAGCCGATCCTTTGTTTCCAAGCTGTTGGTAGCAATTCAGCATCACTACTTTATTGTTTATATATAAATGAAAGTAAATTCACAGCTTTCGTAGAAGACTAATCAAAGGTTGTGAATACAACTAGTTTCAGGTTCAAGCAATTTTCATTTTATAAGTCTTAAAAACAAAAAGTAATGGGTATAGATTAGGTCCATGATTTAATGCGTGCAACTTCCTACTCCTTGAGTTATGGAAAGAAAGATCATTGGTTATTCTTTTCCTTGCTTGAGGACTGTTACACTGGTTGTTTAATAATTAACACCAAGGTCTAGGAGATTCAGCAATGCAAGTATAAATCAAGTTCACCTGGCAACAAAGTTGAGACTTTGAATGTCAGGACCATATGTTGTTGTCTTCTTGATAAGCTTAAGATCTGCACTCAGAAACTTTCCAGAAGGATCAACTCTAGATGATGTAGCTTTGTACCCATAACCAACAGGTCCTTCTTGGTCACCATTTGATGCAGATAAGCTGAAGAACAATTGGAAGAGGAAAAGAAGGTGGTGACACTCCAGGGAAAGAAAAACGCTTGATCTCTTTCTAGATAAGACGATCATCTTCTGCTTGCGAGCAAAAACACAGAGTCCTATTTTTATCTCATAATCGTTATCTTGGAAAGAAGTCTCTTCCACCAAGTTAAGCTTTGTCAATGTCGGCTTTGCCGCTCTCTGTTTCTGTAAATTCGCTCCTTATATTCTCTGACACGTACCTCAGTGGTCTGTCTTTTCCTGACAGGGCAGGACGGGACAGGTCATTTACAAATTTACTTTGTTTGTTTCTTATTCCTGACGCGATGTACTGGACTGGCGATATGATCTAGCTGAAACAGTATCATCATTGTAAATAAAAAAGAATGATCACCCAAAGTTTGTTAAAGAGATGTCATCTAGCTTAGTATCAAAAGCCTTAAAATTTCTAGGCATATGTGAATTGGTAACGAATTTTTTTGATTTAGGTAAGATTATAGGTTTAAACTTTTTTTATGTATGCAATTATTTAAAATTTAGAGTTAGAATTTTGCCTTTTACAAAGAACCTACTTAATTTGAGCGGGAGTTAGTCTAGATATAATTAACTTAAAAATACTTTTCTATAATTAAAAGGACAATTCATAGGCAACCAAAAAAAATCCTTAATGTAAATTCAGGATACTACATGAGAATACTAGTATCTTGTGTAAAGCTACAATAATTGTTTGAAAATGACTTAGGCCGGTGATTTTATTCCTTTTTTAGTTTAATTTTTAATTTTTTGATTCGAATTAATTTAATAATTTTGTTGTTAAAAACATATCAGTTTATTAATTAATCGATTAATTTTTATTATTTTAACAATCTCTTTTTTAATTAAACTTGAAATTATTTAACAAATAAGGACAATCTTTTTCAATAATATTTTAAAATTTTATTTTATTTTAAAGTAATTTTATGAAAATTTAATACCACTTCTTATTTTATTGATTTAACTTTTGATCTAAATTTAAAATGTTAGATTCAATATAAACGTCTGTTATGAAAAATGTGGAATCAATGGATGATACTAAAATTTGTCTAAATTTTAACCAAAATGAACACAATTCCATACATATAATGAGATTCTGATTTTGATCATTGGGCATAATAAAAAGACCTTTAAAGAGTGAAAAGGTGTATCATTTTAATGGTGTACCTTGAAGCTGAAGTTAAGGGATGAGGGTAACGAAGACGTAAATGCGACAAAATCGGAATCTACAAATAGAAATGAAAGTCCCTTATATATATACATATTTTGTTTGTTTAGTTTTCTCAGGAAGGAATCCATCGATTTCGACCATCTCTACTTTCATCTTTATCCCCTGATCCTTAGTTATGATACGATCAACACACATCCAATGTTTCTTGTTATTTATTTTCATCTTCTTCATAGAAAGTTGCTCATCTCGCCAATATTGTTTGCAAATGGGTACTAACTGTTGTTTTTGTTTTGTTGATCCTCCATTAGCTGTAACTTAATTAAAGTCTATCACAAATTAGAAAATTTTTAATAGAATATAAAACTTTTGCGCGATGAGTGTAACATATTGGATCCAAACATTTTATGACTTTGATCGGAAGCACGATGGACATCTTGAACCTTCGAAGAAATCTTAAAACGAGATTCCAATATCATCCAATACAAGTGTTAGTTTTAAGAGATTATATTGATCCCTTAGTTTTAGGGATTGTGATTTGATTTGATTTACATGTATAGTTTCCTTATTTAGGTTGATGTCTACCTAAATTCAATCTCCTAATCTATATATATGTACATTGTACAGTGCGATAGTAATACACACAGAAAATTCCCAAATCTCCTATGTCCACTATTCGTTTATTCTTCATGGTATCAGAGACGACTTCAATCCTGGAGTAGGATCTGAATCAAGGCCATCATCTCTTATTCAATCTCAACCACAATGGCGAGGAATGAAGGCAGCCTCGTCACTCCAGTCAGTTCCGCCAGTACTGATACACTAGCCAATCAACTGGAGGCATTACTGCAAAATATGCCACAATCAACCAGTCATAAAACAATCTCAATTCCACAAACAGTCATATTATCAGTAAAATTAAATCAAACCAATTACTCCCTGTGGGTACGTCTGATGAAGATGGAAATTAGGGGTAGAGGCAAACTCAGTCATATTACAGGAGTCCCAGGGGCACCTGCAAGAGAAGCAGCCGAATACACACAATGGGAGCAGATTGATTTGATAGTCTGCTCCTGGATGCTCGATAATATGGAGCAAGAGCTAGTGGTGAACTATGCGGAATATCCAACGGTGAAGGACCTGTGGGAGGGCCTTGCCGCAACATACAGTCAGGGCAAAGAAGGAGTACAAATATTTGATCTCACAGTCAAGGCAAATAGTCTCAAGAAGGGAACAGATTCAATGGAACAGTATTACTCCAATCTTCAAAGGATTTGGAGGGAAATCGAGACCCGATAGCCAAATTCGATGGTATGCCCAGCAGACATCACGACCTTCAACCGTCTCCGATCTGAAACCAGACTGTACCAGTTCTTGGCAAGAGTCAGAGAAGAATTTGATTAAGAAAAAAGGGATCTCTTGAAAGAGGACCCATTACCATCAGTTGAAACAGCATATGCGGTTATCAGAAAGGAAAGGGACCGACGAAGCATAATGGGGGCTGAAAAAGGGGAGCCATCATCGACTAGAATCTCAGGCATTGGAGCCGGATTTGGGATCGGCATTAACCCCAAATATGGATGGAGCTTACGAACCCAAGGGGGTTCAAAAAAAAATAGAGAAATCGGACAAGGGAATACCAAACCTTGCTCAGAAACGCCTAAGGGACCGAAGGGACGAGGGAGCAACGTCGACCGGAGCAAAATTCGGTGTAGTCACTGCGGCAAACTCAGGCACAGTCGAGAGGAGTGCTTCCAGCTGATCAGGTTTCCAGAAGGGTGGCGAAGCCAACGCCGAGAAGGATCGACGGGCATCGCGAATGGAGCGGCGACAGTCACCGGAGGCGGCAATGAAGGGGTGGCCGTCGAAACCAAGGAAGAATCTGGAATGGGGTTAGCCGCCGTTGGAGAAATAAGGGAAGTAGGAAATGATGCTTATAAAGGTAGTGAATTAGGGTTTGGGAAATTACATCCCAAACCCTCGATCTTAAACAATGGTCCTAGATACTTTGAAAGTTGTGAAATTAACCCCAAATTTGTTAGTAGTTGTGAAATTAAGCAGGGACAGGCATGTGTTGCTCAGGATTCGGAACATGACAAAAATGTACAGTGGCTCTTTGACTGTGGGGCTACCGATACGATGACGTTTGACCCTCGAGATTTGGTCACGTCATCTGTGCCTACCAAGACATCCATACAGAGTGCTAATGGAGGTCTTTCTCCAGTTCATGGGGCCGGGACAATAGAACTTTCTCCATCCTTGAAACTTACGAATTGCTTATATGTTCCTAGTTTGTCCTGCAAATTATTATCTATCAGTCATGTTACCAAGGAATTAGATTGTATTGTGTTAATGGCCTCTACTTTTTGTCTCCTACAGGATATTCAGTCGGGAAAGTGATTGGGCATGGAACTGAACGTGGAGGGTTATACTACGTTGACGAGGTGACTCAACACGGAACTGCTGTGCTAGCTCACGGAACCGTTGAAAGACAACAATGGTTATGGCATCGACGTTTAGGCCATTCGTCAGTAGGATATCTTTGTTTGTTATTTCCGAAATTATTTTCCAGTAATAATTCTATGTCATGTGAGACATGTCTATTAAGTAAGAGTCATAAGCAGTCTTATCGTCCTACTAATACTCGGGTTCAGTCAATTTTTTCCTTAGTCCATTCAGATGTTTGGGGGCCTGCTCCTAATTCTGGGTCTTGTATGTCAAACAATGGATTAAAATATTTTGTCTTATTTACTGATGATTGTTCTCGTATGACATAGGTTTATTTTTTGAAACATAAGTCTGATGTGCTCTCTAAATTCGTTGAGTTTTATAATATGGTTTATACCCAGATTCATACCAAAGTTAAAATTCTCCGATCTGATAATGGGGGGGAATATGTGAACACCACCCTTAAAAAGTTTTTTCTAGAAAACGGCATAATTCACCAAACTTCATGCCCGCATACACCCCAACAGAATGGGGTTGCAGAACGTAAAAACCGTCTGATTTTAGAGATAACCCGAGTCATCATGCTTGAGTCACAGGTTCCAACCTTCTTCTGGTCTGAGGCCATCGCCACTTCAGTCTATCTCATTAACCGTCTCCCTACCAAAGTTCTCAACCTCCAAACACCACTTAGTGAACTTTCGAGTCATGTCAGTGTTCCGTCAACCTTAACATTACAACCCCGCATCTTTGGGTGTTCTGTGTTCGTTCACATTCCTAAAACAGAAAGATCTAAGTTTGACCCATGTTCTCTTAAGTGTGTGTTCGTGGGGTATGGGATTCATCAAAAAGGCTACAGGTGTTATCATCTGTCTACTCGTCGTCTCTACACGACAATGGACTGTGACTTCCTAGAAACAAAATTTTTCTACTCCTTCCAACCCAGTGATCAGGGGGAGAGTCAGTCAGATCCACTGAGTTGGATCTCAAATCCAATTCTGCCTGATATGGTTCCAAAAGAGTTAGTACGCGGGACCACCGAACCACCTTCTCATAGAGGACAGAACCCTCCACCAGAGCTTGCATCCCCACTGAATATCTCAGAGGTAAGAACTCCTGATCTAGACTCTGATAATGTTAACAGTAATGATGTTTCCTCTGGTGATCATGATGGGGTCAGTGAAGAGGATGTTTTGAGACAGGAGGAGCAAGAGTCTCGATCTGAACCGAATAGGTATGTGTTGCCACCTAAGAGTACGAGAAGTGTTCCTTCAAAGAGATATAAGCTCGAGTATGAACCCAGAAAGTCTAGATATCTTGTTGCGCACCTAGCCAGGGGGAGCCTATCGCCAGTAGCTCAGGCTTTTGCTACAGCAGTTTATTCTGAGGAGCTTCCAAGGACAGTACATGAGGCCTTGGAACAAGAGAAGTGGCGTGATGCGATGGAAGTGGAGATGGCAGAACTAGAAAAGAATGGGACTTGGGAGAAATGTGTACTACCATCTGGGAAGAAGGCAGTTGGATGTCGTTGGGTGTTCACTGTTAAACACAGAGCAGATGGGTTTGTTGAGCGGTATAAGGCCAGACTGGTGGACAAAGGCTATACCCAGACATATGGGGTAGACTACTCTAAAACTTTTTCTTCGGTTGCTAAAATTGATACTATTCATGTGTTGTTTTCAGTTGCAGCCAACCGGGATTGTCCTCTTCATCAGTTTGATGTGAAGAACACTTTTCTTCATGGGGATTTGAGGGAAGAAGTATACATGGAGCCCCCACCGGGCTTCTCAGATGATTTCTGCTGCAAAGAAGTGTGTAGGTTGACGAAGGCTTTGTATGGTCTTAAGCAATCACCGAGAGCATGGTTTGGCAGATTCACCATTGCAATGAGAAAGTATGGTTACTGCCAGAGTAACTCTGACCACACCTTGTTCATCAAGAGGAGAGGGGGAAGAATAACATGTTTGATAATTTATGTAGATGATATGATTATCACCGATGATGATATGGAGGAGATGGAGCAACTTAAGGGGAATCTATTCCGAGAGTTTGAGATGAAGGACTTGGGAGAGCTCAAGTACTTTATTGGAATCGAGGTTCTCAAATCGAGGAGAGGGATTTTTATCTCTCAACGCAAGTATGTTTTAGACTTGCTAGCAGAGACTGGACTGGCGGACTGTAAGCCAGCAGAGACACCGATTGTGGTCAATCATGGTTTGCAGATAGTTAATGGGGCAGAGTTGGCCGATAGAGAACGTTATCAGCATCTGGTGGGGAAGTTGATATATCTGTCTCACACAAGGCCAGATGTGGCGTATGCTGTAGGAGTTCTGAGTCAGTTCATGCACCATCCCCAGGTTGATCATATGGAGGTTGCTTTAAGAATTGTCCGGTACCTGAAGGGTTCTCCAAGTAGGGGTGTTTTATTTCAAAATCATGGACACCTGGATGTGGAGGCATATAGACTTTATCATAGTTCAAATTTATGTTGATGACATTATTTTGGTGCAATGTCAAAAAAGTTATATACCAGTTTTGAGAATTTAATGAAAAATGAGTTTGAGATGAGTATGATGGGTAAGTTAAAAAATTTTTATGGGTTGAAAGTTAAGCAAACCGAAGAAAAGATTTTTATCCATCAACAGAAGTATGTTAAAGAACTGTTGTCTAAATTTGATATGGAGAAGGTAAAACCAATGACTACTCCGATGCATCCTTCAAACATTTTGTCTAAGGACGAAACTGGCAAGAAGGTAGATCAAATCCTATATAGAGGGATGATTGGTTCCTTACTTTATCTTGCAGCAAGCAGATCTGACATTTTGTTTAGCGTTTGTTTGTGTGCAAGGTTTCAGGCTGATCCTAGAGAGTCTCATTACATTGCTGTTAAAAGAATTATAAGATATCTTGCAGGTACCACTGATCCTTGCTTAATGTATGAGAAAGGTAAAGATTTCAGGTTGATTGGATACTGTAATGCGGACTATGCAGGAGATAGGATTGATAGGAAGAGTACGAGTGGAGGATGTCACTTCCTTAGCGTAAATTTAGTTTCCTGGTCAAGCAAGAGACAAAGCTCAATCGCTCTATCAACTACTGAAGCCGAGTACATGTTTGTCGCAAGCTGCTGTTCGCAAACGTTGTGGATCAAGTACTAGCTAGAAGATTACTCAGTACAAGAGGAGGAGATCCTAATCTTTTGTGACAATATGAGTGCAATCAACTTGTCGAAGAACCCAATTCAACATTCGAGAGTTAAACATATCGAGGTCAGACACCATTTCTTATGAAACTACGTTCAGAGAAAGATCGTAAGTCTTCAGTTTGTTAAGACAAATTATCAATGGGCGGACATCTTCACTAAGCCATTGAGTGAAGAACGGTTCAAGGAAATCAGACGGAACCTCAACATGGTTATGTTATGTGACCAACCGTTTGACACGTCACAACCCAGTTAAAAGGTCGTAAGAGTTAACGGCGATAGTAACAGTGAGTTATAGATGGTAACTTCTGTCACAAGAAAGTTTTGGAGGGAAAAATTCTCGTAGTCTTGAGAACATCACCTATTCTAGAATACTCTTGATATGCCCTGATATCGACCTTTGAAGAATCCTGAACAAAAGCTCTTCATTACTATGCTCTCTCAAGCTCAGTAACCAACCTTACCTTTTGTAGAAGAAATCTGTGCATTCAGTTCTTTACCAAACAAGAACAGCAAATGGAGCCAGCGATGATTTACAGAAGACTTGTTGATTTTGAGTCCTTGAGGAAGGACAACATGCACATTGAACAAGAAATTGTTGCAGTCGGGTGGAGGTTCTTTCAAATTTGAGAGACTATATATCATAATGAAGTTTATGATTTCTGGAAGAATATGAATATGGTAGATAATACTATTGTATCAACAGTAGATAGACTGTCCATTATAGTGACAATGAAGCTGATCGAGAAGGTCATTGAGTGTCCATCTACTGGAGAGAAGCTCACAAGCAAAGCTAGATGGATGACGCAAGCTAGCGTAAGGGAGAATGAAATCAATCGACACTTATATGGAAACAACGATCCGAAGGAGAAGAAGGCATCAAGTCTTGTGCCAAAGGTGAGGGTTTTACACTCAATTTTTTTCCAATGCATTCCACCAAGAACAAGATCAAGGCAGCTGGTGACAACCTTAGATCAACAGTGCCTATTCCATCTACTTAATCGTCAACCTGTTGATTTACCATTTCTTATTTTCCACTATATGGTCAAGACGAAGAAAGAATTGAACAGTCACCCATATGGAATGTTGTTGACAAGGATATTCAAAGATTCTGGAGTTTTTTTGGACAGAGGAAATAGAATGAAGTGGAATGTCAAGAGCGCTATCAATTCTGAGACAATTGGCAAAATAGGCTTGAAGAATCTGGACAAAGAAGAAGCAGATTCTAAGAAAATAGCAAGAACTGAGGGGGAGCGTGCCAAGAAGAAAACTCCCATGAGAAGTTCAAAATCTCAGCCCAGTGAGAAAATGCCCATGATTGGAGAAAAGAGATCATTAGAAGAATCGATGAGAGATAAAATGATTTTTCATAGAGAAGGAAGCCATGTGCGGTATATAGAGAAAGTGTCCTCAAAGAGAAAAGGGGAGACACTTCTGGCAAAAATACCAAAACAAGCAAAAAGGTCACCCAGAGTTCGAACCTTAAGTCAGTAAGAGGAGAAGAAAACCAAAGAGTTGAACCATGGAGAAGACTCTAAGACAAGAGCACCTCAGGCTACAAGGTCTTTAGTCTCAATCTTAAAGGAAGATTCAGCTAAATTCGAAAAAGAGACTGAAATTATAAGGAATTTGGAGTTTGAGAAGAAGAGACCACAATCACAACAAACTCCGAGACTGATTGAAGAAGGGGAAAAAGTAGAAAATCAGTTAAAATAAGAACACTCCCACTGTTGTTCAGAAAAAGAAGACAGTTGAACGCAGTCTAGTACAGGTCAATACCTCTTAACCTTTGAGAAAAGAGGATTTGCGAATAAAGGTTATTGAAGAAGTCCAACCTGTAAGGAGTAGCACTTCGATAATCATCAAAGAATCCCCAAAAAGGTCAGTAAAGGCACAATTACAACCAATTTGGTGAATAGTAGTATAATGCATCTGTTGAATGATGATAAGAAGAGTATGTATGGATTTCTAAGAGATGAAGGAACCAAACCATACCCTACACAGATGACAAGACAAAGGTACACTATTCTTCCGATCACAAAGAGAACTATGATCAAGGTTGTGCCTGACTTTCAACCACAACCTTACATTGTTCGTAATGATGATAAGGGGAAGAAGAAACTGTACCCAGAGGGGTTAACAAATGATCTTACATAAGATCAGATTTAAGAGGAAGTGCGAAGCATAGATGAAGCATGCTATGCAGCACAAATGAAGGAAACCTATGTTTCCCACCACATTTCAAAAGATCCAGGAAGTAATTGTAGTTGACCTACCACTAATGAACCCTGTATGGTGGTTGGAAAACTTACAAAAGAGAAGTGCAGATCCGTTAGGATTGGAGATATCAGTTACTCAACTGAGACCCTTGTGCATTTGATTATGCGCATAAGGCCGCTTTGTACTGTATCTTCAATTGGAGATGTTCTACACCTACTAGGAAGACAAGTCCCGCGACTACCTACCCCTGATGATTTAAATCTCCTAGAGCCGAACCTATCTGTTCAACCTCCTACCCTTGTTATAAGTGAAGCACTTGTTCTGTCTTCAGATGCATACAGCACCACTATTGCCTGTGAAGAAGAACAGCAGAAGGATGAAATTCGACCTACTTCATTAAGTGACTTAAGAAATGAAATAGTTCAAATAAGGCAAGATCTCAAGTCACTCGGCACAGAAGTGAAGGAAATGAAGGAGATGATGTCAGAAATAATGAAGCATTTACGGTCGTAAATCATTTTTGATCAATAACAAATAGGGGGAGAGAGGAGAAAGAAAGAAAAAAAATTCTAGAGAGGAAAGAGAAAAAGATAGGGGGAGGAAGAATAAAAGAAGAAGAAGTTCTGTTTCTAGTGTATATAATATGTACATGATTCTGTTTAATACTTTCTTTTTTACTAATATGATTATTTTTTATCATCCAAAAGGGGGAGATTGTTAAGTCAAAATGATTTTACGTAAATGATTTTGATGAAGAACAAATAACAATGAAAGAAGAAAGTAAGACGGAAGCAGAAGAATATGAGACGGAAGGAGCAAAGCAATAATCAGATGAAAGCACAAAGCTAAAAGCCAGACGATAGAAAATCAGACTGAAGTGCGAAACCAAAAATCAGACGGAAGGCTCAAACCAAAAGAGAGACGGAAGGCATAATCCAAAAGTGAGACGGAAGGCGCAAACCAAAAGTGAGACGGAAGACGCAAACCGAAAGTGAGATGGAAGCCGCAATCTAAATAATCAGATGGAAGAAAATCAGACGGAAGAACCGATACCACGTCAGTTTAATAATCAGTTTGAGTTAGTTACATAACTCAACTGAATAACTGAGTCTTGAAAGATCAAGAAACAAGAAGAAAGAAGCACTTATCAAGAAGCGGTTAAAGACTAAGGCTATAAATATGAGTCGGAGTCGGAGACTGCAGAAGCTTAGCGATTTGAGAAATCTTATTGTGCGAAAACTTGAGCGATCATTTTCTGTAACAAATGCTCAAAAACTCTTTCAGTTGAAAGAAAAGCAGATAGCCTAAAGAGGCTAAGTGTGAAAGAATACTTGTTGTAAGAGACCTGAAGAGGCTCGGTATCAAAGAATACTTGTAATGCTGTGAAAGATAATGAAATCTCAGAAAGATCTCTGAAGACTAGACGTAGCCTACGGTTTGGGGTGAACCAGTATAAATCTGTTGTGTCAACACTCTCTCAACTCTCAACTCTCTCTTAACTTATAATTTTCAATCTTATTGTTTTCATACAAGAATTCAGAAAATATTTTACAATATTGATTTTCAATAATTTGAGAAAACAACAAGTTTCTTTTAAAGAAATTGTTAAAAAGGGGATTAGTGAAAAAGAATACACAATTCAACCCCCCTTCTTGTGCATTTGTATATCAATTATTAAGTCTTTATTAACGTGTGATTCACTTCAGTACTTGTTTAAACACTGATATTATATTCACTTTATTTGAAAAATCATCTTACTATTGATTATGTTGACTACTAATTTAGGTTTGCTCTTTCATATTTCTTAAATCAAAAGCCATCATAATCACTTTTTAAATTTATTTAGTTCATACTAGCTAATTATTTGAGGTTTTCTAATCCAAGTGGCTTTTTTTTGAAGGATTCTACTCTTACTTAACAATACATTATTGGCTAATAGAAGGTGCACTTTACTTAGTTTTAGGTAGTAGGTAAGTAATAGGAAAATTTTAAATTAGATATAGGAAACAAAATATATCATTAGCTATTTGGCACTACTGTGAGGGAAGTAACTATGTTTTAAAGGACCTATTAACTATTTTTTAATCTTGTAAAACTATTTTCATTCTTTTATTTTTATAAATTAATTTTTTTATTTTTCACTATTCTTTGTTTAATTTAATTTTGACAAGAAATCAACATTTTGTTTACTTAGAGCAAAATTAGAGACTGTATAAAAAATTCATAATTAAAAGGAACAAACAACATAAACACTAAAAATACATGAAATATACAACCTAGAATCATGGAGGGATAGTATAAAAAGATATTAAAGGACATCAAATAATCTTTTAGAGAATTGCAATCTAGCATTACAAAGCTAAACATTAATGCTAATTAATTCAAGATCAAGCTTGATGTAATATAGATGTTGTAAAAAAATGTACAATTTGATAGATTACAAAATGATAATCCCAATGCACATATCACAAATTTTTTAGAGATCTATGACAATTTCAAGACCAACAGGGCAACTAAAGATGCCATCAAGTTGACATTATTCCCACTTACACTAAAGGATCAAAAGAATTTATAGCTACATATGTTAGCGACCATATAAATTACTAATTAGGCAAGTCCTAAACAAACTTATATAGCTAAATACTTTCCATCTATGAAAACAAAGTTGATGAATGAAATCTCTTCCTTCTACATTGGTTTGGTCAATTAGATAAGGCAAATGATAAATGGTACAATAGTTGGGAAATTCAATAATAAGACTCCAAAGTTCACCCTAGAGTTCATAGAAGATATGGAAATGAATAATTACTAGTAGCAATAAGGAAGTGTGAGAATGGGTAGATCAATAGGGATACGTAATGTAGATTTTGTAATTACTTTAATGGCTTAGATGAAGGTGACATCTCAAAAATTAGACTACTTGAGCTTGCTATTAAGAATAACTCAAGATTGAGTTATGAATTATATAGGGAAGGCTATATAGTATAGAATCTGAAGCTAGAAATCCTACAATAGAACAAATGGAATAAGTGGAGTTTATGGGAATTTTCTAGAGGTAAAACAATCCCTACGACAAGATTTATTTTATAGTAATCAACAAAGTCAAAGGCAAATCTCCACATCCAAGATTTTAACAATACGTGAAAAAGGAGAAGTAGTCATGTCTCATTTTTAAATATATGAAGTTTTGATAAGGATTCTTGAAGTTCAGATTGATTAACTAATAAATACCATAACTGATAGACCATATAGATCATTGTCTAGTAATATTGTGCCCAATAATAAGGAATAAGTGAGGGAAGTTTCTCCAAAGGATGAGGACTTGATCAACACCAAAAAAAATGAAAAAGACAATAATGTAAAGACTTTAGTGAGGTAATATCAACCAAGAATTCCTTATCCTATAGGAGTAGTATAAAAAATCAAGAAGAAAAAACCAATACATAAAATAAGTATAAAGAAGATCTAAAAAAGGAAGATCTTGAGGAGGATGCCATAAAAGAGATGTTTTAAAGATAAAATCAAATGATGAAAGTTTTTGTTCTTAATAATGACTAGAGACAATTTAATTGTTCTAATGTTTTGTAGGAAATGTTAAGTCAAAATGACTTCACAATTAATAATTTTGATGAAAATTAAATAATAATAATATTAGAAAGTAATACGAAGTGGAAGTGGAAACTAAGACGAAGTGGAAGCAAACTAAGACGAAGCAGAAACTAAGACAAAGTGGAAGTAAACTAAGATGAAGCGGAAACTAAGACGAAGTGGAAGCAAACTAAGACGAAGCGAAAACTAAGACGAAGTGGAAGAGGAAACTAAGACGAAGTGGAAGGAAACTAAGACGAAGCAGAAACTAAGATGAAATGGAAGCAAACTAAGACGAAGTGGAAGCAAAAATGAGACGAATGAAAGTAAGACGAAGCAGAAGAGAAAGTGAGACGGAAACAAAACTAAGACGAAGACTCGATATTACGTCGGATGGTTAATCAGTTTGAGTTAGTTACAGAACTCAACTGAATAACTATTTCTTCAAAGATCAAGAAATAAGAAGAAAGAAGCAGTTGTCAAGAGGCAGTTGAAGACGAAGGCTATAAATACGAGTTAGAGTCGAAGACTGAAAAAAGTTAGAGATTTTAAGAAAGCTAGTGACTTTGAGAAAC
>JAOQMR010000213.1:18969366-18981198 GCA_027563865.1 Erythroxylum pelleterianum
TGTGTAGCTCATCCCATTAAATTTTCCCTCCTCAGGTGCGGCATCAGACGACGATTGATCCTTGCAAGGCATCGAGCACTCCTCAATAGTTAGAGACTTTTGTACTAAGTTAGTATCTACTTTTGGATAGTACATGGAACATATCTTGGTGGCATCCCGATGTATTTTGTTTAAACATGAATTGTATGACTTTGATAAACTGTGATGTTATGAAATTTATTTAATTTATTTTGCTTGTGAATGTGATTGGATAATCGATGAAAAATATGCTTCCGCGTAGTATTCCTTTTGGTTGTCTCAACAAGTCATCTGAGGTTCAGCCTCGGGAGTTGGGACTCGGGCCCAACGGTCTCCGTTTGTGTTTCCGTTCTGTATAGTTGGGCTCCGGGAACGGGGTCTAGCACCATGCACTTAAAAGATTTTGCCCAAATGGCACATTCTTGAAAACTTGTTTTCATGCACATATCATAATTCCATAATTCAACAATCACATTCCCAAACCAAGCATAAAAGCCATGTTTATTCAACTCAATCAAAAGCAACCATTATAACAATTTCAAAGCAATTTGAATTTATTTCCAATATTCTCACACAAAAACAAACATAGAGCAATTATGAAGCATTTAAAGCATAATAAAAGCTCATTTCAAAGGTAGTTGGAAAATCATTAATTACGTTTAGTTGAAAAGCATTTATGACTTATTAACACAAATATAAAAATGTAACTCACCTTAAATCCTTGTTTGAATCTTGTTCAAAGGGGTCTCTCCTCTTGCTCCACTTGCCCTCCTTGATTCTCTTCAACAATAACACAAAATCCCAATTAATAGGATGCAAAAATTGGAAAACCTAAAGGACCAAATGCATGAAATTGATCCTAGAATCTCTAAACCCAACTCTTTTCTAAGCTTTTTGAACCAAAATCACTTCAAAAATCCAAAACATTATAGAACCCTTACCTTAAATCTTTACCCAATCAAAGGGTTTCTTGGATCAAATGGAAGTTTGGACCTTCCTCTAGCTTTTTCCTTCTTGGGTTTACTTCAAAAACCCTCTTGAAGACTTAGAAAAATCAAGACCTAAGCAAACTCTTCTTTTTTGTCTCTTCTTCTTCTCCAACGACACCTTCTCTCTCTTACTCCCTCTCAATTTCGTTTTCTCCTCTCTTCTTATGTAAGCCTCTCTTATTTCCCTCCTTTTATACCCTCACTAATGCCAAAAGGTCCATATTACCCTTAATGAAAAGCCTAGGGACTTAAATGCTTAGGTGATATGCCCAAAATGCCCTTAATGTAACTTAACTCTTCTAACACTTCAATTTTAATCACTTAAGCCACAACCTAATTAACATTAACATGTCAATTATTCCCAATACCATTTAAATCTTGCAAGACTCCAAAAATTCATCTAATCATGCTTAATAAAAAAAATCAGGGGCCAACATTTCTCCGCCCTTAAAGAATTTCGTCATCGAAATTCTTACTTGATTCGTCGAAAAGGTGTGGATACTTCTCCTTCATGGCTTCCAAGGGCTTCCATATATCCTCTTCAACTGCATGATTTCTCCACAGGACTTTGACCAGTTGGACTGTCTTGTTCCTGAGGACCTTTTCCTTGGTGTCCAAAATCTCCACTGGAATCTCCTCATAACTCAGGTCATCACTCAACTGAACTTCAGTGGTCTGAATGATGTGGGATGGATCCGATCTATACCTTCTCAACATGGACACATGAAAGACGTCATGTGTCTGCGACAATTCTGGCGGCAACGCCAATCTATAGGCTAACGGTCCGATCCTTTCTAAAATCGTATAGGGACCTATATATCTCAGACTCAGCTTGCCCTTTTTGCCAAACCTCATAACTCCTTTCCAAGGAGATTTCTTAAGAAACACCTTGTCACCGACTTCATACTCCATCTCCTTCTGGTGTGCATCAGTGTAGCTCTTCATTCTATCCTGAGCTACCTTCAGTCATTGGTTAATCAGATTAACCTTGCCAACTGTCATCTGTAGTAACTCCAATCCTATCAATTTCCTCTCTCCTTCTTCATCCCAGCATATTGGAGTTCTACACCTCCTTCCATACAGTGCTTTATAAGGAGCCATCTAAATGCTCAAATGGTACGAATTGTTATAAGCAAATTCGACCAATGGCAAATGCTCATCCCAAGCTCCTTTGAAGTCCATCACACAAGCCCTGAGCATTCCCTCAAGGGTCTGAATGGTCCTCTCAGATTGACCATCCGTCTGAGGGTGAAAAGCCGTGCTAAGATTCAACTTAGTCCCGAGAGCCTCCTATAAAGTACCCTAGAATCTTGAAGTAAATCGAGGATCCCTGTCTGAAACTATGGAATCTGGAACCCACCATGTAATCTCACTATCTCATCAATGTATTTCTTTGCTAACACATGTAAGGAATCAGCCTACTTAATCGCCAGAAAATGGGCTGACTTCGTCAACCGATCAATAATGACCCATATGACATCATGCTTCCTTTTAGTCTTGGGCAATCCCATCAGAAAATCCATAGTTATCCTTTGCCACTTCCATTCAGGAATGGACAATGACCTTAACATGCCTGAAGGTGCCTGGTGTTCAGCCTTGACTTGCTGACACACTAGACACTTGCTCACATACTCTGCTACATCTCTCTTCAAGCCTTTCCACCAGAAATGCTCTTTCAAGTCTCTATACATCTTGGAGCTACCTGGGTGCATGGCATAAGGTGCATTGTGTGCCTCATCTAGAATCTCATCCTTAACTTCTTTGAAATTCGGAATACAAAGTCTGTTTCCGACAACCATAAGCCCATCATCCCTCACTACCACTTCAGACTTCTTGCCATTCTGGATTTCTTCTCAAAGCTTACTCAATTTTGCATCCTGTGCCTGTAACTCCTTAACTTTCTCCCTGAGTATCGGTCTTACTCTAAAATTTGCAGTCACACAATCTGGTTCCTCCTATGTCAAGCTTATTCTGAGCTTTGCCATTTCTTCCAGTAACAACAAATACATTGTTTGAACATAAGCAATCGAGGATTTCCTACTCAAAGAATCTGCTACCACATTCGCCTTTCCTGGATGGTATTCAATCATCAGATCATAATCCTTAAGTAGCTCCAACCACCTTCTCTGTCTCAAATTCAGCTCTTTCTGACTTAACAAGTATTTGAGGCTCTTGTGATCAGTAAAGATCTTCGTCTGCACCCCATACAAATAATGCCTCCAAATTTTCAGGGCAAAAACCACTGCTGCCAATTCCAGATCATGGGTTGGGTAATTCAATTCATAAGGCTTTAGCTGCCTCAAGGCATAAGCTATTACCTTGTATTCTTGCATTAATACACAACCCAAACTCTTCCTAGAAGCATCACTGTAAATTGTATAACCCTCCTCCCCTGAGGGCAAGATCAGAATTGGAGCACTTGTCAACTTGCGCTTAAGCTCTTCAAAGCACCTCTGACATTCATCAGTCCAGATAAAATTCTAATTCTTTCTCAATAACTTGGTCATAGGGGCAGCTATCATCGAAAACCCTTCAACGAATCTCCGATAATAGCCTGCCAGACCCAAAAAACTTCTTACCTCAGCCACTGTCGTTGGTGCATGCCAATTCATAAATGCTTCAATTTTTCTTGGATCAATATGTACCCTATCTTTAGAAATTATGTGTCCAAGGGAAACCACTTCATGAAGCCAGAATTCACATTTGCTAAATTTGGCATAAAGCTTTTTCTCCCTTAATCTCCGCAACACTATCCTGAGATGTTCCTCATGTTCCCCTTCACTCTTGGAATAAATCAGAATGTCATCGATGAACACTATGACAAACTGATCCAAAAATTCCTTGAAGACCCTATTCATCAGATCCATGAATGCAGCTGGAGCATTGGTTAATCCGAAAGACATGAGCAGAAACTCGTAATGCCCGTAACGAGTCCTGAAGGCTATCTTGCTTACATCAAACTCCTTAATTCTGAGCTGATGATAGCCTGACTTGAGATCAATCTTAGAAAAGACCGTTGCTTCCTGCAACTGATCAAACAAATCATCTATCCGAGGCAGAGGATACTTGTTCTTAACGGTCACCTTGTTAAGCCTCCGATAATCGATACACATACGCCATGATCCATCCTTCTTCCTAACAAACAGAACCGGTGCACCCCATAGTGAAGAACTCGTCCGTACAAACCCCTTCTCTAACAGTTCCTCCAACTGTTCCTTAAGCTCCTTCAGTTCAGCTGGAGCCATTCTATACAGCGGTATAGAAATTGGTGCAGTTCCGGGAATCAAGTCAATAGCAAACTTGATTTCCCTTACCGGTGGCAAACCAGGTAAGTCCTCTGGGAACACATCTGGAAACTCCCTCACTACTGGAAAATCTTCTAACCTCCCTTCATTCATCTCAGTGTCCACAACATGTGCCAAGAAGGCCTCACACCCCTTTTCCATCATCTGTTCGGCGAGCAAAGCCGAAACCATTCTGGGTGGTGTTGTTCTCCTGTCCCCTCGAAAAATCACTTTCTCATGGTTTCCCAGATCAAATTCTACCTCCTTGAGGCTACAGTATAACTTCGCATGATACTTCTCCATAGCATCCATTCCCAAAATCACTTCTAAACCCTTCAGCTCTAAGGGCAACAGGTCTACTACCAGTCTAGCACCCTCAAAAACTAATTCACAGTCTCTAAACACTTGACTGATTATTACACTCCTCCCTAGAGGTGTACCAACAATCAAAGGACTACTCAAAGGCAAATTCATATTTGCAGAAACAAAAGAATGCGAAGAGCAAGTATCAATTAAGAAAAAAACTGCATAATTGAATAGCTGAGTCATACCCGTGACCACTTCCGGTGCGGCTCCAGCTTCCTCTCTGGTCATGGCAAAAACCCTGGCTTGTGCTTGACCCTGACCCCTTGGTCTCCCTGGAGGATTGGTCTTCCTCACAGCTCCAGAACTGCCCACTTCAGTGGCTGGCCTAGGCCCCACTATTTCTGCTCTTCTTGGGGCGTGCAACTGCGACCACTCTTGCCTGACTGCTTGTGGACAATCCCTGATCAAGTGTCCCTTCTCACCGTATCTGAAACCAAGCTCCCAGCCGATTGAAACACTTTCCCTTATGAAGTTTCCCGCAATGCTCACATTGGGGGTTCGTGAATTTGCTTCTTCCTGTCCTTCCTGTGCCTCCTATACTTGAAGCTTGCACTGAAACTGCCCTTGTCTTCTTGCTCTTGGCAGGACCACTACTGCCCATCTCACTCTGAGTATGGTAGGTCTTTGTACCCTTCTCAGGCGCTGGAGCACTCATTCCCTTCCTTGAAGACTGCTCTCGGTTCTTCCTCTTCTTGCTCACTTCAGACTTGATATTCTCCAGCTTCTCAGCCTGGAGTGTGGCATCTACCAACTGCTGGTAGTCACTGAAATTGTGGATCAGTACTTTTTCCTTGATCCCAAGATAAAGACCCCCTTCGAACTTGCGGCACTTATCCTCTTCATTTGCCATAATGTTGGCCGCATATCGAGACAACTGGGTGAACTTCAGCTCATATTCGCTCACACTCTTCTCCCTCTGTGTGAGATTCAGTAATTCTTTGGCCTTCTCTTGGATGTAAACCCTTGAGAAGTACTTCCTTCGGAAATCTTCCAGAAAATCCCTCCATGTCAGCACTGGAGGCACAGCCTGACTGTGGGGCACTGACTCCCACCAATGAAGTGCATCCCCCTGCAGCAAGCTGGCTGCATAATCCAGGTTCTCTTTATCAGAACATTTCATCTATACCAAGACTCTCTCGGTCCTCTTCAGCCATGCTTCAACCTCTTCGGGATTTGTAGTCCCATTAAAGTCAACAGCCCCATACTTTCGGAGCTTATTGTATTGCCCACTCCTCTCCACTGGAGCTGGCACCTGAGCTTGCGATCCTTGGCCCATGGCATAGGTGAAAGCCTAGGCAAAGGCTTGAAAGAACTGTTGGTCTAGCGGATTCACTTGAGGAATAGGAGGAGGAGGCGGAGGAGGCACCTCATGCTGCACACTAGGTGCCTCAGAATCAGAAGCAGGGCGTGTCCCCACATCCTGCGGGACATGCGATCCATCCGTACTTCCCTGATGCGAGCTAGATCGAGCTAGAGTTTCTCGAGTTCTTTTTCGAGGCGGTATAATCACTCCTTCAATTTAAAACTATTGAAAATCTTTAGTTCATGCAAAACAATTTCAAAGTATGTAAAACAATGCAAATTGTTCATTTAAAAACAAATGATACATGTGATTCATTTAAAACAATGCGTATGATTTATGAAAAATAATGCATGTTCACATCATACTTGAAAACCACCCACTTAGGTTCCTAGGAGATCACAAAACCTAGTTGCTCTGATACCACAACTGTTGGACCCCGTTTCCGAAGCCCAACGTCCTTAGACATAAGTGTTGTGCTGAAAACCCTGAAGGGTTATTTGCCCTCATTCCTTCTTCAAAGACATTGTAACTTTAAGTCTCTATTTCATTTTGAAGCAAGAATCACCTCAATCGGAGTTGTATAGCTCAAGATATCCTCAAAATACCAAAGAGTGCACATACTTCAATCATGCTCTCTTAACCGACCTCTCACTAGTTCTAACTCAAACTTCCTCAAAACAACTCCAAATTGTACAAATGTTTCAGGAGAGAAAGATAAACATCTTAGGAATCTATTGGTCTAAGAATCACCTCAATTGGATGTCGGATGAGGGAATTATGCCCAAAAGAATAGACTATGTTCACACCCAAAATCAATTTGAACCTCTCTTGGTGCGATCACCATAACTTTTAATCTAGACGTCGGATTGAGTTCGTTTTTGGACCATTTGAAAGAAGACATCTATACCTACAACTTTCATGCAGACCAAAAATTTAGATTCTACCTCTAACAGTGTCAAAAGTCACAATCTTTCCAGTAAATGTCCGTTAAACGAAAATGCATGTTCGTTTAACGGACATGAATCGAGCTTTAGAGGCCAAATGACCCGAGAAGGTCCGTTAAACGGACATGAAAGTCTGTTTAACGGACATTGACTGGCCAAAGGGTGTTTTTACACCCGAGAAGGTCTGTTAAACAGACATCCATGTCCGTTTAACGGACATTGGAGCTCCCCAAAGCCTCCAATGCCTCTCCAAAGCTTCCAATCTTCAACCTAACATCATAAACACTTGTACAATTCCCAAATTCACCTATTCTAATGTCAAAACACTTCACAACAACTCCACAAACACTTCATAACAACTCCACATCAAGTTCAACTCACCAAATTTCTCAAATCTCAATCATCAAGTTCATCAAAACCACAACTTCAAACATTCATCCAAGCTGTTACAAGCACAAACCAAAAGCAGCATCCCAACTTAGAACACTCATATCTCTCCATTCCAACATCCAAAATTCACAAACTTCATATCATTGGAAAGATCAAAAGATCTTCTATAACTTTCAAGAAGACAATATCTATCAATTCTACACAAATTTTTCTAGAATTTCCCTATAATTCCACCCACAACAACCCTTATGCAAATTGAGAAAATAGCAAGGTAAGAACTTGAAATGGCATAAACAACATAATGCATTGGTGTTTCATTTACATCAAAAAATAGGAGTTTACAATGCTTTAGGGGCATTTCAAGCCATTAACATCATAATCCAAAATACAAACTTAACACAAGTAACATTTTCCCAAAATGTATCTAAAGCATTGATTTACAAAGGTTAACTTGAAAATAAAAAATAATCCAATTCTAGGGAAATGCCTTTAAGCTCAATCCTCGATCTCGTGCTCTTCATCTGGAGATGGGTCGAAATGGGAGGTGGGTGAGCTTACGCTCGTGGATAACACTTTTATAATCGGTAATAAGCCAAAAACAATTTAAACATTTACAATCATAGCAAATTCTCATAGAAATCCATAAAATATGCATTTCTCAACTTTGTCAACCAAAATCACAATTCTCATAATTCAAGCATTTTTCAAACTTGTCAACACATGTAAACACACAAACACATCACAAATGGCTTGGTAAGTCCATAAACATGACAAACTATACAATTTCATAAAATGGCCTTATGTAGTCGTAAACTTGAGGGAGTCCTGAAAGGAGCTCCGTGCCACTAGCGAGCAGGTGGGAGAAGCCTTTTCTTGGTCAACGTGCACATGACAATTTCTTGGATGGACTATACCGAACCCACATAACATGTAATCTATGCACTTAAAAGATTTTGCCCAAATGGCACATTGTTGAAAACTTTTTTTCATGCACATGTCATAATTCCATAATTCAACAATCACATTCCCAAACCAAGCATAAAAGTCATGTTTATTCAACTCAATCAAAAGCAACCATTATAACAATTTCAATGCAATTTGAATTTATTTCCAATATTCTCACACAGAAACAAACATAGAGCAATTATCAAGCATTTAAAGCATAATAAAAGCTCATTTCAAAGGTAGTTGGAAAATCATTAATTACATTTAGTTGAAAAGCATTTATGACTTATTAACACAAATATAAAAATGTAACCCACCTTAAATCCTTGTTTGAATCTTGTTCAAAGGGGTCTCTCCTCGTGCTCCACTTGCCCTCCTTGATTCTCTTCAACAATAACACAAAATCCCAATTAATATGATGCAAAAATTGGAAAACCTAAAGGACCAAATGCATGAAATTGATCCTAGAATCTCTAAACCCAACCCTTTTCTAAGCTTTTTGAACCAAAATCACTTCAAAAAATCCAAAACATTATAGAACCCTTACCTTAAATCTTTACCCAATCAAAGGGTTTCTTGGATCAAATGGAAGCTTGGACCTTCCTCTAGGTTTTTCCTTCTTGGGTTTACTTCAAAAACCCTCTTGAAGACTTAGAAAAATCAAGACCTAAGCAAACTCTTCTTGTTTCTCTCTTCTTCTTCTCCAACGACACCTTCTCTCTCTTACTCCCTCTCAATTTCGTTTTCTCCTCTCTTCTTATGTAAGCCTCTCTTATTTCCCTCCTTTTATACCCTCACTAATGCCAAAAGGTCCATATTACCCTTAATGAAAAGCCTAGGGACTTAAATGCTTAGGTGATATGCCCAAAATGCCCTTAATGTAACTTAACTCTTCTAACACTTCAATTTTAATCACTTAAGCCACAACCTAATTAACATTAACATGTCAATTATTCCCAATACCATTTAAATCTTGCAAGACTCCAAAAATTCATCTAATCATGCTTAATAAAAAAATCAGGGGCCAACACAATAATTATAACCATCCCACACATATGGACACCCCTACACTTATACTTTTGCAAACCCACAATCATCAACAATGAACAAATACTTTACTAACTTTATGGCTTGGGTAGGACATTTGGTTAATTTTAATAGCATGTGATGTGGTTTGTACAAAAATAAAGGCTAATAAACTTCAAAGGGGTTAACAAAAGAGAATTCACAATGATGGGTAGGCTATTTGGCTAATGTAGCTTGGAAAAAAAAGAATGCCTAATCATTTTCATGTTAATGCATGTGATAAAAATGTGGTCTTAAATAGAAAATCAAAGCAAAGTTGGGATGTACAGTTATGAAGGTCACACATAAGCAAAAGACAATAAGAATGATATGAATGTGTCAGTTTAATAGGGCTCAAAATCTCACTGGCTTGTGTCTATCACTTTTTAAAGATAATGCATATCGACCAATCATAAGAGAAAAAGTACTTACTAAAGTTGCCATGAAATTCTCTAGTCAATTCACCCTTTAATTATGATTATATAATCCTAGAAGCAACAGAAAATGAGAAAATATTTGTTTGTTTGTTTATTATCCCTCTCATTTTGATTAAAAACTTAAAACAAGCAAGCAACAGACCAACATAGAAACACACATGGATATCCTAACTAGTGTGAAAAAGTAAAGGAAAAAAAATTACTTCCCTTGGGTTGCCTCCCAAAAAGTGCCTTTGTTTAGTGTCACTAGCTCGACTCTATGTTTTCTCCTCATACGACAAAATTATGATCTCTTGATGTCACAGTTTGAGCCACTTCTATGTGAGGTTGTTCAGGATAGGGCCTTGGTTAAGATCATCCACCTTCATCATCTTCCCTATCTTCAAAATCTCAATCTTTACTAAGTCCATGCACTCTGGAAACATCTCAAATGTCTCTTCACCTTTTTCTTCTTCGTTCAATTTATCTAACCTGTTAGTTAAAGGTAAAAGGTTAGTCTTAACAATAAATTAGAACTTAGTGTTTACGTTTGATGTTGGGCACCGTTTTCGGAACCCAACCCTCATGCGAAAACATGAAACCTTAAGCGTGGACATTACCCCGATTGTTTCTTTAATTTCACCTTTATTGGACAATTATCAAGACATATTCATAACTTTATATTTTTCCTTTTTCATAACATCCCAAAAATTTGCTCACCACTTACTCAAAGGTGTGATCATACATCACAGTCACTATGCTAGATCTCAATTCTCCTGTTTGCGAATAGAATTTGGAAACCTTTAAATCAAAATTCCCATTTGAATTCTCATATAAATCATAGTCCTAAGTCTCCTGTTTAATTTGGAGCAAGAATCACTTCAATCGGAGTTCTATAACTCAAGATATCATCAAATTACCAAAAGGTTCTCATTCTCCAAACATGCTCTCTCAACCGACCTCTCACTTGTTCTAATGCAAACTCTCTCAATTTAACTCCAAATGACACAATGTTTCATGGAAAGGTACCTACATGTCTCATGAATCCATTGGCTCAAGAGTCACCCCATTTGGAGGTCGGATGAGGGAGTTATTCCCTAAACACTGGACCATGTTCACTCCCGAAATCAACTTTAACCTCTCTTGGCGCGAATGCCATAACTTTTGATCTAGATGTCGGATTGAGTTCGTTTTGTAAACTGTTGAAAAGAAGACATCTAGACCTACAACTTTCATGAAGACCAAAAATTCAAATTCGGACGTTAAGGGGGCCAAAATACACGGACCGTGTGAAAATCACACGGTCTGCCCGTGTGAGCTGCGGGTGGAAATGATGCGCCTGCACCAGATTTACACGGCCCGTGTAAGCTGCTGGACACATCTAATTTTCACCCTCCAAGACCTCTTTCAAGCCTCCTAAACCCCTCCTAACATTCCCTTGCCTCAAACCCCTCTCCAACACCACAGAAACCACTACAAATCAATTAAACAACATCAAACATCATTGAATCTCAACTCCAAGGATTCATCACACATACATTCTTCCCAATTTCAACATCATCACTTGCAATAATCATAACTCACAACTCTCAATTTCAAAACCCAAGTTTCACAACCTATATTGCGTTGGAAAGATAAAGGGATAATTTACAAATTTCAATAAGACCATTTTGCCTAATATGGCCTAAGTCAATCCAATTTTCCTATCGAAATCATTACACCATTTTAGCCCTTTTGAAACTTGCAAAAATGCAATGTCTCTTCATCAACTCAATTAATAACATACTTGTCATTCCACTCTTAGATCTCACTGAAATGATCCATCCCATGAAACCTTTTCCAAACTCTAACATTCTACTCTAAAGCAAGAATAACAATTCATGAATCATAACGAAGAAGCATATGCATACACAACATCCATTCAATCACATCTTCCAACCTTTAAAAGACATATTCAAATACAAAGGGACATTCCCAACGTTACAATTTCATAGCTAAACAAAATAAATATTTGAACAACCTTCTTTACAAATTAAAATACACATCACAACTTAAAACAATACAAATGAATGCTCAAAGTTCATCATCTTAATAAACTGTACAAAATGCTCA
>JAOQMR010000213.1:18981298-18996468 GCA_027563865.1 Erythroxylum pelleterianum
GAGACGAACTATCAATGGGCAGACATCTTCACTAAGCCATTGAGTGAAGAAAGATTCAAAGAAATCAGACGAAACCTGAACATGGTAATATTGAGTTATCAACCGTCTGACACGTCATAACCCAAATGGTCTTCTTAGTTAAAAAGATAAAAAAATCGTAAGAGTTAACGGTAACAGTAACAGTAAGTTACAGAGTTTTGGAGGGAAAGCTTCCCAAAGCTTTGAGAATACCACCTACTCTAGAACACTCTTGACATACCTTGACATTGACTTTTGAAGAACTCTCAACAAAACTTCTCATTACTCTGTTTTGATATCAAACCCTCCTTGCTCACACTCTCAACTTCAGAAAGCAAGATCACCTCTGTGACAAACACATTTATGCGATTAGTTCTTTGTTGACTACAGACACAAATGGAGCAATCGATGACGAGTGAAAGACTTGTTGATTTCGAGTCCTTAAAGAAGGACCAGATGGATATCCAACTGGAGATTGTAGCAGCCAGATGGAAGAACTTCTTTCAGGTTAATAAGATAGTTTATCTGAATGAAGTATACAATTTCTGAAAAAATACAGAAGTAATAGAAGATACGATAGTATCAGTTGTGGACAGATTGTCGGTTATAGTAACATTGAAGTCAATCTAGAAGGCTACTGAGTGTCCATGTGATGGAGTAAAGCTTGCTTATAAAGCTAAATGGATGAATCAAGCCAGTATAGAGGAGATTCAGATTAATCGACAACTATATGGATGTAATAACCCAAAGGAGACGAAGGCATCAAGTCTTGTGCCGAAGGCTAAGGTTCTATATTTGTTACTCTTCCATTATGTTCTACCAAGAACATGATTGAGAAATCTAGTAACAACGTTAGATGAGCAATGCCTATTTCATCTACTCAATCGTCAGCTCATAGATCTTCCATACCTAATCCTCCATTATATGGTAAAGTCGAAGAAAGACTCGACTACCTTACCGTATGGAATGATGCTGACAAGAATCTTTAGAGATTCTAGAATTTTTCTTGAGAGAGGAAACAGAACGAAAATGAACATCAAAAGTGTCATTAATTCTTCAACTATTAGTAGAATGGGCTTGAAAAATCTGGAAAGAGAAGAAACAGATTCTAAGATGATAGCAAGGATTGAGGGGGAGCGTGATGTTAAGCAAAGTTTGAGTGAAAAAGTATCTCCCACAAGAAAATAAAAATCTTAATCCACTGGAAGAATGACCACAGAAAGATTGAAGAAATCGTCAGATGACACAATGAAAGTTAAGGCTATTTCTCAAAAAGAAGAAACCCAGGTGCGATAGACAGAGACACAAGTGACCTTGAAGAGAAAGGGCGAGGCACTCCTTTCGGAGAAACCCAAACAAGCAAAAAGGTCGCCTAGACTACGAACCCTGCGTCAACAAAAGGAGAAGAAAGGAAAAGAGTTGACTCAGAGTGGAGACTCTGGAATGAAAGCACCGCAGGCAACCAAGTCTTTAGTCTCAATTTTGAAGGAAGATTCAGCAAAATTGGCTAAAGAGACTGAAATAAAAAGGAAGTTAGAATTTGAGAAAAGAAAACCTCAATGTCAACTTCAACAACAACTCCTAGGCTGATTGAAGAGAGTAAAAAGCAAAAAATCAGTCAGAAAAAGAGCACTCCAACTGTTGTTTAAAAGAAAAGGTCTGTTGAACACAGTCCAACACAAGTTAATCCTTCTCAACCAATAAGAAAAGAGGATTTGAAAATGAAGATCATAGAAGAAGTTGAACCTGTCAGGAGTTGCAGCTCTATAATCATAAGAGAACCCCTGAAAAGGTTAGTCAAGGTACAATTTGAACCAATATTGGTAAATAGTCGTACAATACATCTGTTGAATGATGGAAAGAAAAGGTTGTATAGTGTTCTACGTGACGAGAGATCAGAACCATACCCAACACAGATGACCAAAAAGAAGTACACTATTTACCCACTCACAAAAAGAACTGTGATAAAGATTGTCCTTGACATTCAGCCAAGACCTTACATCGTTCACAATGAGGAAAAGGAGAAGAAGAAAATGTATCCAGATGGGATGACAAGTGATATAACAGAAGATCAGATTGAAGCTGAAGTGAGAAACATAGATGAGGCGTGTTATGCAGCCCTATGTAACCCATCACAAAGGAACTTATATTTCCCATTGTATCTCAAAGGCATCAGGAAGTCATTGTGGTCGTGTCACCACTGAGGAAACTTTTCAGGTAGTTAGGAGAATAACAGAAGGGCAGTACAAAACCATCAGAGTTTGGGAAATTAGTTACAATATAGAGACTCTTGTGCACCTAATCATGCACATTAGATCCTTAAGTTCTATGTGCTCAATTGGAGATGTACTCCACCTATTTGGAAAACAAGTTCCAAGACTACTCAGACCTGATGACCTTGATCTCCCTGAAAAAAACTTATCTTTCAAACCTCTTATGTTTACAATCGTTGAACCGAATGTTTTATCTTCAGATGCATATAGTACTACTATTGGTTTTGAAGAACAACAACAGAAGAATAATGAAGCCTTAGTCGAAGAAATTAGAGAAATTCATGACAAGGTTGATGATCTGTGTGTTTCAGTAGGTGACTTACATGAGGAAGTAGCTCACATACGACAAGACCTCGAGTCACTCCACACTGAAATGAAGGAAATGTTTTATGAAATAATGAAGCATCTTCAGTAATGATTTTTGATCAATAACAAATAGGGGGAGAAAGAAGAAAATGATAAAGATAGGGGGAGAAGAAAAGAAGAAGAGAAGAAGAAAAGAAGAGAAGAAGAAGAGAAGTGTATAGAAGATAAAGTTTACAATTTTTTCAACTGTATATCATCTTACAATTAATACTATCTTTCTAAAAATATGATTATTTCTTATCATCAAAAAGGGGGAGATTGTTTAGTCAAAATGACTTCACGATTAATAATTTTGATGAAAATCAGATAATAATAATATTAGAAAGTAAGACGAAGTGGAAGCAGAAACTAAGACGAAGTGGAAGCAAACTAAGACGAAGCGGAAACTAAGACGAAGTGGAAGCAAACTAAGATGAAGCGGAAACTAAGACGAAGAGGAAACAAACTAAGACGAAGCGAAAACTAAGACAAAGTGGAAGCGGAAACTAAGACGAAGTGGAAGCAAACTAAGACGAAGCGGAAACTAAGACGAAGTGGAAGCAAACTAAGACGAAATGGAAGCAAACTAAGATGAAAGAAAGTAAGACGAAGCGGAAGTAGAAAATAAGACGAAAGAAAGTAAGACGAAGCGGAAGCGAAAATGAGACAAATGAAAGTAAGACGAAGCAGAAGAGAAAGTGAGACGGAAGCAAAACTAAGACGAAGACCCGATATTACGTCAGATGGTTAATCAGTTTGAGTTAGTTATAGAACTCAATTAAATAACTGTTTCTTCAAAGATCCAGAAACAAGAAGAAAGAAGCAGTTATCAAGAGGCAGTTGAAGACAAAAGCTATAAATACGAGTCGGAGTCGAAGACTGAAAAAGTTAGAGATTTTAAGAAAGATAGTGACTTTGAGAAACACTGTATTCATTGTACTAAACTTTAGAGCTATTATTCTCTGTAAGAAAGCTCGTAAATATCTTTCTGTAAAGAGAGAAGAAAAGCTGAGAGCCTGAAGAGGCTAAGTGAGAAAAACAATACTTGCTGTAAGAGACCTGAGGAGGCTCAGTGAAAAGAATACTTATATTTTTTAGAAGAATAGTGAAATCTCAGAAAGGATTCTGAGGATTGGACGTAGCCCACTGTTTGGGGTGAACCAGGATAAACTGCTGCGTCGACTCTTACTCTCTAACTCTCAACTTTTAATTTCTATTGTTTATACAAGTACTTAAAAGTTAATTACAATACATCGTGATATTCTTACTTAATAGTTTGAAAAGGCAAGTTTTCAAAGAAATTAAAAATGAGATTATATTCATCAAAAAGGATACACAATTCACCCCCCCTTCTTGTGCATTTTGTATATTGAATGTAAAGTCTATACTAATGCGTGATTTACTTCAGAAAAATCAACAAGGAAGGAAACAAAATGCAAAAGGAACTAAGAACAATAGCAAGATCAAGGAATAATGTCAAGATAAAGGATGATAAACCTTTAAATAGCACTTTCCATTATAATTATAAAGAAAGGAGAAACCATATTGATCCAAAAATTAATCAAGTTTTAAAATGAGTCTAATTAAAAGACCTTAAAGAACCATTTATTTTTTTTATATGTTTCTGTACTTAAAAACCCATAAAAATCATCTTTTTTATTTATCATCCTTAGACTAGTTAATAGTGTTAGGCATTTCTACATAACTTCTTCATGGGATTTAACCCCTACTTTGTAATATCTCGTTTCCCCTACCTCGGGTTAGAACCCTAAAATTTGGCGCACGTGAGCTAAGAGGCTTAGGAGGGTTTGTGTGACTCATGTCCGTTTAACAGACAGCTTTGGGTGAATTGGAACAATTTGGAAGGTTCATGTCCGTTTAACGGACATGCAGGTCCGTTTCACTGACCTTCTCGGACAAATTTGGATTGCTTGGCCAGTCTATGTTCGTTTAACGGACATGTGAGTCCGTTTAATGGACATCCTTGGGGCAACTTTAGTGAATTGCATTTTGACCTTTTTAAATTTGGTATATGTGGTCTTAAGCGAGTGTGAGATACAAATGCATCATATTTGATACACATTGATGAATTGGATTATTGCACACATTAAAATCATTGATCATGCACTCAATTGACATTTTTCGGGTATAATTGGTAATAAGTATGATTGGGTTAAGAATTTTGAATTTTGGTTACTGAAAATTGATTTGGAAAGTGAAATTGTTTATTTGACATTTTTGGAGAATTTTGGAAAATTTTCCTAAAATTTTTCAGGAAAAAATTTGGACTAGGAAAAATGCCGAGTGGCAGATCAACTGATAGATGGCAGTAGAAATTATTGTTGACTAGTATTGGAATTTTGTGGTACATGATTTTTGGATATTTGGACAAGTGTTAGCTTTGGGGAATTGGGCTTGAATTGCTTACTTAAGAAGGGATTGCATGAAGCTTGACAAATGGCAAGTCTTAAGCCATGTCTTTAATTTAACCTAATCTTAAGTTACATTCACTAAAGCTCTCTTATCCTCTCACTCACGACACTCCCTTTCTTTGGAAGACATTTGGGTGATTTTTCTCTTCCTTTTCGTGGCTTCTTCTTCTCTTCATCTCCTTCATCAACTCACGAGATATCTACCTTGAATCCTTGCTTCATCTTGCAACTATATATATATATATATATATATATATATATATATATATATATATATATCTTTTACCTCTTCTTCACTTTGCCTAAGTAAAAACCTCTCTTTACCCCCTTGGAGATGGTGATCGATGGTAATGGTTGAAGCTAGGTTGTGGTGTTTTCCTTTAAGAACTTGAAGATTTAGTGGCTAATCAAGTAAGTTTTGAGTTATATGTCATGAATATGGTAAAGAATGGAAACTAGCATGATGAGAATGCGATGATTGAGTCTTGCTTGTGTTGTGTCTTACTTGATGCTAATAGATGCCAATGTTGTGTTTTGAGTATGTATGTTGAGTCTCAAAGCCATATAAATGTATAGAGAAAATTGGAGAATTGATTGATAGGTAAATGGAAGGATTGGATGAATATATATATGTATATTCCCTGTTTTGTGGTCATGATAACCAGTAGCTCTTGATTTGTTGTGAGTGAGTTCTTGACTTGAATTAGGTAGGGATTGATGAATATGAATATTTTTATTTATGTTACTTGGTGCTCATTGGATATGATCGTGCATATTGTATTGAAATGGGCTCAAATGGCCTTAAGTGGATTGGTTTATAATTGCAAGGGTTTCTGAATACAATTGGGCCCTAATTGCTCATTGAAACTATATTGGTTGTATTGAATTGGAAACATCACTCTATCGACTTTTAAATTAATTGGCTCACTTTGGAAACGAACTTCTGCAACGTTAGCGTTTTCAAAAAAAATGTATACTGAATTTTGATTTTGATTGAGTGCTCTAGCATGCCACCCTCGCGGGTCACGGGCTCGGATATCATCGTCGATATCGGGTTCGGGTCTTGCGGGAGTGGGATGCTACATACTTAACATTATATTGGCCACTAATGATAATTCTTTCTCTAATTAGTGAGTGATATATTTCCAATAAAAAAATTACAATATTAGCCTGATAGTATATAGCAACATAAATATTCAACCATGCTTTAGGGATTTTCCATTGTTTAGTGAATGTCACATATAATATTGTTTCAACCCCAACAATCTGTCACCAGAATAAGTTGTAAGGCCACTACAAACAAAAGGAATGTTAGAGTAATAAGAGGAGGGGAAATAAAGCTTTAACCATGAAATACCACCACCAATGAACATCCATTACTATTATTTCCTCATCCCAATCATTGAAAAACTTAAAAAGTGATTAAATCTAGACCTTTTAAGTCAAATACAGATGTAGATTGGGTTGGATAAGAGAATATAAGATTGGCATAAGAGGTTCAAAATTATCGGGTTGTACTATGCTCATTGAAATAGAAGAACATGCTTATAGACAACTAACTTTAGAAATCCTAACCATGTTAGACTTAATTAGACATACTATTAAGATAAGGAGGATGCTATTCGTTTTAAGTTGGGGGTATTCAAAGAACTATTGTCTTTTAATCATTTTTAGAGTGTGATGTAGATTTTACATAACAAAGTAGGTGAATAAGGAGGACTTTAATTTCTAACTTGTTTTCACACTAAGCTCTATAAGTCAAAACCAAGAGGGTTTTAGATGTCTGTAACAAATAAAAGGCATGACTATGATACATCAAAAATTAAGATCTCTCAAATTGTCTTTGCTGCATTAAGACACTTACATAGAGTGATGACTCAATCAATTTTGAAGAGGAAGGAGAGTATAACAGTATTCATGCCTACGGATTTGTTCTATTTATGGTAAATAGTTAGGAGGCGACCTTATCATATAGGATTTTACTTAAATGTATATTTGAAGCAAATGAGAAAAAAAGTGATGGGATTCAAGTATTGATTTGATTAATACAAGCTTGTACATAGGGAAGCCATGAAGAGGGGTTTGGAAGGCTAGTAAGAGGTTCAAGTCAAATGCTAAAACGAAGCTAAAAATTATAGATATAGAACGTAACTGACATAGATATAAAAGCAAATTGTCATTACTCTTTTAAAGAGGTCTTGCAGGCTAAAGTTCCAAGAAATAAATAGGTGTCACATTTTAATTTGCAACTATGCCAAACTCGTCTTTATGTCAAATAAACTTGGCACCAATTTGTCCAAGACAAGCAACATACTTGTGTTTTAGTTAGTTAGGATTTTATTTCAAGATTTTATTTCATTTTAGAACTATAGTTTTAGGGTTTTATATTTTGAGGGATTTATTACTATGTAAGACTATCTCATGGATTTAATTTGGGAGGTTATCCTTATTTTTGATAAATAAAAAAACTTTCAAGATTTTTGTTTATCTTTGTTCTTAGAGAAACTCTTATTTTATAGATTATATATTAACCTTTTGATCTTATCTAGCATACTAGTGGTGGTCAACCTTATAAGTTATCACTCTTAATCCCTTCTTTTCTATAGTGTAGTGATTCATATCTTCTTTTGTATGTTTTTGTGTTTAACTTTTTAGATTAACCTATGTTTGATAAAACAATCCTCAATCTCACTAGTCCTATTAGTGAGGGTCATATCAAAATATACTATATTTGCACAATTCTGTGCTCAGGTTTTGTTCTTGATATTATTGTTTATGTATTCAATACTTTTGTATCTTTTTTTCCTACAGTCAATATTCATTACTACTCTTGTCTTTCCTAAAATTTTGTTATAAACAAATTGTTCTTAAGTTCATGTAAAAATATATCATCTTCATCTTCATTATTATTATGATAAGGTTTGTCAATAAAAGCCCTAAAAAGGAGTCATCTTAAGTTACATAAACTTTGTGGCTAGTTGCAATACCCACTACAAATTAGGGTTTAAATTCCTCTTCAATAAGAACAAGGTATTCGATACATTTAAATAATTTATGTATTCATTCTCTTGATTTCATTATTGTTAAATTCAAAATTGTTATATTCTTCTTATTTTCTATTAAGTCAATTGGGTTCCTTTAAACTTAATTTCCTGTTTTGAGTTTTCTTGTTAATTGACCTCTAGTTTTGTTTCTTTATTTGCTTTTTGTCTATATGTACTTCTTTGAGAGTATTTGACATATGGGTGATTTAAACTAGCTTTCTTGATTTTAATTGTCTAGTTTGAAAAGAAACGTTAATCAAGAGTTTTAGGCTATGAGTTTAATGAGACTTTGAGAGAAACAAGTAAGAAAGTGCTTTTGCTACTAACTTTTCATATAGGTGCCATGTGACTCAAAGAAGAAAGTATGACCATATCTAAAGACAAAGAAGTAAATGAGGACCAAAGAATGGGAGTATATCAAGAGTCCTATATGAAAATCATCCAAAGCCAATTTGAGTAACGTACTTAACAATTCAAAGAAGTTATGGAAAAATTGGAGAAACATGAAGCTATTGTACTTGAACTACAATTTAAGCCACCTCTAAATGCTAGGATGGATGACCTTAAGGCAAATAATGGAGCAGGAAGCTTTATTAAAGGTTACAAACTTTGACTCAAGGTTCCAGTAGTGTGGAATATTACTATAAGGAGATAGAGGTTGCTATACCTAGGACAAACATGACGGTACTAAACTGACTCAATTTATTACATGCTAAACCCTAAAATTGCCAATATTGTGGAGTTGCACTGTTATGTGAAGTTGGAAGGTGCAGTTGATATGACAACGAAGATAGAAAGACAAATCAAAAAGAAAATTAATAACCATTTTGGTGTTATGAAGGAAAAGAACCAAAGAAAAAGCTCACAATTTTTTCAAGAAAATAAAATATGTATTAATGAATTAACAAAAGATAGGTATACAATTGTTTACATGCTAAAAAATCAACTTGAGAAATCTCACAATTTTACTAATGATCAAAAACTTGTTATTCTCTCTAAAAAATGGCCTATTTGTAGACTACACAAAAGAAACTAGTAATATGCTAAAAAGAGAATAATATTATAAACAAAAGTGGAAATAAATTTATAAGGAACAAAGCAAAACAGAAAACATATAAAATAATATTCTAGAAAAATATTTTGAACTAAGATTTTAAACGAAACAGAAATTATAAATAAAAATAAATGGCTTGCAAATAAACATCACATATGTGTGTGTGTCATGTGGGATCAAATTTTTCTAAATAAACTTAAATTAAATTAATCAATGCTGGTTTACTTTAATTCTACATATATAGTAGCTTCTTTCATAAGACGGTTAAACACATCTTAAAATCTTTTCTTTTTGTTGATCCAATTAACAAATTCAAACGTTCAAAAACAAATTCCTGTCACTTTATCTTATTGGTTTCTATTTAATTGGTAGGACTTAAAAAAGGGTGATTTTGCAAGGTGATTTGAAAGGAAGCTACTTCCATGTGATGCGTTCCCTCTCTTTGAGCTGGTTTCTTTGTGGATTCATGAATGGATTATATCTTCTGCTTACAGGCTACACTATCTAGGAATTCATTCCAACTGACCATTTCATTGAAGAGGACATTTGCTGATTTCCGTAACTTGTTATGGTATTACTTGAGTCTCTTGATACACCCTTTTCTATGCAAACATACTGCTCTTTCATCGTTAAAATCTGGAAATGAAAGAAATAAAAGAAAACAAATTTGTAATATGACTTGTACATCTCTGGCAAATTTACTCTCTTGTTCATTCCTCAAATCACGCTCTTCACACTGTTTTCTATGTATTTTCCACTTTTGCTCCCATAATCAACTATTCTTGGACTTCTCAACCAGCAGGACTTTCGTACCATTAACTTGTGGATTAAACCACAAATCGCAAAGAAAGCAGATCATAATTAAAGAAAATTAAAATGAGAAATGAAAACACTGTTAAAAGCATTATATAATAGTCAAAATCCTAAGATAAAAAGGGAATAAAAATGATAATTTGGAATAAATATATTCAAAAAAAATGAATACTCATTTATGACATGAAATTTAAGGGTAGTATGTCCTAGGGGGAAAAGATGCCATGAAGCATAAAAATTAAATTTACATGGAAAAAAAAGAATGGACGTCCATTTTCTTGGCCCTAATTTTGACATCACTCGTCAACAAATTACTTTGAAGCTATCATATAACTTACTAACATTATACACAAGTTTAAGTGCCAGAAGGAAGGTAAACAAAATTTGAAATTTACATCGTAAAATGGAATAAATAGTTTGTCGGTCTGGACGTGGATGTTCTTATTTGGACACCTGTTATTTCCATGACTCCTAACTAACTGAAACAAGAGATCCAATACTTTAAGTAGGAATCAATTGGATTTTACCATACATATTGATTGAGTTGAACAGGTCATACTTAAACTTAATAAAGTATTCCTTTTGATTTTTTTTTCAACTCATTTAGATCTAATCTATTTTTTTTTTTGACTCGGCTAGGTGGGATAGCCGAGTCGTTAACCTTTAGGATACTGATCCAGTCAAAACCAATAAAGACAAAACAAAATTTGAAATTAACATCGTACAATGGATGCATTTTCCACATCTTATACTAACTAATTCCTACGCCTTCGAGCTCCACTGTCTAAATTACAACGCTTTTGGAATCAGGTAGAAATGTTTATCTTCGTAAACCAAAAGAGAGAAAACCCCGTACAACCTTTTCTACATCCAATACCATCCTCTAGGTAGATCATTTCGGTGCAAGTAGTCTCAATAGTTCTTTGCGAGGTCATATCAGTGCAACTGGTCTGAAGCTGACCGGCACCCTCATCACCATTTTTATGTCCGCATATCCTCCGGAGATGGCTAGCATTATAGAGTGAAAGAGGCCAGCGATTCTAATAGATTCAAGTACTTGCTCTTGTTGAGGACATTCCCAGAACAATGGTGGACTATTCTTTGATTAACTGTTGCTTGAATCTTGGGTGTCAAGCAAATTGGATTACATGTATTTGGCCAACCACGGTTTACACATATCAAGCACGGGTAACGCATTTGCATGTAGTGCCTGTAATAAATATATAGACGGAGGATATCAGATCCCTCCAAAACCTCGTATGATTAGAAAATAGCATAAACAAATCAAGACACTCACTTTTTCTTTAAATGAACTTTTACAAGGGTGTGAATGATTTGACTAGCTCTGCTTTTGTAGTGGACTCAAGGACAGAACAGGAGAAACCAGAAAACCTCCTAAACATGTATAGAAGAATTATAAAGTATGAGATCCTATGAATTTTTACTGCTTATTGTTGCTCTTTTAAGTCTCAACGAGGCAGTATATCAACTCCCAGATAAATGGTTCCACTTGCTATGCCTCTCGTGTCATCATAATTTGGGCGACTCCATGCTAATCCATCACCATATATGCTCCATGTTTGGACTAAGCTATAAACCTCAGTCTACTACCAAACCCTAGTTATGTTCACAAACACCCAAAATACTACTGAAGAAGATATGACCAAATCAAAGTTTACAAAATTGATCTACCTACACACATACCTAATAACCACAGGATGTAATGGTATAACGGAATGAATTTATATTGATTACAACAGTTAACTCCTGACCTTGATAGCAAATTCTTGTAGTTCTAAATTTTGTACCATAGCACAGGCTCTTCTATTTGCATCGAACTATTTACCAATGATTGCATGCTTTCCATGCTTTTATAGTAGTAGATAGAAACATAACGGAGCTTCATTACCTGATGAGCTACGTATTGAACATCAGCGACACTTCCACTTCGAGAAGCAATTTGGAAAGCACTTTTCAGACGACCGCATACGACGCAGGCCAGAACCTTCCTGTTCGCAGAGACAAAGTAAAAAAGGATACAAACAAAATTAGTTTTTAGGTTAATAAGCAAATCATACCAAAGTCAGTACAGTTGAATAGAAATAGTTCCATTGACATAACATGTTTTAATGTAGGCGTGGATTCATGCTCAAGTAAATTACTTCTAGAAATAATAGCCATTCACTCTGGGCATGAAGACAAAAACAAGAAGTGATTGGGTATGATCTTTAAATGTACAATTATGCTAATTGATTAGGGTTTTTCGTTGCTAGTCCAAATAATCTCCAGGATATTATATTGGGAACTTAGGTTTGGCACCCAGGCTAAAGAAAGAGATTCTGTTGTATTAACTTAGGAAATCAAAGCAACGACAGTACTGTCTTAATCAAATATACACATCTACATAATAGAAACGGAAGTCTAAGGGCCAATCCTGAAAGGAGCATTCGGTTCTTGAATACCAATCTAACCAAGAATTGTTAACAAAATAGTAGAAGAGAGCTATATCGCTTAGAAATGATAAAGTCGCCTTAAATCATGACACAGGATCTTAAATTTCCACTTCTCAGGTAACTATCCAATCATAGAATACACGCAAAACACAACTTGGGAAGCACGTATCTGATTAAGAAAAGAAAAATCAAGAACAGTACCTGTGACTGCTGACCAGCATGTCAATCAGACGGTCAGGGCGTTCTTTGTGTTTATTAGCATATACATTGATTGAAGCCCCCAAGACCTACATGTGATTTTAGCTTAATATAAGAAAACATAGTGACAGTAAACATTAAAAAAACCAACATAATCCAAGGTACAAAGAATAAATCTGACCATAACAAAAAAGAAAGTGGTTATAAGAGATGAAGCAGGCGCAAAAACTCGGGAAAAAAAAAGGAAAATTTGCATAAAGGACTAAGCTTTATCAACTGCTTTCTTGAACAAAATTGTTTGTTTTAGTTTGTCATGATTTCCGAAAAATGGTTATGGAACCACCTACACAATAATGGAAATATTTTGTTCATGCAACATACCAATGAGTAAATTGGGCATAATTATACTGAAGTCCATGAATAGTAAAAATCATTATTAGAGTAGTATTCTATTTCTATTTTTAGAATTGGGGTTCTGGTCTCCTGTATAGGTGTTTCAACATTTCAACAATAATGGACTGAGTTTCTTTCTTTTGTTTTTGTGAATTCTGAAATTTCGTATCTGAAAGTGTGAAACTTTCTTTAATAGTGATGCTCAAATAATTAAGAGTGATTCCTGAACCCTAAATGATTTGAAGAAACCTAGCATCATTCTAATAGTTTCATTTGCTTCAAATCCTAAGTGCGGCTCAAAATTCTTTACAAACCCTTTGGGCGACTCCTGCACTTATTCCTTTTTATCAAATCTCAATTACTTAAAGGGAAAACTTTTCAACTAAACTTCATTATTTGGAAAAAAAAAAAGAGAGAGAGAGAGAGGAAAGTATAGTAACAATTAATAGCCTTTTATCCTCAAAAAATACTAAAAAGGTATTTATTGTCTCCTACCATATAATTCAATCATTTTACCTGATCCCAATCATCATCATCAATTGTTCCTTTTATATTTCTGAAAAATTCTGTCAACTGGCCACCTTTCTTCCTTTCAGCAAGTGAAGCAGCAACAGCAGCATATATGTCAACAGCTACATCATGTGAAAAGAAGACTTTAAACATTCATAGGACACATATCAACTCCAATATTCCACGTTAAAGCTTTTAAAAGAGAGAGAGAGAGCCGAAATCCAATAACTACCTGGAAGATTAAATTCATAGATTACTTGGAAAGCCAAATCAAAATTCTTCTCCACAAGTACTTCAGCAATCTCGCATCTTCTCCTGTGAATCAAAGATACTTGCAGATAAATCTTCCCACCATTATATTAGATGGATCAAGCCATCACATGATGTCATGACACAACAATCTGAGTGTTGCAGTGGGTAAACTGTTAGGATTCTCTGGACCAAAGCCCAGTAATTGTGATTGAGAATTTTTGGCTATCGAAAAGTATATGATAAAGCTCTGCATAAGCATCATGAATCTGCAATATCATTCTGGTCCCCATCAATTTACTCTCAATTTTTAGTTGTGGCAAAAGGCACTAACCTGAAGGTTTCAGGATCATTAGGATTTCCAAAAAGTGAATGTTTCCACTGTGGCCCATCAGAATCATTGTAGACTTTCACAACATCCATCTACAAACAAAATTATATTGAAAGTGCTAAAGAGTGTCAGCAGTAGAGAGTTTCAAAAGACAATCACAGAACTTAAAAACCTTCATAGACATACACTTTCAAGTAAGAGATGTATCCTTAAGATCCACATATTTTGTCTTCGGTAATAACTAGCCTCATTGTAATAAGATATAATATGTGTGTGAAATGAATGGCACAGCTACAAAAGGTAGCTTGTATTCTGTTAAATTTTGTAAGATTTAACCAAATAAACTAAGCACATACAAGCTCAAATGAAGTTCCATCCTAAAACTAATTGCTGATAGGAGGAGTAACTCACTAGGCTTATATGTATGCTCAAGGCTATATATTCTTTCCATGTGGGACAAACTCCCACTTATATCTCAACATGTCCCCCTTATGTGTGGGCTAATTTAAGGCCCAACACATGACACAGTCTATCATGTCAAGATGGTGATGACTAACCCAAGAGCAACCTGCTCTAATACCAAGATTGGGCCCAGATAAACTGAACATATACAAGCTCAAATGAGTTTCCATCCTAAAACTAATTTAATATGGTATCAAAGCAAGTTTGATTTGGATTATTAATTTCTCAATTATCCGTTTGGATGTCCAATCCCAGAGGCCCGGTCCGATAACCAGTGCGTCACTGTCAAGCAACAACTGAATGTCCAGTCCCAGTTTCACTTGAGAGGGAGTGTTAGAGTATCCCATATTGACTAAACATGAAAATGTTAAAGGGTTTATAAGTGGTAAGGATCAACTATCCAAATGACTAGTTCTAGCCATTTTAGCAATGATTGACCCAAGTCCAATTCTTGATAATGGGCTCTACACTCTACTAATATGTTGTGGACGTGTTTATGGGCCAAAAATACAGCCGCTAATTACGTTAATTAGGTTGCAAGTTTTATTTAAATTGCTTAAAAGGTTTTAGGTTATTATTGGAAACATATTACTAG
>JAOQMR010000213.1:19000465-19014134 GCA_027563865.1 Erythroxylum pelleterianum
TGTATAAATAGAGATGTAGTAGTCTTGCAAATTAATTCAATACAACAAGAATTATATGCTGCCCATTTTTCTACAGGTATCACATGTCAAAAGATCGAAAAGTTTGATTCACAAAGATGAAACTAGATGGACATGCTAAAATTTGGTGATCGGTAGAGGATAGACTTTGAAACCAAGCCAGCCACCAATTGTTGATTGGGAAGAGATCAAGCTGAAGTTATAAGAAAAATTCATACAATTTCATTATTAGGAAGATCTTCAAGATCAACTCACAACCCTTAGACAAGAGATTATGTCCATATTTGATGAACTTTCTATCCAATTTGAAGGGATGGAGTCGAAATAACAACTTATATCTCACTACGAAAATGGTTTAAGACCAGATATTCACAAGAAGTTGATAATTCAAAGGAATTACAGCCTTGAAGATGCATATCCTTCGGCTTTAAGAGCGGAATAATACTTAGGACAATAAGTAACTAAAAAGTTTCGAAGTCAAGAAGGCAAATTCAACATGAAGAGAAGTACAACAGTACAAAACTTTAAATCAGAACCTAATGCATCAAAATTTGCACCAAAAAACAACTACAAAACTTCTCAAAAGCTAAATTTAACGGCAAAGTCATACCTAAGACTGGGACAAAAGGAGGCAAAAATGACAAGAAGTATTTTATATGCAATGGGAGGGGGCCGCTTTGCTTATGAATGTCCTAATAAAAGTTTGCATATGATGGGAGAAGAAAAAAGAGAGAATCTGATGAGCATGTGTGTGAGCATGAAATTGGAGAGGAGTTCAAAGGAGACTCTAGTGATGAATTAACTAGTCTTACAAATCTTAATGTACCAAGACGCATACTTACAACCCCTAAAGTCGAAGAACAAGAAGAATGGCTTCGTACTGTTATTTTCTTTACTCAAGTTAGATGCAGTGATAAAGTATAGAAGCTTAGCATTGATGGAGGAAGTAGTATGTATGTGGTATCGGAGAACATGGTGACGCAATTGAATTTACTCATGCAGAAACATCCAAATCCTTACAAAGTTGCTTGGGTAGATGATAGTACTATACCAATTATTAGAAGGTGCTTGATATCTTTCAAATTAGGAATATATGAGAACTCTACTTAGTGTGAAGTCATTTTTATGAAAGCATCTCACATTTTATTTGGGTGACTGTGGCTTTATGATCAAGATGTGCATCACTTCAAAAAGCTAACACCTATCAGTTTATATTTCATGGAAATAAGATAATTTTGAAGTCTATGAAAGTAGACAAGGTAGAAAAACAAAGAAGACTTAACAAGGCAGCCATAAATACCAAAAAAAAGCCTCTCAACATCCTTAAAGAGAGAGAATTTGAAGTTGTTAGCAAGGAAAAGGGATTCGTGTTTGCAATGATAGTGAGGGAAGTAACAAAAATAGCACCTGAAATACCTTTTACCTTAACAAACGAAATGGGAGAATTGTTAGCTGATTTTTTAGACCTTACACCGGATGATTTACCAAGTGAATTACCTCCTTTACAAGATATTCAGTATGCTATTGACTTGGTACCTGGATCTACTCTACCAAATCTTGCAACCTATCGCTTGAATCCTATTGAGAATGAAAAGCTGAAGAGGAGTTACTAAGAAAAGGATTTATTCAAAAAAGTCTTAGTCTGTGTGAAATTCCAGCACTATTGACTGCTAAAAAAGATGGAAGTCGGCGAATGTGTATTGATTATTGTGCAATAAATAAGATCACGATAAGGCATAGATTTCCAATACCTCGCCTTGATGACATGTTAGATATGTTGATTGGAGTTACTATCTTTACCAAGATAGACATATGAAGTGGTTATCATCAAGTTAGAATCAGACCTGGATATGAACAGAAAATGACTTTCAAGACTAAGAAACGAACTTTATGAAGGGTTGTTGATGCCATTTGGACTCTCTAATGCACCTAACACTTTTATGAGAGTGATGAATCAAATGTTTTTACCATTTATGGGTAGATTTTTGGTGGCATATTTTGATGATATATTAATATACAACCAGCCTAAAGAAGACCACCTATTACATCTACAACAAGTCTTGAGAGTTTTTGAGGCAAGAGAAACTTTATATCAACTTAAGGAAGTGTTCTTCCATGCAATCAAGTGTTGTATTTTTTATTTTTGGTTTTATATCCTATTGTGGAGTGGAGATAGATCCCAAGAAGATTAAGGTCGTCCTTGATTGGCCTATTCCAAAGGATGTGTAGGAGACAGGAGTTTCACGGTTTATTCATAATTCTGGCACCATAATGGCACCCATTACGGATTGTATGAAGAAAGGTTAGTTTATTTAGTCAAAGGAAGCAACTAAAGCGTTTGAATAAATAAGAAAAAGATGAATGAATCTGTTGTTTTACAACTTCCAGATTTTTCTAAGGTATTTGAAGTTGCTTGTGACACAACTCATGTGGGAATTGAAGGTATACTCAGCTAAGAGGGACACTTGATTGCTTACTTTAGTGAGAAATTAAGAGAAACAACAATACTGAATCTATGACAAGGAATTTTGTGCAGTAGTATGTGCTCTTTACAATTGGTGTCACTATCTCTCATACATGGAATATATTCTATATTCGGATCATGAATCTCTTAAACACTTCCAAGTCCCAGAAGAACTTGAAAAAAAGGCATGCATTATGGAGTGAGTTTCTAGAGCAATTTAACTTTATTATTAAACGTCGGACAGGATTCGAGAATCAGGCAGCAGATGCATTAAGTAGGAGGAGTCATTTGCTAAACACTTTAGCAATAAAAGTTATGTGGTTCGACAAAATAAAAAGAAAATATGTTTTAGATATAGATTTCGGAATAATCTATTCAAAAATTGCAACTAGACGGAGAGATCAATACTTTCCTTTTGTGATCCATGCTATCTATCTTTTCAAAGGATATCGACTTTGCCTACCTAATATTTCTACAAGGGAGTATGTAATTTGGGAATCATATGGAGGAAGAGTAACAGGACACTTTGAAAGAGATAAAACCATAACACTGGTTGAAGATCATTTTTATTGGCCCTCTTTAAAGCGGGGCGTGTCCAAGGTCATATGACAATGTCGAACATGTCAATTAGCTAAAAGAAGGAAACAAATTTCTTAAGTATACACATCACTATAAATAAGAGGTTATGATTCTATTTTTGTAGTGGTAGATAGATTTTCCAAGTTGAGTCATTTCATTCTATGTTCAAAGACTTATGATGCTATCCATATTGCTAAAATTTTCTTCAAAGAATTTATACGTCTCCATGGATTACCTTTAACCGTCGTCTCTGATCGTGACGTAAAGTTTATGAGTTATTTTTCAAGAACTCTGCGAAAAACATTGAACACTAAGCTTCAATTTTCAAATTCTTTCCAACCCTAAACTGAAGGTGGTGAATAGAAACTTGGGGGACTTGTTAAGATGTTTGGTTAAAGACAATGTGAGAAATTAGGACCTAATTCTCCCCTATGGCAGAATTTGCATACAACAATTCTATAAATAGGTCGGTAAGAGCCATTTTGAGATAGTCTTAGGAGTTCAACCAAAGAAACCTATTGATTTGATTCCATTACCACAAAGGACACTAGTATAAAGCTGAAGATCTTGCACCAGCAATTTGTCTTATAAAAAGCATGCTGATCAACACCGTCGATTGGTGGAATTCAATGAAGGGTAAATAGTGATGGTTAGGATTCATCCAGATCGTTTTCAAGAAGGGAAATATAAGAAATTTCATTCACGGAATAATGGACCCTATAAGATCATCAAGAAGATAAGTATTAATGCTTATGTTTTGGAATAACAAAGTGACATGGGAATAAGTCATATCTTTAATGTCACTAACTTAAACTATTTATCATGGACAAGATGAACAATCCTCTACTGCAGCTGTCAGAATTCTAGCCACTCCTCATCTTAAAGAGGAATGAGCGGATGTTCTTGATGAACAAATTGTAGCCACAAAAGATGGACTATATTGACAATTTCTTGTCAAGTGAAAAGGAAGATCAATTTCTGACAATACTAGAATTCTACAATTAGAATTTTAAAAGTTGAATCTAGACTTATATGTCACATCTAACTCGACGACTTCAGACAAGACGGCGAGAATTGATGTAAAAGAGCTTAAAATATATAGAAGAAATAAAAGAGAAAAATTAGTCAACCACAAATCTTAATTTGGTGGGATGAGGATTGAGAATTGCATTGAGATCAAAGATGAGGGTCGAAATTTAGATTGTGTTACGATTCCTTATTAGGTAGAAAATAGTAGTAAGTTAAATATATTATTCTATTTTAGATATGTTATCCTAATTGCTTAAGACTTATAGAACTTTTATTAGAACAGGATTTAAATTTATTAGGAACCCTTTCCTACTAGAATAAGAGTTCTAAAAACTTCTCTAAAAATGTGTATATTCAGCCCTTCAATGAATAAGCAATCTGAATTTTTTTCTACAAACTTGAGTTTTCAATTAGAAGGTGTGATACTTTCTTCTTAGACGCTAAGTGTGATTCTTAGAACCTAAGAGTGATTCCTAGTTTTCTACTCCATTGTTTGTGTTCCTTACTAAATTCCAACAAAACTAACCTAAATTCCAGTCTTCTTAAGCCTAAATTCAAGCCATGTTAAATCATGAAATTCTAACCCTAAACTTCCAACAATCAAACCCTAAAACCACAGCTATACAAAATCTGAGATTTTAGCATTCCTAGCCAAAATCCAGCCCTAAAACTTGATATTCCAGTAGCCTAATATCAACCATATTTTCTAATTTTGTGATTTTTAGCTACTAGTTAATAGTTCTTCTATTTGTACTATATCACTAGTAGTAACTAATAAAAACAAGGAAAAAATGAAAGACAACTTACAAAAACTCAACATATCACAGTAAGCATATAAGAGTCTATATGATACATTGCTTAGTGGCCCCAATTTGTGTATCAAAAAACCATTCAACCCAAAAGTTTTTGAGGCTTTGAAATGATCACGTATTTAATACATGCCTTTAAACCCAGTATGAACAACTCATATCAAATCATAAATCCATTGGGAAACAAGTGAAAATCCTACTTGAACCAAGGAACCATTCAACCCAAAAGCTTAAGCTCATGGCTCCTTAACAGATTCAGGATAGTTTTATAAGAAAATAAACAACTCCTCTTTAATCCTAGAAGTAAATCACAACTCCTCTTTAATCCTACAATTAAATCAAGTCCCCTGACTAAGCTCTTGGCCAATATGTAGTTTTGTAACATGTAGTTTCATCATAATGCTTAGCTTTGGCCCCTGACTGAACAGATTCTAACATGCTGTTTCATAATAAAATATGCAACTTCTATTTTATTCATTGAATTGAATAAGTTCCCTGACTAATCTCTCTTCCATCATTCATCTAAACAAATGTACAAGATTCTAGTTTCCAGGTGATGAACAAAAAGGAAACATTCAAAGACATAATAACAGGTTGATATGAGATTTCCTTTTTATATCTTCACAGTTGTAGTTTGCATTTTGCAAAAACTAATGGCAGATGGTACAAGCTACGGGAATAGGCTTGAGCATGAAAAATGGAGTGCGGCTTACATCTTGCAAATAACTAACACATTCCATATAGCGAATGCTGTCCAAATTGCTGCGAGGCCCATCTTCCAAATCAGAGTTGTATGTTGACGAGTTATTATTAGCAGATTCTTCATCATATCTGCTTTTCTCTGAGCGTGGAAATGTTGATGGCATGTACAATACATTCAGATATGAATCAGCAGAGAGAGAATCATCCAGGATTGTGGGTGCACTTCTAGCTAAGTGTTCATACCTGCAGTAAGTCTTGTTAGATAGGTTCCAGATGAAAATCATTTCAAGTGTATCTATCATCTTTTCTTGATTCCTAGGTTTAAGGGGGTTAAATGTTGGCTTATACAGCATAAAAGGCCACAAGATTTAAAACAGAAATGTATAAAACATTATCAACTAGCTCAACTAATATAGGATAGGAAAAACTACAGTCCAGCAGTTGCAACCTAATATGTTACGATGTCATAAATGCAAGCAAAAAAGGGCATTAATTTGTGACGCCAATTCTTGAGCCAGTATAAGTGTGAAAAACTGATACAACAAGCAGACATACTGGAAAAAACTATTAGATATTACACAAACAGCAGAAATTATGATCATAATATTTAAGCCACAAGAGACATAAAAGTGTCTTCAAATCTTCAATAGCTATTCAGCTGTAAAATAACTTTTTCAACTGATGATTATCGATGAAGTGTGGATTCCTTTCAAAATGGAGGTCCTAATCACAGAGAAGTAAGGCTACCAAAGAAGCCATTTGACTATGAAAGTCACCATGTAATGTACGAAATGTAGGAACCATAAGGTCTTTTTGGAAGTCCCAGTTTCCACGTTCGTACATAAAAAGATACACTGCATGCATAATTAATATCTACCTAGGTTGCTACCTATTTCACAAAAAAGAGAAGAAAAGAAATAAAAGTCCCGTAAACACAGTTACATTAAATGGAGTATGAGTCTACATGATTGCATGAAACAACATAGCCAACAAAACTTATAAACCAAGCCAGAATCAAACTGATAAACATACTGTAAACATAACCTGCGCATACAAAAGAATAAGTAGAAAGCCGTATGCCAACTTACATTGAACGAACAGTTGGCACATCAACAGGTGGACCTCCCTCTATTGTATTAATGATCTCAAGGATGACCGGTGCACAGTCACCCTTATGATAGGGAAGAGCTTGCCTGATACATAATACAAGAAATTAGACTAAGAAAGAAGATATACAACAAAGAAGTGTTTTCTTTATGAGTAATAAACATGACAAAAACACATTTCTGTTAGTCTAGAATACTTGAACTTCACACGGGCTTGTGCATAGTGCTCCATCCGAATCAACGCATGTCCCCATGCAATCCAAACAGGAAGAACATCAATCTGACAAAATCACAGTGATCTAATGAGATCCCTATAGGCAAGACAGAAGAGAAGCAGCTTAACAGCAAGTTATGATTTCTACCTTACACTTTTTGCAAGTATAGACCGCCATACTGTACCGCTCATCAACAATTAACCTGTCCCTTAGGCGAGCAGAGGACTCTTTGTCTGCAATATCATCAAGAGACACAGCAATTCCTGAACCCAGAAGGCTCTGAAGCACCTCAGCACGTCCCAACCAAATATCTGTCAGTAACAAGATTTCTGAAAGCTCATCTGCGGGCTGACTTCCTATACTAGAACTACCAGCATCTGAAGAGGTATCATCAGCATCTCTATTTCTTTCAGGAAAACTTGACAAATCACTACCTCCAATAAACTTCCTCAGCAAGGACTTTGCATAAAGTAATCCCTGCAAATGCAAAACTAGTTTTTACAATGAGCAATGCAAACTAATACCATATATAAGTACATGGATAGCATAATCATTTCTGGCATTCGGAAGGACATATAAGCACCTAAACATATGCATCTTAACTACAGTGATATATCATGGCAGTTTACAAAATTAAGGACACCTTGAATAATTAGTACCTGTGTAAAAGTCTCTGTTGCATGATATGCCCGACCAATTGTTTCCATTGATGCATTCTCAGGTAACTGTTTTGAGCTCAACACATTCTTCATCTGATTCATGCACAAGTCCAAAGCACTTTTGGCGGAAACTAAGTCATCTGAGCACAATGAAAGCAATGCCTAAAAGGAAATAGAAACTTTAGTGGATATGGTACAGAACACTCAAATCTGGAATGAACTAGATGAGAATGAGATCTATATTTCCAAAAGTATGAATCATCACATGGAATAGGGAATCGGGTATAACTACAGTGCATACTAGAACCTAAAATTGTCAAGAACATGTAGAACCCCATAGATTTTCTTGGATGGCAAATCACATTCTTTCAGAGGCAGTGAGTTTAGCTCTATGTCTAGGGATCACAAAACCAAAATATTCTGTCTTAAAGCCTTCACATGCTTTTTGAAAGAGAAAATAATTCAAGCAATCAATTTACTCCAATTAAAGGATGCAATGATGCAAAACTTCAGAAATTCAAGTATAAAGGATCTACACATTCCTTTCTTTTTTTCCCAACTTGTATACTGCTAACAAAAAGAGCTCTTACTAAGATGAACAATCACAAAAATAACAGTTTTTAAACTAAAATGGTTATCCCAATTATGTATCAGTTTGGAATATGTCAGAAGCAGAAAATGGTTTGCCTCTCATAATAAGCCCAAATCTAAGGAAGTGATTTCATAGAAATAAACAGCTTTTTCTTCTCAAAACTTCGGGATGGAAACCAGGCAACATTAGACACTTGACCCATGCTCCACATCATGACAATCACTCCCATACAACATGATCTTACATATCCAAGAGTCTTAAAGTTATACTAAACAATCAATTCCTATGAAAAATAAAGAAAGCTCTGTATATAAATATGGATCATGGATAATATCAGTTCACAGATGTAGATATTGCCAGTAAATGTTGTGAGTTTGCTTTCACATATGGATAACCTCTATTTCAGTTTGCCAAAATATTTGTCACATGAAGTGATTCTCACAACAATACAATGAAGTTTGCCAAAATGTTTCTCATATGGGGTGATTCCCACCACTAATACAATGACTACCTTACCTTAAACAGTGTGATGTCAGGGGCACTTTCATATCGATGTGATGCACGCACAGCTTCATCCTTTTTAGAATCACCAGTTAACATCCATTCCTCAGCAATTGACACTGAAGGGAGTCTCTCTTGCCCATCTTGAGAATGGGGCAGAGCATGGTCCTCTTGAATTCCAGCCATTGCCTCCCAAGCAACTCTTTCAGATGGTGGCAATACAGAACTCTTTCTTTTCCGATAAACATCTTTTGGAGAACTGGTTTCTTCAGTGTTCCGTGGGGCCCAAGAAAAAGCCCTACGAGCCTCTTTTTGCAAATTGCTTAAACTGTTAGTAAAAGATAGCCTTGTAGGCCCACCTGTTCTTGATTTTGATTTTTTTCTTGCTCCAGACACAGAGATTCGAGGTTCTTTGGAGGGATGACTAATACTCACAACAATAGCTTTGGCAGCATACAAAATAATCACATTGTTTTCTCTTAAAGAAGGAAAATCTTTAAGAATCTGCTCATAAACATTATCAGAAAATGAATTAGGTACTTCGTGGAAAAGAGCTTAGAGTCTGTAGATTAAATAAAAGAAGCCAAAGTATTTAACCGAAAACTTTAATTTGGTAACATGAAGAGTTTATACTAGGTTTCCTTGTATGATTAATAGTAGTAGTAAGTTAGATATGTTATCCTAGTTGTTTAGCACATAAACCTATTTAAGAATATAGAGTTCTTATTAGAATAAGATTCAATTTTATTTTAGATGTTTTAGTTAGGAACACCTTTCCAACTAGAATAAGGATTCTAAAATTTTTTTTATAAATATGAGTACACCCAGCCCTTCAATAATATGATCCTGAATTTTTTTTCATAAACTTGAGTTTTCAATTAGAAGGTGTGATACTTTTTTCTAAGAGTGATTCTTAGATCCTAGAAGAGATTCCTAGTTTCCTACCCTCCATTACTTGTTTACCTCACTAAATTTCAGAAATTTTAATCTGAATTTCCAACAACCAAAACCCTAATCCCAACCATATCGAATCCTGAAATTTCAGCCTAAATTTCCATCAATCAAACCCTAACATTCCAGCTAATTCAAGCTTGAAATTCCAACAACCTAAGCTGAAAACCAGACTTGAAATATGATATTCCAGTACCCTAACACCACTAAACAGCTATATTTCCTAGTTTCTGTGAGTTTTAGCTATTAGTTGATATTTCTTCTATTTATTCTGCATCAATTTGGCATCAGAGCATTCGTTCACAATGGCAAACCACAGCAGAAGGGCGTACAAAAGAATACTCGGCGACCAAGAGCGAGATGAAATGCTTTGAGAATTATGGGAAACTTGGACATCGATGATCCCTGATTACGAACTCCATAAACTAACTTACATTTAACAACTCCCACAAGAAAGTATATTCGACAATTTTTGAAAAGGCCAGACTGCCTTGACATATATTCCCTAAAATTCAATACTTCCACAAGAAAAAATTATGCAAACCAACAACCTATACTTGATGCTAAACATGGAGAAGGTGGTAATAAGCAAGAGGAATGGAATGATATTGATCAACAACATGCAGTGCAAGGTAAAATTTTTGCTAAAAAATCGTGTACTAATTTTGATTCCTCAACTTTAACAGGCACTACCTCAGAGAAAGTGCTTGTTCTAGGTGGTGAGAGAGCTGCAAGTAGTGAGACTATTGACACCTCTCTACCAACAGATCAATTAAAATCTTTGGGTCTACATGTAGAAGGTGCTCAGGTAATTGATGATATGAAGAGTTTGACAATGAAACCCACATATAGAAGGTGCTCAAGTACTTGATGACAAGGAGAGTTTTGACAATGAGAGACGATCAAAGTGTTAAAAAGGAAGAAAAGAAAAAAGTGGAAAATACTAAGCTAAAATGAATGAACGAGAAGTTGAAACAATTAAGCAAGTCACTAAAACACCTTAACAACAAATCAACATACAAGAGCACCAGGTTGAAGCAACAGGATAGCGGGCTACTCGGACAAGAAGCCAAAATAACAAAACAGGGAGTTGAAAAGATTAACCCACAAATTCTAAGGGTTTGGAAGTTAATGGTTCAATACTTAATGCTTATGTTGTAGAAAAGTCGTGCTTTTGTTTTGAAACCATCTGAAAATACAATGGTCAATACCTATGATGCTGTCCACATTTGCTAAACTCTTCTTCAAAGAGGTTGTATGTCTCCACAAATTACTTTTAACCATTTTCTTTGATGTTAATGTGAAATATGAGTTATTTTTTAAGAATTCTATGAAAAATGTGGAACAATAACCTTCAATTCAAGTTCATTCCACTCCCAAACTGATGGACAAAAAGAGGTGGTGAATAGAAGCTTAGAGGATTTGTTAAGATGTTTGATTGGAGAAAATGTGAATAATTTAGACCTAACGCTTCCAATGGTAGAATTTCCATATAACAGTTCTATAAATAGATCAACTAGTAAGAGACCTTTTGAGATAATTTTGAGAGTTCAATTAAGAAAGCCTATTGATTTGATTCCTTTACCACAAACCATACGAGTTAGTGGTAAAGCTGAATGTTTTGCACAACATATGAGGAATATTCTTGATGAGGTATGACGAAAGATAATGCTTATTAGAGGATTCTTAGACCCTAAGAGTTTGGTGATGGTAAACAATCGTCTAGAGTGTTTTCTAAAAGAAATATATATAAAAAATTCATTCACAGAGAACTAAACCTTACAAGATCTTCAAGAAGATTTGTGATAATGCTTAAGTTTCAAAATTACCTAGTGACATGAGAATTAATCATATCTTTAATGTCACAAGCTTAACTATTTATCATGGACATCATGATACATAATCTTCTACTACAACTATGAGAATTCTAGTCATTTTCCATCTTAAGGAGGAGAAAGTAACAGGAGGAGATAAAAGATGTTCTTGATAAACAAGTCATAAGAGTTGGTGGATATCAATTGTGTCTTGTCAAGTGGAAAGGGAGATCAATTTCTGCCAACACTTGGATTTTAAAATTATAATTTCGAAAGTTGAATCTAGACTTATATGATCAATATTTGTCACATTCTACATTAAGGACAACTTCAGACAAAGTGGTAAAAATTGATGCAAAAGAACTTAAGTTCATAGAAAAAAATATAAAAGGGCAAATTAGCCGATCACAAACTTTAATTTGGTAGGATGAAAAGTGAGAGTTGAGGTGACAACAAAGGCTAAAATTTAGTCTATGCCAGGCTTTGTTGATATTATTAATACTCCAAAGATAATGAGCTAATCCTCTAGAGATAATTAGTTGATATTTTATAAATTAGTGGTTGAATTAGTGGGGCTTTAATGCTTAGCGAATAAACAGATTCTCCTTGATTTAAAAAGGTAAGTAGGATTGTATTTTCCTATATATTCCATGTACTATTTACAAAAAGATCAAGGAAGAATTACTTTTTTCTCCTTTATGATGTTAGAGACACAACTCTTTCACAATATTTGTCTTTCTTCATTCAAATCAGTCATAAATGGACCATTGTTTAAAGATGACCGATCAAGGGAGACTCCTCATCCTCCAGTAATAATTTCATCAGTTCAAGTGTGACTAATCCCAGTGCAACAATTGGAAATCCACAACATAGCTATGCTTTTCTTATCTCAAACTTGCCCTTTCAATTGAAGAACTACAAACTGAACGTGCAAAATTACTTCGAATGGACATTGTTAGAATTTTGCAATGGGCCTATAGGCCCAAACGAGAAGGAAAGTTAGACCACACTCAAGCCCAAGTGAGGTTCTATCCTAAAACCAATTGGTAATAGGTCAAATAGCCCACTAGGCTTATGTGTTAGTCTTCTTTCCTCTCTTTGTTCGATGTGGAACACTCACATATGGGTATTCTCAACATTCTCCCTCACATGTGAGTCCCTTTTTACTTGGACAATTTGGAGAGGTACATAAACAATCCTCATCAAAGTTGGACTTCTAATTGAGGTAAAATAGTCCCCCTCCTAGGCAAACTACTACTAGGCTACTTTCTCCATGCAGACTTCAAATCCTTCTCCAGTTGCTTAAATGATAGACTCCCTTCTAGGGCAAACAGTAGGCTAAGATCTTCATTGGCTCTAATACCATGTTAGAATTTTGCAATAAGCCTACAAGCCAACACGAGAAGAAAAGTTAGACCACACATAAGCCTAAGTGAGGTTCCATCCAAAAACCAATTAGCAATAGGTAGAGTAGCCCACTAGACTTATATGTTAGTCTTCTTTCTTCTTTCCTCTCTTTTTTTGATGTGGGAAACTCACATGTGGGTATTCTCAATAGAAATAAAATAAAAAGTTGCCCATTAATAGTAAAGGAAAAGTCAACGATTTGACTGAAGAGATAAAAAGGCTGACTTTGGATGATCCAAATATGGAATTGTGGAGGTTTGAAAATTCTTTGATCACAGCTTGGTTGATTAATTCAATGAAACTTGCAATCAAAAAACCTCATATGTTTCTACCGACAACAAAAGATGTGTAGGGTGCGGTTCAAGAAATGTAAAATTTTTGAACAAAAAATGAAACTATGGAAGGCCAAGCAAGGAGATTGTAACAATACTTTTTTTTGTAACAAACTTGTAACCTTGTGGCAAGAATTAGTCTTATGCTATGAAAATGAATGGGTTTATGTTTTTCTTACAAGATTGAGTTAAGAATTGGACGAAGTCAAAAGTTGAATTCCGAGAAGAAAGCTAGTGCCCTTTATTAGAGAGGTTTTCTTGGATGTAAGGAGAGAGGAGATGAGGTGGAAAGTGATGATTGGCAACACCATATTAGAGGTTGAAGGTTCAACACTCGCATCGAAAGGAACAAAGGTTGAGGGAGAAAGGAAAAACAATAGAAACCTTAGTGTGATCATTGTAACCAAGATTCACTGATACGAAAATGGATGGAAATATAGTAATATTATTGATAATAGCTATAGCCCGTAGGAAATTCCTCAAGACTATGC